>OU343219.1:225390162-225415285 GCA_910596185.1 Chrysanthemum makinoi | reverse complement strand
CTTTATAGCTTTTTCAGACTCTATGTCGACCTCTGGTCATTTCCCACTTGATTGCAGCCCTTGGATCATTGAAATTCATCATAATCGTACACTTTGTGCTTTTGGCGGGAAAAGTCTTGAAGCAGGTAATAGCATTAAATGAGGTGGGGGGGTTAGTTTGCAAGGTGGAAAAGGTGATGGTGAAGGGTAGGTATGAGCTGGAAAGGTGGAGGTGAGGTGGTAGAGCAGGTGTTGGCAATGGAGTGGTGTAAGGTGGGAGATGGTGAACAGAACCGCGGTTTTAATTTTAAACATTGGGCCGGGTTTGGTGTTGGGCTTGGGTTGTATTTGGGTTTAAGATAAATAAGGGTCCGTTTGGTTGTATTATAACACAAGGACTATTTATGCAATTTTTATAAAGTAAGGGACTGAAACTGTAACATTTCCAAAGTTATCACAAGGGTTTAAACTTGCCAAGTTTCATTAGTACAAGGACCAATATTGCATAAAGTTTCATTTTTTATAAGTCCAAGGACCAAAACTGTCAACTTTGATATTCTAGGGACCAAACTTGTAATTTTTCCAAAGTTTACCATAAGGACCAATTTTGTCATTTATGAATAGTACAAGGTTAATATTTGATAATTTTCACTTTTTAAATTAACCAAGGACTATTTTTGACAATTTTCAAACTTTAGGGACTAAAGTTGTCATTTTGTAAATTTTAAACTTTAAAGGGTTTATTTTGACAAATTTTGAATCCCATGGACCTTAAATGACATTTTACAAGTTTTTGAATTACCAGGGACTTGTTTTGACAATTTTTGAAACTTGAGGGACTAAAACTGCCAATTATGCAAACTTGATACGTTTTTCATCTGATTTTGATATTTTTGCATTTAAAACACATAAAACACTGATTTGTGATATTTTCATCATTTTGATGCATTTATGAGTGTTTTCAGATGTTTTTGCATCTAGATAGTACAAAAATGATGAGTATTTAGACACTCATCAATCCCCCACACTAAGATATTGCTAGTCCCTAGCAATGATTTGAGAAAAATTAATGGATTTTATCTCTTTACCAAAAGCCATTACTTCTGGAGTAGCCAATTGTTTGAGTTCAAGTAAGAACCTTGGTACAATGATAACCAAATGATTTTGAGCAAATCATAAGTCAAAGCGGATTTGATTTGTCTTTACCGAAGCCGTTTGCCTTCGGACTAGCCAACTCTTAGATAAATTATCAGAATTATCTTTGGTGAGCTGATTACCAATTATGGCTTTCCACTGCCTTTACCACAAGCCATAAACTTGCGGGCTAGCCAACTCTTCACATTTTAGGATATGGTGAAAGTGAACACCATACAATTTTGGGCAAATTGCAAGCCATCAACGGATTTGAGATATCTTTACAAAGAGCCGTTTGCTCTGGATTAGCCAATCCTTATGTGGGTTAGACATGGTGGACTGATTACCATTTGTTGTGTTTAGTACATAGTACTTCCACTAAATAAAAATTTTAAAATTTGGCCATTTTGGGGAAAAAGGGACTAAAAGGGTACATTTATGATCAAATTAATTTCCCCCACACTTAGAAATGAATATTGTCCTCAATATTCAAAGTACCTGCTGTTATGCCGAAACTTAGAACGTAAAAATATAACATTACTAGCTAAGTGTAGAAACACAACAATTATTCTCTCTTTTTTTTTTTTTTTTTTTTTTTACAATTTTCATTCATTTTTTTTTTAGATCTAAATACAACATGTGGGGTATCTCCCCCACACTAGGGTGGTACACACGGGTGAAAACCCATGTTTAACTACTGTTTTTGATTACCGAGTCGCTAGCTTGACTCGACCCCGAATTAATTTGTTCATGGGAAGTAAGTGGAAGAGACAATCTCCATCGGACTTTCATTCAAGATGTTTGTATAAACATTGAAGTACGTGAAAGTTCCACACCGATGAGATATACATAGAACCGGCTCAAAAATGATAAATGAAAATGTCGGGGTCAAAGATAATGTCTTCATTCCCGAAGGAGTGAAGAACCGGGAGAAGCCACGGGATAGGTGAAAAGAGAAGAAAGTCATGATAAACATCATGACTAACTCATCATCATCAGAAGGAGAATTCATGATTTCTGGATCATGAATCTCATCATTTAAGCTTATTTGATCAATACATATTCGGGTGGGAGGGATGGGATTTTGATATCAAGCAAGTTCTCATGGTTGAGAACATTTCCTCGAACACAAAGATCATTTTGTCTAGATCAAAGTGGAAGTTATCATACTCTGGTGGAGATATGATATGAATGAGTTCAAAGGAGAACTCCTCGTAAAGAGAATCATTCACGTAATGTAAGTCTGTGAACTCTAGTTCCACTTGTAGACTCATCACTATCCTCAATCTGAGTATCAAAGAGTGGATTCTCAGAAATTAAGGTGAATTCAGATTCGAATTCAAATAGAGGATTAGCGAGAGTTGTTTTGAACGCTTTAGGAACAAAGTGATTAACATTCTCTATTGGACTATTAGGGTGAGAAGTGAGTGAACGATCATTGCAAAGGAGACTTTCAATTTCTCCTAGGTTGGCTTTGAAATCAAAGAGATCATCATCACTTTCCGATGAAAGTGGAATGATGTGAGTGAGTTCATCGGTGAACTCCTCAAGAAGAGGATCAACATCAAAATGTGAAAGTGATGCCTCAACATTCTCAATGTCTCCATAAGATTTACAATCATTGCTAAAATCGGAGAAAGTCTCAAAATGATCTTTTGAACACTCAAGAGGGGAATGGATATCACACATATGGTCAAAAATTCCATGTGACTCTCTTGGGATTGGGACAAGGTTCTCAACACTAGACTTTATGAATTCGTCCGATTCCTTTTCAGGAACAGTGTCAAGATGCTCATCCCCCATGTTCAGAGAGTGAGTGGGAGCTTCGGGTGTGATAGCAGTTGTTTGAGAATGAATCTCAACTGCTGGGATATCAACTGATGAACTTGATGAATCTCCAAGTGTATCCTCATCATCATCATCGAGGAATGAAACGAAATTGAGAGCTAGATCTGTCGCTTTCTCTTTTGCAATTGATTCCTTAAGCTTTTCAAAGGCAATTTGGGAATTTATTTTAGACACTGCTCTTCACTAACAATTCTTCCATGGATTTCTCATGTGAATTTTGAATGAGGGGACATTGTGGGAGTGGAGATTTGTCAAAACCGGAAGGTTGACATTGATAATCATCATGAGGACCCTCACAATATACACAAGAAAAATGGGAAAATTTAGAAATCTTTGTTTTACTCAACTCCTCGAGTTCTTTTCACTTGACTCCAGAAGCTCTAGATAAGTGTCTTGTTGGGTTTCTTTGAGGAGTTTGAGTTATTGGCATAACTGTGGAGGTTGGTGCGTGATATGGATAGTCGTAATTGTTACAAGGAAATGGATTCCCTGTTTGACAATCGAGAGCGAAATGGGACCTCCACAGTTCTCACAACGATAAAGCTGTTGAGCACGGATTGGTGAATCATATGGATATTGGTCATAACCAAAGTTACGAGCATTATCGGGAAAACTTGTTCATAGACAACGTGTTTCGGATTGACACTCAAATCCTTGGTGAGGACCTCCACAAAATTCACAGCGATGTTGATTATATGAAGATAAGTCGGCCTGTGGTGGGTAATTGGAAAAGTTTGAGGGGTCGTTAAATGAGTTTGGATTAGGATCATAATCAAATGAATTCCTCGAACCACAAAACAAACAACTCCGTTCCGAATATCATTACCACACTGTACACACGTACACCAAGCGACATGGTTGAACCAAAAAGAGGCTCACCACAACCGACACAAGGAATAAACGATTCCATTTGAGAGTTATGAGAAGGAATTGGTTCATTCAAAGAATCAACAAAACCAACATGGTGATCCGAATGACTATTAAGATTCGAAGAACATTTTGAAAAATCCGGAGGTGGGACAAGTGGTGTGCTCTGAGAGCTAGCAATTCCACCACTTCCGTTATGGTCTCTGGTTCTGGTTCTTTTGAAACGTGAAGATTAGGCAAGTCATTCTTGCTAGTCACCGGTCTAAATTCTGCATGTTTGCTTTTAACCGTAAATTGTGAAAGTTTAGGATCAATTTTAGACGGCTTAGGAGCAATTGAGGGTTAGATCTTTGGATAACCGTAGGTTGGACGTATTTAGCACCTCCATTATCGAGGGAAGTGGTCCTTTGTCACCCCGGTTTCTCGTTCCATTTTTCGTAATTAATGGATCGATTCACGAACAACACGCAATTCTAGACATTTTGACAAAGTATGAAGTTTTTCAAATTAGTTCGAGAATTCGTAGTCGAGAGATTCCATGAGAATAGAAGAAGTTAGAATCAAATGGATAGAGGGTAAAAGGATAAAGAATCAAAAAGGGTAAGAGGGTAAAGATGAATATTTTTGGCATTTTTGAAAAACATGTTATAAAGAATGAAAATATTTTTGGGTTTTATGGTTTTGATAATTTTACAAAAAATTGTTTACAAACGGTGGTATATGTGCAAGTCTGAGAATGCTTAAAAAACACGCTTGACCTCGGCGTATGCCAAAATTTGATTGGTGCTAAACCGTCAAGTTATCTCACACAAGCTAGCCACTTGTGAATGGCTAACCGTAAGAAACTTAAAACAGTTCAAACACTAATACAATTAAGATCAGGAGGAATATAGTGGATTCCTGGGTCGTTAAGTCCCACGGAGGATGAATGGTGTTTAACACAGAGCGGATGTCGAATAATCACTAAGGATAGTGATGAGTGGGATTTTGAGTTATTTATACCTAAAGAAAAGTTTTGTAAATTACAGGGGCTTAAATGAAAATTAAAGAAAATTAAAAAGTTAAAATATATTAAATAAACGCTATCACTATTTTTTAAAATGATGAACGTTTAAAACCTAAAACGTACGTTTAAATAAAATTATAACGTAAAAATAAAAGCGTGAGTTTTAAGAAATAAAATGCCTACAAATATGAAAATGATATTTTTACAATCCTAATAATAAAAGAAAATTATTAGAAAAATAAAATTATTTTTAAAACTATTTATTTAATTATTATTAATTAAAAACTATTTATTAAGTATTTAAAATGCACTAAAATATAAGAAAATACAAAATTAACCTAGAAAAATGAAATTATAACTTAGAAAAATCTAAAATATGATAAAACTTATTTTAAAACTGAAAATATATTTTTTACACTTTTTATCTATTTATTATTAATTAAAAACTATTTAAAATTAATTAAAATGCTAGAAAATACTATTTAAGCTAAGAAAATTCTGGAAAAATACTTTTTATGACTTTTATATTTATCTTAATCTATGAAAATTGAAAACATAATTTTTTAAGCTTTTTCTGATTTATTTGTATTAAAAGCTATTTAAACAGGATTAAAAACTAGTTAAAATAAATAAAAATAGTAAAAAGTGATGGAAAAATATGAAAAATTCAGGAAAATACTAAAATATTATTCTAAACCTATGAAAAATATAAAAACATATGCTTATGTTTGAGAATATGAGGCTGCAGTGAAACTGCTTTTTAATAAGCACTTCAAAATAAGCCAAAATCCACAAATGGACACCAAATGAACACAGAAGCTAGGTTATGCTATAATTACTTAATACTAACCTATTCCAACCATACTAAATCTCTGAAAAGCAATTTAAGCCAAAAATTAAGCAAAGCTAAACTAGTTTTATTTCAGAAATGGGACAATATTATGGCTGATCTAGGAGTGGGGTCCACAGAGCATAAGCTCAAAAGCTTGACTGAAATAGATAGTCAACTGGGTGGTGATTCCAAAGAACCAAGAAACACCTACTACAGGGCCCACTTGAGGTGGCTTTGAAGGACACCAAAGTGGTGGTGATGGCTTCCTTGTTTTGGAGGTGCACATTTTGCACAGGCTGCTTTTGAAAGGTTGCTTAAAATAGACAAAGAAATAAGCAGTCTATAAGTGAATTAAAAGTAAGCTAATATTTTTCTAATTTAGTTAAGCAACTAAATATTACTATCCCAAAAGCATTTAGACTAAATCTTAATATTAAGCACACACCAAAATTATGAAATTTATTCAAAAACTATTATTGGGAAAAATTTGACTTTTTATATTATGAACTAGTTTGACTTTTATGAGATTTGAATCCAATTTGTTGACTAAGAATGTTGTAATAAGCTATACTAAAGCTAGAGAAGCTACTCTAATGAATTCTAAACACAAATCAAGCTAATGATCATCTAATTCCTATCAGATAAGCAAATTAAGACAGATTTGATTAGATTTTGACTTTCAATGGAATAGAATGCAAATAGTGGATTGATTTGAGTCTATTATACCTAAGAGAGACTTATCAACTGAGCTTATCCCTAAAACTAACCTTAAACACAGATTTAACAATAAATCCAAACACCCCTATATAAGGCAGTTTATGAAGCTTTTAACTTTAAAACAAGTGTTTAAACTAAGAAAGCTATTTAATAACTTATATTAACTATATTGAAACAGTATTAAGCTAAATTTAACAAGATTATAGTACTTATATTAAGAAATGCAAATTTCAAGGGATTGGCTTACAAATTGAGATTATTCACAAAACAGAGAACTGATAACTGATAACACCCCTAATAGCTTACCACTAAGCCTCTAAACCCAAGCAATCTATAATCAACCTTGCTTCAGTCTTTAATCTTCATTTTCATTGCTTTTTGAATTTATAACTAATTTTTTAGTATTTTTGGTATTTTTGAATTACAAATATAAATTGACTTTGAAGATTTTCTAAAGCTTATAAAAGCTTAAGAGGGAGCTTATATGAGCTTTAAGGTTCTTAAGAACAACAGAGAATTTTGAGAATTTAGACAAGATATTAGACATAAACTGCATTCGTACATTAAAACTGAAATTGGCTGACATTAGGATTTTATTACACTGAAATCACTTAACAAAACACTTAAAAGCTTCAAAATACACTGTAATTTGAAAATTACACTATTCGACACTACCTAAACTAATTTTACACTACTTTACTACTCCATCTGCTTCTTTTCTTTCTTTATAGCTTTTTCAGGACTCTATGTCGACCTCTGGTCATTTCACTTGATTGCGACCCTTGGATCATTGAAATTCATCATAATCATACACTTGGTGCTTTTAAGGAAAAGTATTGAAGCAGGTAATAGCATTAAATGAGGTGGGGGGGTTAGTTTGCAAGGTGGAAAGGGTGATGGTGAAGGGTAGGTATGAGCTGGAAAGGTGGAGGTGAGGTGGTAGAGCAGGTGTTGGCAATGGAGTGGGCACAGGTGTAAGGTGGGAGATGGTGAACAGTAACCGGCGGGTTTTAATTTTAAACATTGGGCCGGGTTTGGTGTTGGGCTTGGGTTGTATTTGGGTTTAAGATAAATAAGGGTCCGTTTGGTTGTATTATAACACAAGGACTATTTATGCAATTTTTATAAAGTAAGGGACTGAAACTGTAACATTTCCAAAGTTATCACAAGGGTTTAAACTTGCCAAGTTTCATTAGTACAAGGACCAATATTGCATAAAGTTTCATTTTTTATAAGTCCAAGGACCAAAACTGTCAACTTTGATATTCTAGGGACCAAACTTGTAATTTTTCCAAAGTTTACCATAAGGACCAATTTTGTCATTTATGAATAGTACAAGGTTAATATTTGATAATTTTCACTTTTTAAATTAACCAAGGACTATTTTTGACAATTTTCAAACTTTAGGGACTAAAGTTGTCATTTTGTAAATTTTAAACTTTAAAGGGTTTATTTTGACAACTTTTGAATCCCATGGACCTTAAATGACATTTTACAAGTTTTTGAATTACCAGGGACTTGTTTTGACAATTTTTGAAACTTGAGGGACTAAAGCTGCCAATTATGCAAACTTGATACGTTTTTCATCTGATTTTGATATTTTTGCCTTTAAAACACATAAAACACTGATTTGTGATATTTTCATCATTTTGATGCATTTCAGAGTGTTTTCAGATGTTTTTGCAGTCTAGATAATGCAAAATGATGAGTATTTAGACACTCATCACTGGACGAGAGGGATTTCCAATGATGTTGTCTAATGGATGATCGTGAGTCCATTTTCTGAGGTGTTCATGTGGTAGTTGTTGAGAGACTGAAGTAGCAGAGTCGATGTCTCCTGAAGAGGATGGTTCTAAAGAAGATTCAGGAGCAAATATGTTTTCAAATAGAGCATCTTCAGGATTAGCAAAGGGATTAACTTCATCATTGATGCCCGAAACAGTTCCATGATGTACATTTGAAGAATGATGATTTGTTGATGAGACGGAAGGATCAGCAGAAGGCACTCCTGGACTTAAAGATATTGAGGACTGAGGATTGACTTCATTCCTGGAATATGAAAGCCTCTGTTGTAGGGATCAACACCTCATTAGTACTCGGATCATAAAGTTCATCAAACATAGGATCAAACAATTTCCTTAAATCATCTTAGGATGGAGGTACATATGGCGTTTCTTGAGAAGATTTTGGAACAAGGGATGAACCAATTGGTGATTTGAAGTCGGGTCAGGCGAATTGTTCAGGAGCCGTTTGACCGGTCAACTCATCAAACGTAACGTGAATTGTTTCCATGATGTTTCGGGTTCTTTTGTTGTAGATTGATATCCCTTTTGTTTGGTGCATACCCTACAAATACTCCAATGTCCGCTTTAGCTCTAAGTTTGCCTAAGTCTTGACCCTCATTAGTTGGATAGCACAAAGCTCCAAACACACGAAGGGAAGAGAGATTAGGTTTTCTATTGTGGACAAGTTCATATGGTGTCTTTCCATGAACAGTGTGAATCATGGAACGATTTTGTGTGTAACATGCAGTGGCAATAGCTTCAGAGAAACATTGGAACTTTTGAGTAAATCCGCATTGTTCTAGCGGCTTCTACAAGAGTTCGATTTCGCCTTTCAACTACACCGTTCCGTTGAGGAGTTCGTGGAACACTTCTTTGATGGCTGATTCCAATGCTTTCATAAAATTCACTAAGTTGTTTGTTAACAAACTCAGTTCCATTGTCTGTCCGGATAATTCGGACGGTTTTGTTAAGTCGAACACTGCGTTTGATGAGTTTGATGATGATATCAGGAGTTTCATCCTTTGTCCTTAAGAACTTGACCGAGGTGAATCTAGAGTAATCATCAACTATAACTAACACATATTTCTTCCCAAAGATATTCCGCACTCTCATTGGTCCACATAAATCCATATGAATTGTATGAAGAACTTCCGTGACAGAGTTAGTAGGTTTGGATTTATGGGCATACTTCTTTTTCCCAATTGACATCTGAACAAAGATGATCCTTTTCATACTTTAGTCGAGGTAAACCTACAACTAAGTCCTTTCTGGAGAGATCATTGATGGTGCCGAAGTTCAAGTGATTGAGACGTCGATGCCATAACCATGACTTTGTTTTTGAAGCCTTTGACAGCAAGCAAATTGGAGAAGACTTCATCATATCTTCTATAGAGATGGTGTAAAGATTTGAACCACGAGTACCTCTTAAAAGTTCCTTACCATCAAGTTCTCTAACAAAACAAGTATGTTTTCTCAAGGCTACTTCTAGATCAGAGTCACGAGAATTGACCGACGAGAGAAGCGATTATGACCAAGACCTTCCACATAGTATACTCTAGAGATAACACTATCACCAACAACATAATCACCATAACCCTTAATTGCACCGAAATGATCATTACCGAATCTAACTGACCCGATGAATTTGCTCACGAAGTTCATGAGCCAGCGACGGTCTCCATCATATGCTTGGCTGAGTCCGGTACCACAGAACGATTTGAACGATCCGGTTGAACCTGAGACAAGAATGGATAAGCTGCGATAATTGGGATCCCCATGCAAGAATGGGTTCCACTTGGTTAGTAACGAATGGTGGAACACCCACATCGAAATACGAAACATCCATATCGGTAGAAGCAATGGAATCATTGGGAATAGATGCAATCTTTGGTGTATCGTATTTGACCTATTCAAAGTATGTTCACTTCTTAAGGAATAGTTCTACCAGTAGGCATCCATTTTCTAGTGGGCATAATCTTAGCAGTTTGAGAACACAGCTGATTATTCTTATGGCCAAAAGGTATCCAATAATAACCTATCTTTATAAAAGTTCTTCCTGTGGGTTTCCACTGTTTTCCAACAATCATTCGTTTTTGCCTTTTTGCCTTATTTATGCGATTATTAGCGTTAGCAATTTTAACTGGGCATTTGATAGCATTAGACAAAACATTCACACCGCATTCATGATTAGCAACGAATTCAGGACATCATTACAAGGTTTGCAAATAGTATCGAATTGAATTAATTCGATGCGCCTAAGGCTAATACTAGAATCAACACGATTCGTTTTATTCAACTCAAGCTTAAAGTTCCTAGATTGGTCTTCTACTCTCTTCCAATGCACATTCTTAGCTTGCAAGGTCCTATCATTCCTTGTGTAGTCTTGAGACTTTGACTGCTCGCTTTAAGTCACCGATTACTCTGTAGGGAATGGAAACATTAGTTGGTTGATCTAGTTTTTGCATTCCCGAACTTGATGTGCAAGGATCTGAAGTACTAGAAGGCACATTAGTGTATACTTTCTTAAGATTGTGATTTGAGCTTTTTGCAGGCACACTGAAGTTCACTTTCTTAGCACTAACATATCTGGAATCCGAACTACTTGAAGGCACATTAGTGTTTCCTTTCTTAAGACTGGGCATAGAAAGGATTTCATGGAACTAGGCATAGAACAAGGCATCACAGCTTTGCCTTTTGCACCTAAGGTTAAGGATTTGGGACATGTTGCAATTACACATTCTAGCAACTCTTGAGATCGTTTGGCCCGGAGGCAAGCAAACCTAATTTCACTATCAAGAGGTTTGTTAATGAAATCCTCTTCGACAATCTCACGGAGACATTCTAGACTATCCTTAAGGTGAGCACAGTATTCATGAAAGTCATGTTCATTATTCCTAGATGAGGAGGAATATATTTAACTGTCACAGTGTATTTGCAGTCTAAGGGTGATTTTGAGACAACATTCTTATTGAAAACAAGTGGCGGTTTCCCATTTCCCTGACTTCTCAGATTCTCAATTTCCTTTTGTAAAGACGTTATTTTTCGTTGTTTTGGTCACGGGTGACTTTTATTGAATCATATAACTCTTTAAAATGTCGTTTAACTTTTTCATTTTCTTCTAGAAAACTCTTGTTTTCCTTTTGTAAGGCATCAACTAAGTTTTGAAGATGAAAAGTTTGAGAATTCTGAGAATCTAAAGGAGGAGGCATTTGGGAGCTGTCATATTGTTCGTTTGACCCTTTAATTGAGAGATTTGGGCTTTCAACTTTCTGATCGTGTTGCATGAGCTTGAATCTGTTCATCACGTTTGTTAATTTGAAAAACTGCATCAAACTCTGGAGCATCCGAGGATGTCTTGATATTTGAAGTTTTGACATTTTCTTTAAGATGTTGATATTTTAGTTGTAAATTAAAATGCTCAACTTCCGGTTTAGAAAAATGTTTAACCAAATTGTCGTGATCATCCAGTTCAATTTTCTCGTTTAGTTCAGAATTAGTTTTTCAAGCTCAATGACACGATCATGGGAGACTTTCGGTGCAACCGATAATTCATGAAATTTGGAAGCATTAATGGAACAATTTGTAGCAGTGAAAAACACATCCTGAGTAATACATTCAGGAATCAGGTTCTCATTTAGTGTATGCAAGTTCTTCCTCTCAATCTCATTATATTTTAGTGCTCGCTCATAGTCACTAACTTCAACTATCATTGCATCAAATTCCTTTTCCATTCCCTTAATATCAGTTTCTATCCCCTTTTAAGACTCTCAAAGTGATCTTTTAGAAGTTTAAAGAAAGGCATGACCTCAGTTAAATAACATTCTTTCATTTGCTCAAAACCTCTTTTTCCTTCCGTAATACCGGTGTGATCCTTTTCTTGCAAGTTTTCTCAAAATCAACAAATAGTTGAAGTATAACATATTGGCTAATTAAGGTCTTGCTTTTAGTGGCAATTGTTCTTGGAACAAGATGCAATGGTGTATTAGGAGGATACGATGCTAAACTAGGCATTTTCAAGAGGAGGGTTTGTTTCAACAATATTTTCACTTTTCGCTTATCTAAATCCATTTTCCGAAAACTTGTTCGGAGTCAACAATGTCTGAGGTTTAAACATGTTCAAGGAAATCCAGTTTTCCTTTTTGTAATCATGGGGTGTGATCTTTATTTTCTTCTCTCTACATTTAGGATCATCTAATTTCTTGTTCATCTTTTACCTAGTGACTTCATCTGATTTCTTATCTTCCTCGTGCACTCAAGCGCAACTAGGTTTCTCTCTAGGTTTAAGGATTTCATTGCCATCATAAAGAACCTTATGAGCATTTCTAGCCCTTTTAATGACCTCTGGATTTGGTTCCTCAACAAGGGGAATGCTATGCTTATCGCTTAGGAACCTATGCTTAGTGATCATGTGAGTCAAATGAATGGTGTTCCCTTGTATGTACAACTTGTTTTCAAGTTTGTTTTTCAAAGTTTTCAGATTAGGAAAATCTTTCAAGAGTTTATTTCCTTTGCATTAAATTCTTGCTTAAGCATTTTCACATTTTCTTGAAGTTCTTGTTTTTGCTTAGCAGTTTTAGAAAGTTTTTCTTGCAAGGAATTTAACTCTTGTTTTAATACTTCTTCTCGAAAATTACTTTTTCTAATAATTGTACGCACTTGGTCATCCATTTCCCGCTCACGAGTGGTCAACTCAAATTTAGCACGTTGTTCATAAATAGCAACACGTTCTTTATAGGCATTTAATTCAGTTATTACAGAATCATCGGGGCAGTATTCATCAAAAATATAGTCATTGTTGATTGCAGGAGATGCATCACTTGGTACAACTTCACTTTCACTTTGTTTCACATATTGATCATATGGGACAACATTGATATTACCCATATTTTCAATATTTGATTCAATAGTTTCAGTTGATAGTACTTTGTCATGCATCTTTTGCACATCAGCATCATCATATAGTTTTAGTACCTCTGAGATGAGTGTGTCTTTGGATGGGCCAGTCTGTGTTGAAGAGGAGACCTTGGGAGAAACCATTGGAGAAATGCTAGCCTTAAAGATTGTGTGTGCGTAGGGTCCATCATCCACATCAGAATCGTATGCATCACAATCAGCGACTTGAAGGCATTCGATGATTGTGACCTATCTCTGAATAGGTTGCTCATCCACATCGCATCATAGGTCTTGGCATTGCCCTCAAAGACAAGAAACAACAATTCCTCTTCATCCAAAGCGGCACCATTATCACGAGCTTGTACAAGCAGCATCTTATCTCTGAAGTAATCGGCATTCGTGGGCGCTTTGGAGATGTGTGCGTTCCTTGCAATGTGTCCCTCACCACCACAATTATAACATTTGATCAACTTAGCTTGACCTTGATTACCATTCCTTCCTCGATTCTGATTACCAACATAACCCCTACCAGCTCCTCCTCTCTTCCTGATCATCCTGTCTTTCCTGAACTGGTTGCACCACGATCCTCCCATCTTTAACAGTAGCTTGATTGTGTGGGTTAGATCGTTCGAGGTTGTTATTGGTTTGTGGGAGAGAATTCATGTTTTGACTAATCAGAAGAGCTAGTTGATTAATAATGTTACCCACATGTGCATCGGATTGTTTGAACATGGGATCAGGAATGAGTTTGTGATTACCATTTCCCATGGGTATGACTTGTGAGGCTTTGGTTGTGATTCCGATGTTTGAATAGAAGGCGGTTGAGTCATTAGACGAGCTTGTCTCTCACTGGTTGGTTTTGAACTGATTAAGAACCAATTTTTCAAACATAGCATGTCTCTCATTCCGAAGGAGGAAGGCATAGAGTTGCTCATAGTTTGTATTCTTCAATCCTTTAGTGAGCTTCACAGAGGTGACAAACTTGTGCCATTCGGGATTCATGTTGTTCACAAATTTTGAGTTCAAATGAATGTTAGGCATAGTCATTCCGATGTTCCTCATGTCATTCACCAACTTATGAAATCTCACATAGTACTCATAGACACTCTCATCTGGTTTCATCTTGAAGTGCTCAAATGCATCATAGAGTTGTGATTCTCTGTCTTCCATAGTTAATTAAGGCACGAGAGAAGCATCTTGACATTATCCCATCTTGCCTTTGCTTGGTGTTGTGATTGATCAGCTTGTAGATGTCTTTAGGAACACCTTGAAGAACAATGTTAGAAGCCTGATATCGACATCGAATCTCTTTTTCTCCTTATCGTCAAGCTCATCATACATCTTTGGCTTGTCCATTCCGTAAATCGAGTTCCATCTTCAGTGAGTATCAAGTACATCTCTAGTCGTCTCAACTCGAGATGGTCCTTCATCAATGGATTTGAGAATGTTGACACCATTTTCCTTTCCAAGGCAGTACAATCTGATTCGTTGAGCCCAAGAATCGTAGTCGGTTCTGTCAAGCATGGGTGGACGAGTATCCGAACCAACCTGCTTGAACATCCTCGGCAACAGTGGAGATGATAGTAGGAGCGTTGGTAGACATGTTAACAGATTATACGGGATTTTATAACTCTATGATTAAACCGGAAATAGATTCTTTCACGGGATTTTACTAAATCAAGAGAAAACCGTAAACAATCACCCAAGTAGCTAGAAGATAATGCACCAAGTCGCTAACACCTAATTCGCTACACCCCAAGTCGCTAAAGTCCCAAGTCGCTAGACAAATGCAAGTCGCTAAGTAGTACCTCGCTAACCCTCAAGTAAGCTAGCAAAATTTTGGCAATTCAAGCATTTACTCAAGTCGCTAAAACTTCAAGTCGCTAAAGAGCTAACTCTACAGACCAAGTCGCTACCACAATTGTCGCTACCCGTAGTGGAGAGTCCACTACTTGTACTGTTAATCGCTAGGTCTAAGTCGGTAGCTCCAAAACTGTAACTCGCTACAAAATTGTGAAGCAAGTAAACTCACGAAGAAAGAGATCCGTGTATCAAGTCGCTAGCAAGAAAAACCACATAAACATCACTTTTCAATCCAAAACAACCCAACCAAGATGATTCAAGCTTACCAAATGAAAACCTAAACACTTGTGATGATTCTAAACATAAAAGTACTAACAAAATCCAAGCTTTAACACAAGAAATCAACCAAATGATGCACAAAACACAAAACTTTTTCAAACTCAAAACCACTAGAAATCCAAAGATGTGCAAGATATGATCTAACCATGGCTCTTGATACCAATTGTTGGATATTGGATTTCACATACACATCAAACTATAACACAAAGTGGGTATATAGCGGTGAGTTCTAGAGAGAGAAAGTTAGAGGTTTAGGGAACTTAGTGAGAGAAAGAAAAACTATTATTATGAGCTCCAACTCTCTACCTTGGGAGGTAGAGAGTATTTATAGTCCTTATATAAATCGCCACACACGGGTACGTGGATCGGGCATCAGATGGGTAAAGACCCATCCGTCCTCCACGGTGTTACTTAACAAAATACTACTTAACTAAATATAACTATGACTACGAGCATTCTAACGATTACATATACTTGAGGTGACCGACTCTTTAATACTGGGAATTTCTAATTCCTAACATAAGGCAATCCAATTCTCCTTTTTGTAATCATGGGGTGTGATGATCACTTTCTTTTCTTTACATTTTGGATCAGCTAGTTTCTTGTTTAACTTTTACCTAGTGATTTCATCTGATTTCTTATCTTCCTCTACATTACTCAAGCAACTAGGTTTCTGTCTAGGTTTAAGGGTTTCCTTGCCATCATAAAGAACCTTATGAGCATTTCTAGCCTTTTTAATGACCTCTGGATTTGGTTCCTCAACAAGGGAATGCTATGCTTATCGCTTAGGACTCTATGCTTAGTGATCATGTGGCTTGTGCAATGGTGTTTCCTTATATGCATTACAACTTATTTTCAAGCTTGTTTTTCATAATTTTTAGATTGGAAAAGTCATTCAAAAGTTTTGATTCCTGCTTGAATTCTTGCTTAAGCACTTTAACATTTTCTTGAAGTTCTTGTTTTTGCTTAGCAGATTTTGAAAGTTTTTCTTGTAAGGAGTTTAACTCTTGTTTTAATACTTCTTCTCTAAACCTACTCTTTCTAATAGTTGTACGCATTTGGTCATCCATTTCCTGCTCACGGGTGGTCAACTCAAATTTAGCATGTTGTTCATAAATAGCAACATGTTCTTTATAGGCATTCATCACATGAGATAAAGCATCATCAGGGGCACATGCATGCAGTGTATTCATTAAAACATAGTCATTGTTGATATGCGGAAGATGCATCACTTGATACAATTCATCACTTTCACTTTGTTTCATATATTGATCATCTGCAGGACAACATTGATATTACCCATGTTTTCAATATTTGATTCAATAGTTTCAGTTGATTGTACTTTGTCATGCATCTTTTGTACATCGGCATCATCGTATAGTTTTAATACCTCTGAGATGAGTTTGTCTTTGGATGGGTCAGTTTGTGGTGAAGAAGAAACCTTGGGAGAAACCATTGGAGAAATGCTAGCCATAAAAATTGTGTGTGCGATGGGTCCATCATCCACATCGAAATGTGGTATCGTCACAATCGGCGACTTGAAAGTTCGATGTTGTGACCTATCTCTCCTAGAATTGGCCGCTCATCCACATCGCATCATAGGTCTTGGCATTTCCCTCGGCAAGAAACAATAACTCCTCTTCATCCAACGCGGCACCATTATCCCCTGAGCTTGTACAAGCACATCTTATCTCTGAAGTAATCGTTGTGGACGCTTTTGGAGATGTGCAGTTCCTTGCAATGTGTCCCTCACCACCACAGTTATAGCATTTGATCGGCTTAGTTTGACCTTGATTTCTATTTCTTCCTCGATTACCAACATAACCTCTACCGGCTCCTCCTCTTCCTTGATCATCTTGTCTTTCTGAACTGGTTGCACAACAATTTTCCCATCTCCACGCAGTAGCTTGATTGTGTGGGTTAGAAGTTGTTCGAGGTTGTTGTTGGTTTGTGGGAGAGAATTCATGTTTTGACTAATCAGAGAGCATTGATTAATGAAGTTACCACGTGTGCATCGACATCGGCTTGTTTGAACTTTGGATGGGTATAACTTGTGAAGCTTTAGTGGTAATCCCAATGTTTGAGTAGAAGGCGGTTGAATCATTTGATGAGCTTGTCTCTCTGGATTTGTTTTGAATTGTTCAAGAATCCTCTTTTCAAACATGGCATGTCTCTCATTCCGAAGAAGGAAGGCATAGAGCTGCTCATAGTTAGTATTCTTCAATCCTTTAGTGAGCTTCACATAAGTAACAAATTTGTGCCATTCGGGATTCATGTTGTTTACAAATTTTGAGTTCAGCTGAATGTTAGGCATAGTCATTTCGATGTTCCTCATGTCATTCACCAGCTTATGAAATCTCACATAGTACTCATAGACACTTTCATCTGATTTCATCTTGAAGTGCTCAAATTCATCATACAATTGTGATTCTCGGTCTTCAACAGTTAGCTCAGAACCAGAAAGAAGCATCTTGACATTATCCCATACAGTTTTTGCCTCGGTGTTGTGATTGATAAGCTTGTAGATGTCCTTTGGTAGACCTTGCAGTATAATGTTGGAAGCTCGGATATCTGCATCGAATCTCTTTTTTCCTTATCGTCAAGCTCATCATACATCTTTGGTGCGTCTATTCCGTAAATCAAAGTTCCATCTTGGTGATATCAAGTATATCTCTAGTAGTTTCAACTCGGTAAGGTCCTTCATCAATGGATTTGAGAATGTTAACCCCATTTTTTTTTCCAAGACAGATGCAATCTGATTCGTTGAGCCCAAGATTCATAGTCATTACGTAAGCATGGGTGGACGATATCTGAACCGGTGCTGAACATCCTCGCAAATGAGTGGAGATGATTGTAGGAACGTTGGTAGACATGATGACAAGTTAAACGAGATTTTATAACTCTATGATTAAACAGGGAAATAGATTCTTTCACGGGATTTTCTTGAATCAAAGAGCGTATTTAAAGGAAATCACTCAAGTCACTAGGAAAATTGTGAACCAAGTCGCTAAGTGCTAAGTCGCTAAAGTTCCAAGTCGTTGTAACAACTCGCTACAATCCAAATTAAGCTAACAAAATTTTGGCAGCAATTCGCTAAGCACTAAGTCGCTAAATATTCAAGTCGCTAAATAGCAACTCGCTAGGTACCAACTTGCTAACACCAAGTCGCTAACAATATAAAGACAATTACAAATCGCTAACTTCACCAAGTGCTACCCGTAGTGGAGATTCCACTACTTGTATCTTTGTCGGCTTGTCTCACTAAAGGCAAGTCGCTAGGCCTAAGTCGCTAACTCCACAAACGCAGCTCCGCTACAAAATGTAAAGCAAGTTAAATAGCAGAGAAGAAAGCTATCCAGTAGGTCAAGTCACTAGCTAGAAAACTTCACAAACACCACTTTTCAATCCAAAAACAACCCAACCAAGATGATTCAAGCTTACCAAATGAAACCTAAACACTTGTGATGATTCTAAACACAAAAGTACTAACAAAATCCAAGCTTTAACACAAGAAATCAACCAAATGATGCAAAAACCACTAAACTTTTTCAAACTCAAAAACCACCTAAAACCACTAGAAATCCAAAGATGTGTAAGATATGATCTAACCATGGCTCTTGATACCAATTGTAGGTTATTGGATTTCACATACACATCAAACCATCAACACAAAGTAAGTATATAAGTGGAATTCTAGAGAGAGAAAGTTAGAGGTTTAGGGAAGTTTAGTGAGAGAAAGAAAATTCTTATTATGAGCTCCAACTCTCTACCTTGGAAGGTAGAGAGTATTTATAGTCTTTATATAAAACGCCACACACTTGAGGGCTGGATCGGGCATACAGGTAAAGACCGTCCGTCCTCCATGGTGTTACTAAACTAAATACTACTTAACATAAAAGTACTATGACTACGAGCTTTCTATCGATTACATATACTTGAGGTGACCGACTCTTTTAATACTTGGAATTTCTAATTCTAACAAAAACGCCGAGAAGGAAGCAAGGAAGTGTTGACTCAACACCTTGATTTTGAACCATTATTCCTCCTAATGAGGGAGAATGTTGTGTCGGTGGAAGCGGATGAGATGGCCTAGGAAGCAAGTCCTCTAAATTGTAGAGGTGGGGTGATGATAGTGGGGATGTAAATGAAATAGCTCTAGGAACCAATGGTGATGGTTTGGTGGAGATGATATTGTTTGGCCTAGGTGGTATGGTGGTGTTTGGCAAAGGTAGTTTTGTGGGTAATATCCTTTTAGAATCTTTTGATTGGATGATGAAGGATTCTATCATTTGTTGGCTTGACCGGAGATGATTAGGTTGAAGAAATTTCGTGTATAACCGAGCTCTCATGGGTGGTTCTTTGGTGGATAGGTTACTACTTGGGGTTTTCCTCATGATGAGATGATTTCAAGAGGTTGCAAGAGCTTAAAGTTAGGATGAGAGTGATGACTATGGAGGTCCTAACAAGGTGGTTTATAAACTAAGAGATTTGGCAAGTGCATTTAAGCCTTAAGCCACCTAGATTCATTGGAATGTGATGATTAACATGCACAAGAGTCAACTTCAGAGTTTGCACTGTTCTAGTAACTCATTTAAGATGAGATGGAGTGTTTGAGTTAGGAAGATGAGTTGAAATGATTGTTTATGAAAGATTTGACCTAAAGCATCATCGGATCCCACGGTTCCCTCTCCATAGGATCCGTCTGGCTAATCCTAGGGATCCGGCTCTCGATAACTATGAAAGAGTGGAAATGATGTTTCTAAGATCTAAGACCTATATCATCTTGAGTGTTTCAGTCCTCTAAGTGTTTTAAATGAAGGGATGCTTGAGTACTTGAAGGTAATGAATGATGTAGCTAATGATTGTCATTTATGGAAGGATTTGGAACTTTCAAGAGTACCAATGGATGAGCAAGGATGACACTAAGGATTTAGAGTGTCAATTGAAGCTAAATGATCCTAGAGATCAGGTTGTGTCTTAGGATAGTGTTTTTGAAAATATCCTAGAAGCTTTGAGATGAGAAAACTAGATTTTGATCAACTTTGATCAATTTTAAGGTGAGGATAATTTATGATCAATTTTGCCATAATTGAAAGATTTCTAAGACTAGATGTGAGGGATCAAGTAAAAAATGAAGTGTGAGTTTAAGAGCGGAAGAGTAGTGGATTAAGGACGAAGCGGTAGATTTACAACGTCTTAGAGTGTGATCTAGGTGAGTTATGTATGAGTAAGAAAAATCAACCTATCTTGATAAGGACTTAATTTTACCTTAAGGCACTATGCTTAGCTTAGTGTGTGAGGTGTTCTAAGGATATGCTTGAAATATAATGCTTTAATTGCATTTTGTTTCGGATCCACGGTTCCACAAAAGTAGGGATCCGTCTAGTGTAAATCTTTGGGATCCATATCACCTTTCAGTAGGACCTTTACTAAAGGTATGCAATGATCTTGACAATGCATTATATCTCAAGGATAGTCTAAAGAGAGTTCCAATACCAAGATATCAAATGTAAAATGTTTTATTTCATGATGGAAATTGGATTACATTGATAAAGCACGAGTACAAGAGATTTGATCCTATTTTGGAATACTATTAGTTTCCTTAAGTGTTTTCGCTAGGAGGATCATTATGTGGATGAGTGTTGGTGGAATCAAGAATGAAGAAAGTCTTCATGAGAGATATGTTTAGCGGTTCCATCATCTTGTTCATAAGTACGTACAACGGACTTTGAAATTAAGGATGGAAGTGCATTTATTATGATAGAGGCGTGTCAAGAACATTCCATAAGGGATGAGTTTATTCTTTGAGCCTTGAAGATTTGCATTCGCCTTCTAAGGTAGTTGTATGGTTGTTGTTGTTAGTAAGCAGTACAACATGTGAGCACAACAAGCGGGGAAGGATTTCTCGATTTCCCCTAAGACTCTACATTTTGTAGGATGAGTGCAAGAGGCTTGTACTCTTCTCGGATATCCCTTGTAAAGATAATTTTTGGATCGGAGTAATATGGTCGAGGTTTGCATATTATGCGATTTAAATCTTCCGAGAGGGTATGTGTGAACAATATGGACTATTTTCTTCACGAAAGTTGAAGAGAGAATCAAGAGACCAATCTTTGGTGAAGGCACATTGTCCATGATTTGGAATCCGGAGGATGTGAGCAAAATGCCCAAGGGTTAGAGTGAACTTTTGGTTTTTGATATAAAACCAAAGAGATGAAAGCGATCCTCGTTACGGCGAGTTCGAATTGACGAAGAATTCCATTATGAACCTTGGACATATCTTCTCGTTGATTTCAAGAAGACATTCTAGTCCTATGGCTCGGAAGGAGGTATTGATACCTTCTTCGAATTGTAGAGAAGTGTCTACAATACGTCCTTCATGGAAGTGACGGTTTTCGAGATTATTGAACCCACGGACATGATTGCCAGGCGTGTTGGGTGCGAGAGAGATGTTCGAGTGTAGGCTAGTGAGTGAAAAATCAAACTCATATTCATGCGTCATAGTTGAACCTATAGAAATGAAAAGTTAATAAAAGGAGATGTTTGTGGTCAACTTATGATAATCTAATGTTTTACTAGATTTTTATTAACAATGGTTTTAACAAGAAATACACTTAACTCACTTATGGTTTTGACATACAAGTAGAATATTACTCTTAGAAGAAAAGAGGTTTTTGATTTGCATGAAAAACTGTTTTCCAGTAGGGCGGATCCCACGGTTCCTTTTCAAAGGGATCCGCTAGTATAACTTCGGGATCCGTGGATCTTGTAGTAGCAAGCTGATTTTATAAAACATAGGTTTTACGGTTTTATAGAAAAATATATTTTATCCTACATTTTCCTTTAGCATGCATACATGACTTCTAATGTATCACGAAAGAAATATAAAACATATAAATCAAAATAAGTGACAAACACATTATGATAAAATTAACCTAGATAAACTAGATTATTAATAATATTGCATTTCAATACTAATGATGATACAAAGGATTGGGTATATGACCCCAATATAGATTAACAACACAAAGTAAATGTCTCAGTATGTGAACTTCATCATAGGGAACACAAGTGCGATGAGTGTATATTATGAGTGTTATGGCGATGAAAAGTGCGATGTAAACCATGTTGTGTGACGGATCTTCTTGGTTTCGGTTGAGATGAAATGAGGAGAAAGATGAAGTTTTTGAATAAGAGGATTTTTTTTTTGAAATTGGAAGATTTGAAAAAAAAATGAGGGTTTGATAAGATGGTTAGATGGTGGGAGTATTTATGGGGAAGGAGGAATTTTGAGATTTGTGTTTTGTTTTATTAGAAGATATGATTTTTTGATTAAGTGAGATAAAACACAATTATTATAAACCATGATTTCTAGACGGAGGAGTGACACATATGTGTGAAAAAACTTCCTAATGAAGCTACATGTAAAACATGTAAACCACGAAATCTACTCAAGTAAATGCCTAACAAATAATACTTATTTATTAAACTAATATCATTTAGATATAAGTGGAAAGTTATACCTCGAATGCACTTAGGAATGTCTTTACAAATGACACAACAAATGTCACTTAGACGATTCCTGCTCCTTTGCGTTTAAGATACCTTCTTAAGGAAGGGATTCTTGTTACCAAGCGACTCCTAAAGCTTGGTGGGTATGAGCTTTGACTAATCAACATGACAAAGAAGATTAAAGCAATTAAATGAAAAGAAGATAAAAATGTTGTTTATCAAGTCAACATCCAAACATATACTTTTGAAAAACATAGTGTTTGTTTTTATGAAAAACCTTCTTTGTAGTTTTCAATTAACCATGGATCGTATCAAGTTTTTAAGTACAATATACTTCAAGAAACTTGGTAACGAAGCTCTGATGCCAATTGTGGATAACTGGAAGGGGGTTGAATAGTTTTACCAATTAAAACTTTATTTTAATCTATTTAGATCGACTTATGTCAATCTATTTGGATGTGTGTGTTGGATGTTGATAAACAAACATATAAAGGTAAGTAATGAAAAGATAAGAGTAAGAAGCACAAAACCACAACGCAAGTATTTATATTGGTTCGGGTACAAGGTCACCTTCCTTGCCCTACTCCACTCCCCGAGTCACCACACTCGAGAGTTCGTAATCACCACCAATCTCCTTATGGCGGAGAAGCCTTCCCTAGCGTCGCCTACTCTTTTTCCATTTTAAATTTAACCGCCGAGTTCTTTTCACACCAAGGTGAACCACACCTACACAACGTTGCCTACCCTTTATAAGGTACTAGGCTAAGTACCTAGTTCTTTCACACCTTAGTGAACTACACCTTCCTACTTGCCGCCTACCCTTTATAGGTACTAGGCTAAGCACCTAGTTCATTGCAATGGAGGAACTACTACCACACTACACCAACGACTAATCCCAAGGAGATCTACTCCTTTACAACATCATCAAGGATATCAATATCCTTGGATCTAATACTAGTCTATCTTGTACAGCGAAACACACCATATCGAATGTACATCTAAGGCACCTTTCACTAATGCCTTTGACTAGATCTACAAGACACCTTTCACTAATGTCTTGTGTCTTTACTTCGAAGCACCTTTCATTAAAAGCTTCTTTGTCTTGACTTCTGGCACCTACCAAGATTATAGCTATAGACGATAGATACCCTTCACTAATATCTTCGGTCTTGACACTAAGACATCTTTCACTAATGTATTCAACACTACACTTCTTTGAAGAAAGAAAGGAATAATCAACAAGAAGACTTCATAGCCTTGATGATGAGGAAGCATGGCAACTCATGGACTTGAGCTTGCTCGACTTCAAAGGTGGTGATCTTTCCTTTAAGAGGAACCTAAAAGATCACACAAAACAAAACTACAAACATAGATCTCTTGGATCTAAGGTTAGTGAGATTAAACTCGGGGGAGAAAGTATATTGGAAAGGGGTGAGAAACAATGAAGAAATGGCTCACTATTTATAGAGGAAAAACCTCTATTGTTCCTCGGATCCCTACCACAAGGGATCCGCTAGCTAACTAAAGCTAGGGATCAGTGGTCCGCTCCTCTTTGCCCATGGGTATTTTTGGTTATGGGTCATGGGTTATGGGTTGATCCATGGTTTTCTTTCTAGATACAATGTATCTTAAGGATACAATGAACTTGGTTAAGTGGTATATATAAAACCATGGGTTATGGGTCAAAACCATTTGCTAGTATTTACCCATTTAGTATATACTTGTATTTACCCATTTTAGCATACACTTAGTTTTACCCATTTTAGTATACTTAGTTTAAGTACATGTTTTACCCAATATGTATAGTTGTTGTACATATGTATCTAAATCATAAAACCACTTATACTTGTTTTAGTGTTTTATGTGAAAGCGTAAGTGTGTTAGAAAACTATTAGTTCAAACCATTTATGTATTTTATTTGTTTCGTTAAAATGATTTTATGTTTTGTTATCGACAAAATTAGAAGATCGTAAAATATAAATAAACGTTTTTACGGCTTATTTGTATTAACACTCACCTCGTTTTGCAATGCTTTCCCATTTAGGGGAACTACCGACTTAGGAATGAAATCTTGATGTTTTAACAACGTCAAGGTGAATCTCTCTACGAAGCATGGACTCGATTCAAGGACTTACTCCATGAGGTCCTCATCCGTCATTGATCTTTGGCTTCAAGTCCAAACTTCAGATCATGTCAACTTCCCCTTGCTAAGCGATCCATTGACCAGCGGGTGGAAAACTTAGTGATCTTACTCTCTATGACAACGAAGTTGGAATGACCCCCATGAGCTACCCAAAACCGTTAGGCAATCTCTTTGCCTCCCACCCACATTTCACCAACCAAGCCCAGGTAGGATGCTAGAGCTTGAAGATCAAGTTAAATTCCTAATGAGCTCCTACGATAATCCTA
>OU343219.1:225298515-225390062 GCA_910596185.1 Chrysanthemum makinoi | reverse complement strand
ATAAATCCATAGCAAGGTACACTAAACGATTATCACTTTTCATCATCATGCATCTACCATGTCATTAGTGATACTCATACATCTAGTAACACTATAAGGATCATTGGTGGGTGTCAATCCAACAAAAAATAAATCCTACTTTTATGATTTGTAGTTAGCAACAAGTAGGGTTCGATTCCACAGGATTGGTTTAGACAATTCTTAATTAACCAAACAAGTTAACACGGGGGTTTTGATTTTGACAAACAATAACAAGAAAATAAGATGACTTATTAAACTAAACACTTGAAAGAGATATAATTTGTAAGTAAATACAATCTAGTCAAAGGTGCAATCTAAGTATAAATCCATGGTTAATCATTGACGCTAAAATGCTTCATATACTTAAGAATAAATTGGTTATGGTCATTAACAAGCTCTAACAACCTGTCTCTCCTTAATGTATCGATAAACAAAACAAGCTCTTTGATTACTTCCCTTACCAAACAACCAGCCTTAAACAAGCTCTTAAGACTTGATTATCGATAGCAATGAACTTTAGAGAAACCACCAATTCTAATTGACAAACACATAAGCTCGGTTCATCTAAACTAGATTACACATTCCGCTAACAATAATTGAAAACTTGACCATAATCAATATTGTTAAGTGCTACAAGTCTTAGAACATTAAAGCGATTCTGACTTCAATTTCTAAATAGCAAAGTAATATCTCTACAATTGAATAATAAAACTAGAATTCAACTTATCAAGATAACAAAATTCAAACTGGGAATTTGAAAATACTCCTAAAGTCTTCAATTAAGTAAATAAACGGTCCTGAAACCTAATTGGATTCATAAACAAAGAAAATCCTTCAACTAGAAAGTAAAATAAATTAGCTACTCGTGACAAGAGGAAGAAATCACTACTATGAATGATGAGCCCCTCGTCTTTGATCTTCACTTGATTTTTGATTGTGTTTTGTTTAGAGTATTTCGTTGACCTTTTTTTGTGTTTTAAGTGTCTCCTTTTATTTTGTCAACGATGCCACGATCTCTCATATCCCACTGAAGAATCGTTCTTTCTTTTTTTGCTCTATCAAAACCAGATCGTGTTCTTTTGTGTAAGTTTGGGCTCAAGTACAACAAGATCCATGGACTTTAAAGCTCTTGTCAATTTAGACCTCATACTATAATAACACAGGGGAAACAAGGCAAAAGTGTGTGAGGTGTTTTAATTCCTTAAAACCAACAATAACACATAAAGATGTAACATTCGTAATTTTGCCTCATTAAACATAAAAGACAATTATAATCCATCACTTAACACCATATCAATAATAAATCATGAGAAAGTAAGTATAATTAATATGTATATTACGCACTTAACAAACTCCCCCACACTTAGCTTTTGCTGGAGTCCTCGAGCAATACACAAACAACTAATCGGCGAGATCATGTTTACCACAAAGTAACCAAGCCATTCAGGATACATACTTGAGGTCATGAACTATTGTACTTGAGCAACTTACAACAACTTTGAGAACATTTTTACTTGAACATGAAAAGAACTAAATATGGTATCTCTCATAAGTATTTATGCCCACCTCTCAAGTATTTGGTGGTTATGTGTTTCACTCAAATTCATTCCAAAGAAATGACATACCATAAGCTTGCACAAGTTCTCATTCTCCACCACTTAGAAAACATATCACATGAATCAGATGGACTATTATTAGGTTGTAACTGGGTTATGGGTAAGGGTAGGAAAAGAGTATATATGTGGGTCAAAGAAATGGCGAACATATATGTAACAACACAAGTAAATTATAAGAAGGGACCAATGATGTTCACTTGAAACCTCTTCAACTTTAGTGTTGT
The DNA here is from genome assembly GCA_910596185.1 of Chrysanthemum makinoi. NCBI lineage: Eukaryota > Viridiplantae > Streptophyta > Magnoliopsida > Asterales > Asteraceae > Chrysanthemum > Chrysanthemum makinoi. The sequence continues at coordinate 225,388,201 of OU343219.1, read as the reverse complement.
AAACCTGCTTTCTCGGTTTCGATAGATCTTCACATTATGACATAAAGCTGATCACATTTATCCTCTAGCCATATAAGTAAATAAACTCAAAATTTCAACAACTAATCAAATTTTTCTTATGATAATGTATGTACAAACTAATATCAGCTCTAAGGTAAGCTTCTAAATTCAAACACTTTAACTTTTTTTTTTTTTTTTTTTTTTAACAAATTAAAACAAGAAATTTAGGAAATTCAGACTACATTCGTAGAAATGACTCAACAGCTTATACTTCATCCAAATAATGCACCCCCTCACTCATTTCTTTTCATCTCATTTTGCCCGTAATCACATATATGAACATCCAACTTCTTGGGTTAAGAATAATAGATAGGTTAGGCTCAGGTTCATGACAAGTGTTTGCAAGAATAAAGGGTTATTGTAGGTCAAGGGTTAATATACAAAAATGTTACTAAACTTTCAAAAAAAATTGTCCTAAGTCACTAATGTTTGTATTCTGTCATCTAGGTCACTATACTTCACGGGTTTTCCACATATGTTACTAAACCTTTTATAAGTGTCACCTAGTCACTCAAGGATTGGTAACGGTTGTAGCACATACGTTACTAAACTTATACAAACAAGTCACTAAACTTTCTTGAAAAATTTGTCTTAAGTCACTAATGTTTCATTCTGTCATCTAAGGTACTAAACTTTTCAAAATTTGTCTAAGTCATAAAAAATTTGTCCTAAGTCACGAGTTGTGGCACATGTTCTTGAACCTTTAAAATTTTCACGTTTTATATCTGATTTTATACACCTTTTATCATGTTTTAATTCATTTTATTCGTTTTATCGTTTTGTTTTGTTTTCGCTTTTGTAGCTTTTATGTCACGTTTTAGAGTAGTTTTGTCCATTTTTCGTCTGTTTTATACGTTTTATGTTTTCATCCGTTTTATCGTTTTTGTCCGTTTTTATATGGCTTTGTACATTTTTATCGTTTTATTCTTTTCATCCGTTTTTATACGTTTTAGATACATTTTTCGTTTTCGTCCATTTTTCTTATGTTTTGCCGTTTTTCTATGTTTCATTACATTTTCGTCCCTTTTTTAAGTTTGAAAACATAAGAAAATGGCGGCGTAAACTTGACAACTATAACGGATAGAAGGCTTCGCTGATAACGAAAAAACTTATAATAATGTATAAAACCATATAAAAAGCGGACAAAAAGCATTATAAGCAGGATGAAAACGCAAAACATATAAAGCGGACGTGCATGGGACAAAAAGCGGCAAAACGATATAAAAAGCGGACAAGCATTAAAAAATATAAACAAAGCGTATAAAAAGCGAATGAAAATGAATAAGCGTATAAAGGTGTATAAAAATGCGGTATAAAGCATTATAATTTTAAAGGTTAGAGTTGTTGGGTTTTACTAATCATAACAATTATATAAAACAAGTAAACATCATCAAAGCATGCAGCTGAATTAATAGGAATAATACTTGTAAATTAATTAACCGAATTAAAAGTATATGCGTACCTTTTCTTGAATCAATGCAATTAAGGTTCATGAAAGCCCCAAATTAAGATCAACGACCAAGAAACCCTAAACCCTAATAAATTAGGGTTTATATAATTCGACCATATCAAAAGTCGAATACCCAAGATATGCAAACACAAGTGTATTTGCTCTTCGTTCTTGTACACACGTATTAGTAGCGACTCAATGAGAAAAGCTAGGTTCTTGATCACAATAGATTAACAAACACCTTTGTTATGCTCAAGGTCACTCGCAAATCCCTTACAATGGGGATTCACTTCGTCGACCAAGAACAAGAGGAAAAAAGAAGAGGTTTGGCCTTCTATTGAAATCTAGTGTACCAAAGGATGAATACATGGGGATGTATTTATAGCCTTATGGTAGATGTCAAGATTGCTATAGTATCCGATGTGGGATTCTATAGTTTTGGCAAACACAAGCCCAAAGAGGATTCCAAAAACCTTCTCTTGACTTGTTAACTTTTCTTCATATACCGTTGACATTTAATGACCGATAATCAAAACTCGTCAAATATTAAATATCATTAAGTATTTATTTCGTGATCAAATAATTAAATATAACATTTTATATATAAATTATTTATACATTGATTCTCATACGTAATGTGTGCAATCCGAAGTCTCGAGTTGAATCGGTCATACATATATTAATAATTATCCATAAACCTTTCAGCTTCCACTTGGATATTACTTAATATAGTAATGACATTGGTTAGTCTAGCTTTAACACGCCAATGCTCGAATCAGTATGGTCTCTGGAAAAACCATTTAATGATTCATCATTTTACTTATCCTTTTGTTACTAATACTACATTAACTATGAATATGGATCAAGTCATTTCATAAGTTAATATTCTTTTTCTCGTTGTATTTGATTGAACAAGATTACCAAATCATCTGAACGTATTCGAGATAGATCTTGGGTAAGGCCTTACAAACATCTTGTCAACCCTACGAGGGGCCCAAATATAATATTATGCTTTGAAACAAATTCAAAGGAACAAATTCTCTTGACTACAAACATAACTCATGAACTTTGTAACACTTCCGAAAATAGCCCTTATAATTACCAGTTACGGATAGCGTTAGACTATCTTACACAAGTGCACTACATTCATACAGATTATCGGTATCTCAAGTCGAGGATAAACACTTCATGATATACTTAATGACAAAATCCATAAAGTATCATCATGTAAAGTTGGGATCTGTCCTATATTCAATTCATTGAATATCATGTGAATTTGGCATGTCTCACGCATCAATATACTTAAAGTATATTCTACCAAAACTCAGATTTGTCTTAATTCAATGACATTCCCACATCATTGATCGACAACGGACTTTTAGAATAACATAAGTTATTCACGGATTAAACATGCAAATATAGGATATAATATTAAGAAAATGAAAAATAAACATAACCAATATTTTATTCCATTTAAATAATATTTGTTCATAACATCCCTTATCCAAATACTAAATAGATCAATGCATGATAATACTTGTTAATGAATTATGTCTCAAGTAATGACAATCATACTTGTTGACAAGGCATAATTTCAACTAACTTTGATCTATCGAAATTTTGAGAATACTTATTTCAAGAATTCAACTAGTGAAGTTCTTGTATGTGTGCATTCAAAATATCTTGATATTGCCACATAATATTTTATAAAGTGTGTGACATCCTCAACACCAATTTATGACAATCAAACTTTCAAACAATTTTAAAGTTTAAAGTATTCTAATTCTTTATTGTATAATGCAACTATGCTCTTGGTTGAGCACAACTAGTTCACATGGCCATTTACAAGGATGAAATCCTCCCATGACTAGTATTGAGTGTCATCTCAATTAAACCAGCATCATTGTATACAAACAATAATATGCTCTTTAAAAATCTCCGTAAACTTCAATATCTATAATGTAATGTTTGATGCCTTCCAAACTTTCAAGTTTGTTGGCTATGACAATTATGCAACAATTGTTGTATTGCTCATCCTTAGAATTTTGAGAGCAAATCCAGGTTGAGGAATGTAATTCTAGATTCAAACATATTCTATTAGAATATTCATTACACTAGTTATCTAATAACTTCATTAGATATCAATGTTGTCAAATCATCTTGCATTCAAGCATGATACAACAATAACATGATGTACATGAAAAATCCTTATGTCAAACGAAGATTTAATTCATGTTCTACATATCCATTTTCCAAATGATATATCATGTTCTATTAGACTCATTTATTTTACCGCACATGTTTATTAATAATAAACATATATTCCAAGGTTGTATGTCTTATTTTCTAAATCTTTCATGTGAAGTTCCATTCCAAACTTAACATTTAGCTTAGATGGAATGTTACTACCCACAACATATAAGATTTAAAGAAAATAAACACAATAATCCCACTAGCTTTCAGGAATACTTAGAAATTATCTTATTTTAATTTTAAACCAAAACTTGGATTTAATAGTTAAACATAAGAATCATCTCCTAGATGCATGCATATATCCATTCATGGATTCTTGCAGTTTGTACATTTTCAAAGATTATGTGAATTCATAAAACTCATTTGTATTACTTATCGTCCTCGCAAAAGCAATCACACAAGAAAGAGTTTTAATATTCCATTGTCATTTTTCATATCAATGAAAATAAGTATGACAATTTTAATCATTATATATTTAATGTGCCAAGGAAAGAATATTCAATCACAGTTAATTGCTTAAGTGTGATTAATAATCTTGTCACAAGTCATGCATTAAACACATGTACAATTTTGTCCATATGATTTCTACACAAAGATTTAAACCACTAGGGTTTTCCTTCCTTTGAAGAAACTCATCTTTATTAAGATAAACCAAGTTTTCAAAGTTGATTACCTTTTTGGACAGCATCTTAACATTCATAGTATGAATAATTTACCACAATTCAATATTAGGTAATATATCATTATGATTAACAGGTTTACCATGATCCTGTAATTCATATTTCTCATCATATCAAATATCTGAGATATCCTTGCGGATCTATGAATGAGAATTCCATCATTTGAGTATATCATATTTGACATCATCATGATATTCACTAGTGTATTTTAGAAGATTATGTGTTTTGTAATTGTAATTTAATCTCTTCAAGATCTAAACAAAACTCCCACTTGCTTTTGTAATTTAAAGACTATCTATAAATACTTTAGCAATTAGAACAACACTAAATTGTTTTCTTTTGGGATATTACAAATCACATTAACAGTTCGTAAATCTTGTTCATTAATAACCTACTCCATAAGTAGTTTTAACAAATCAAAACTTCAATATAAGACTCAATGTGATTCATCACATTCCATACTAAAATGGTGTCTTATTAATCTTCTAGGTTTGAGTTTATTAAGTATATCCAATCAATACTCAATTTTCTAACCTTGATAACTTTTGGAAGAAAAGAAGATATTATTATCTTAAATCAAACAATATAACAAATGTTTGATTCTTCTAACTGAACATTCCATATACATACAGTATTTCATTAGAATTAATATTGTAATACAATCTAACAATATATAAGATAAATTTATTCCTTTTGGCCTACCTATTTACCAACTAAGTCAACTTAATGGTATAATAGAATTTCAAGCCAATTGCATGCTTTATAACATAAGTATTCTTTGACTAAGTCAAAAGACATAAACAGTTATAATATCTTACTTTATATTATAAGTCTTTAAAAGACTTCATGTTTGTGACTTTACAAAAAACACATAACCATGTATAATTTAAAGTTATTATGAACACCGCACCATGGTTTAATTTTCAAGTTAATATACTACTCTATCTATTTATGTCATTCTAAAAATACATAAATATTTAAGATAGTATTACTTTATTTATTTATGTCATTCAAGAAGTGTCCAACTTAAGAAAGCTGTAAAACATCCACGCCCGATCCCACGACAAGTGGAGATTTACCTTGAGATTACAATCTAGCCAAGATCTCACTTAACCTAAAATGTAACTTCAAGTGTTTCTATATTTTGAATGACATAAGACATAAAAGTAGTCTATGTTATAATCTTGACACATGTTCTAAACAAGTCAATCTTATTAGAACGATAATCTCTTATCTTACGATCAAGAGAATCCATTAATCATATTTGTATGTGTTTGTTCTTTTGCACACAATTAATACTTCTCCCACTTGTGCATAGAACAACACCATATAGCATATAAACACCATGACATTCGTTTGTTTATGTGAGCAATATGATAGTGTCATAGATATATAAGCATTACAAGTAGATGTAGAAGCACTTAATTATCAAGGAAACGTTCATAACTATCCTTGAGAATATGAATGTCTACATTTTTAAACGTAATGTATTATTTCAAGAAAATCTAGAAATAATCGAGTACTACCAAGATAATAACGTGTAACTCCCACTGAATTAGACAACGTTACAATAATGTCTTATTCAGTAATACACCAATACTCCCCTGGATTTGACAACATCATAAGTGTTTCATTAACCAGTGAAAATAGCGTGCTATTACGTTGTAACTCCTTTCAAAGACTATTCGTAACAATTACTTAGGTACTAAAAGAGTGTATTCTACTTTGTAGATGATGAATCATCCATCATACTATTAACTTGAAAATTTGAGCATGCAATTTCTTCCTTAATAGGTCTACTATCCACATGGTGTGTAGCACCTTTAATTGGTCAAATCAAAACAACTAGATACAATATACTAGTTTGTCTTTTACCAATTTTACGGTAATTAGTCTAGATTCTAATGTAATAACTCATATAATGTCAAACATGTTTTCTAGTTGACTAAAATGTCATATAAGAAATCAATCACCAACAGAGGGTAATGAAATCTCTTAAGGAAAACATGGTGTGCAATTTCTTAACTATTAAAGTTGCTATGAGTTATATTAGAATTTAGACAATTCTAATGTTCCTAACATACCTTTCTCAATCATGAAAAGGAATAGGATTGAGTCACACTCTTCTTCCATGGAAAAGAGTTTATGTTTGTCTTTTAGTAAATTTTTCTTGATCAAACATTTGTTTGAAAACAGAACTAGATCAATTTACCAAAGCCCAAACTACGTTTACGGTTTAATGTTGCATTAATACAATCAAAAGAATTAACAAAATTCAATTTTAGTATTTTCGATAATTAAATCTTTCAAGAAAATAAAATACCCTTGGTCAATATTCATATTAACCATAGAATTTTCCTTGAATCTAGGACCTCATTATCATAGTTTCACCACATCGGTTGATCTGCTAGTGATGAAAGTATAGAATATGTAATTGTCGAAGAACAATAATTGACAAACAAGTTTTCAATTCCTAGAAAATATGGGATTTACAATTTTGCCAAACAATTATGCAAAATGTAAGCATGTTTCATCCCATCTTATGCCTTAAGTCATAGGTCTCACTAACTAACTTAATTAAGTTGTCTAATTTAGAAACTGCAAATCATTAAGTTGAGGTCTCACACAACAAAATAATTCACCTTGTTATTGTAATCTAGATCAAGGTCTCACATAACTAAATTACAACTTCAAGTGTTTCATATCATTAGATGGCATAAACTTAAATTTAAAGGGTACAATTTTTGGCGTGTAATCAAAACTTATGTATAAAGAAGCATGCATACAACTTTATAACAAAAATATTTTGAAAACCTTACATAAGATTTTAATTGCTAAGATTAAATTCTACAAAGTTTTAATCGATGCGTTGAGAAACTCAACATTTAAGATTATGGTTGGTACTAGGTAGCTCCAATCGAACTCACGGGGAGGCGGGGTAAGCAGCGAGGCATAACCTTAGATATCCATTCAGTGAGACTGTGCTCACTTCTTAAATAACCCCTTTATAGTTTGTTCTAGTGGGTGAGCCGTTCTAACCATTTAGTACAGTCGCATCAATCGATTAAAAGTTCAAGATTTTAATACTTAGAAAACAAATCAAATTTCGCCATTATTTAGTCCATTTAATTTTCTATTCTAAAAAAAACCCTTTTTGCTTACTAACATGTCATACAATATAAACAAAAGGCATTTTAATAAAATTAAAAGGAACTCAAATAATATACATATAACTTAACAATTAACATATGTAAAACAATTAGCCACATGCATAATATTTCGATAAAACCTAATAACAATTCTAGGCGTAAATAATGCATACATCAACTAGGGCTTTCAACTACAAGGTAGATGAGCCACATACATCGACAAGTCGATTCGTAAGCCAAAGTCAATAGTATACCAAATAGCACATAACGAATTTTTATTAGTATAACTGAGGTCTTCCCCAATTCAATAATTATCAAATAAATAAACATGTGTATATCACTAACAATTAATCAAAAAAACAATACTCCATGGCAAAACATGCATGTTTCACCATGGATTCCTCATAACAATTATAATCCCAAGATACGCATATAATCATGGCACATAACAATTATTCATGAAAACCACATAAAATATACATGCAATCCTAGGGTTTCTACAAGTTTTACAAAAAATAAAACCTAATAAACAATTAAAGGGTAATCGACCCAATAATAAAAAATTAGGGTTCCAATTTTCAAAACCCTAGAAACCATAAAAGCATATAATAATCATAAAGATTCAATTTTTATGTGTTTCGGTAATTAATTACAACATATTAACGGCTCGTGATGCCCTTTGTTGGGTTTTACTAATCATAACAATTATATAAAAACAAGTAAACATCATCAAAGCATGCGTGAGTAATAGGAATAATACTTGTAAATTAATTAACCGAATTAAAAGTATATGCGTACCTTTTGAAAATCAATGCAATTAGGGTTCATGGCCCAAATTAAGATCAACGACCAAGAAACCCTGAACCCTAATAAATTAGGGTTTATATAATTCGACCATATCAAGTCGAATACCCAAGATGTGCAAACACAAGTGTATTTGCTCTTCGTTCTTGTACACACGTATTAGTAGCGACTCAATGAGAAAAGCTAGGTTCTTGATCACAATAGATTAACCAAACACCTTTGTTATGCTCAAGGTCACTCGTAAATCCCTTACAATGGGGATTCACTTCGTCGACCAAGAACAAGAGGAAAAAAAAAGAGGTTTGGCCTTCTATTGAAATCTAGTGTACCAAAGGATGAATACATGGGGATGTATTATAGCCTTGGTAGATGTCAAGATTGCTATAGTATCCGATGTGGGATTCTATAGTTTTCGGCAAACACAAGCCCAAAGAGGATTCAAAACCTTCTCTTGACTTGTTAACTTTCTTCATATCCGTTGACATTTAATTACCGATAATCAAAACTCGTCAAATATTAAATATCATTAAGTATTTATTTCGTGATCAAATAATTAAATATAACATTTTATATATTAATTATTTATACATTGATTCTCATCGTAATGTGTCAATCCAGAAGTCGAGTTCGAATCGGTCATACATATATTAATAATTATCCATAAACCTTTCATGTGTTAACATGTGCCTGACTTCATTGACTTAGGACAAATTTTCATTAGTGACTTAGGATAGAATTTTTAAGCAAAGTTTAATACCTTAGATAAGCAGGAATGAAACATTAGTGACTTAGGACAAATTTTTTAAAGCAAGTTTAGTACCTTAGATAGCCAGGGGAATGAAACATCGATTGTGTATACGTCGACATTTAGCAAACAGCGGTAGATTACCGTCTCACTATTGGTATCCAAGATGAGTTCACGTAAGAATATATTAACCTAGATGATAAACATTAGTGACTTAGGACAAATATTTTTGAAAGTTTAGTAACTTTTTTGTATGTTAACCCTTGTAGGCTCAAAGTGGTTCACTAATGGGAGGTATTATGCTTGGTTCTAGTTTTGCTGGTTTATGGTTCAACCTAAATGCCATCATCACTTTCATGCATATGCTTAATCCAATGTGGTCTCAAAGAGAACCAAGCGCAAGTTCTAGATATCAAATCAATGAAAGAATAACTCATAAAAAGAAAGAAAGCGGCCCGATACATATATGGCTTGATCAAGGCTCAATACCTCACATGGTTGTGTTTGTAGTTTACAAATCTAGTCTAATCATATTCAAGAAAAATGTATTTGCTAGTTAACGGTAAATTGAAGATTTATAGCTTTCAATCTTGTTATGGACCTTTCAAACTCAATTAAATCTTCACGCAAACAATCAACAACATCGGAAAAGAATATTTGTTTTCTTTTTTAAAAAAATTATTTATGATGGCTATTCTTGCACATTGATGGAAAATGAAGAAATCAAATTATACGCCCCCCACCCTTAAATCATACATAGGTCCTCGATGTATCCGGCAAAGTTTATAAGCATATTAAATGCAGAACAATAAGCGAAACTTCACTGTGGATTTTGAGCTTTAAAGTGGATGTTCTCATTTTGCTCCATAGCTGAGATGCAACCAGATTAGGATTGATGATCTTTGAGCCTTGTCTTTGTTCGGTGAGCCTAAGAAAGCCATGGTAGCCATTAGTCTTTGAAATAAAGCAAACTTAATCAAAACTAAAGCAAAAGATAAAAGTAAAAGCATAAAACATTGGGTTTGCCTCCCAATCACGGTAGCCTTTCTTTACGTCTTTGGCGGACTTCGGATATACTCAGGTACATAGTCGGAAGTTCCAGCTCTTCCTCCATATTTGCATACTTGAAATCCTTCATAAAAAGGTTTGAGGCGATGACCATTAACCTTAAAGATTTTGCTCGATTGCCAAACTTTTTTGATTTCAAGCGCACCATGAGGGAAAACGTTAGTAACAACAAACGGCCGACCAGCCGGGAAGCGCAATTTCGAGGAAATAACTTGAGCACGGAATGAAAAGAAGAACTTTTTTGGCCCAACACAAAAATTCTTTCTAGAACTCATTTATCATAGAAAACTTTAGTTTTTCCTTGTAAATTCTTGAGCTTCATTGTCATCGTTCACAATTTCTTCCAATTCATGTAATTGTAATTTTGTTTGCTCCTGCATCATCTAATTTCATATTAAGATTCTTCTGACCCGATAAGCTTTGTGCTCTAGTTCAACGGGAAGGTGACATGCTTTGCAAACACCAAAGCTAAGGGAACATACCTATAGGTGTCTTGTAGGAACATGCGATATGCCTCAATGCATGAGTCAAGTTTGCTTACTCCAATCTTTTTGTTTGGGTTATTTGTTTTCTCAAGTATGGACTTGTTGTTCTCTATTAGACACCTCGGCTTGCCCGTTTGTTTTTGCGGATAGTGTATTTGTTGAAACGATGAGTCACATTATACTTCTTAGCGAGCCTCCATCATCAGATTGCAAAAATATAGATACCACGGTCAGCTGATTATTTCTCCAAAGGTGTGCCAAGCACGGAAAAAATATTAGCCTTGACAAAATCTGCAACAACTTTAGCATCATCAGTTTTTGTTGCCTTAGCTTCCACCCACTTTGAAACATAATCAATAAAATTTCAAAAAGAATGTAAACATTGCCAAAAGAAGGTGAAAAGGGCCCATGAAATCGATACACCATATATCAAGATTTCACAAACATTAATAAGAAAGGGGCATTTGATCTCTCTGTGACTTAAATTACCCCGTTTTTGGCATCGTTCACATGACTTGCATATATGAATCCTGAAAATATTTGGCCAAAATAGTCCACACTTCTAATATATTACGGGCCGTTTTTTTGGACCAGTGCCCCCCACACACATGTGAATGACAAAATTCAAGAATAGATTGAATTTCAGTTTCATTTACGCACCTCGAATAACTTGATCGTAACAATGTTTCCAAAGATACGGGTCATCCCACACATAGTATTTAGCATCACTTTTAATTTTGTTTTGTTGAGATCTAGACAAATCATCAGGTAGTGTTTTGGTAACTGGCAATTAACAAGATCGCGTACCATGGATTTGTCGTTTGGACTAGCAAAAAGATGCTCATCTGGGAACTCATCATTCCAAGAAAGTAGCTCTTCTTTATCACTACTCTAATTTATGATCTGCAACTAAGTTTTCACAACCTTTCTTTTCTCTAATTTTCATATTGAACTCTTGTAGTAGAAGGATCCACTTTATGAGCCTTGGTTTCGCTTCCTTTTTCGCAAGTAGGTACTTGAGAGCTGCATGATCACAATAAACAATCACTTTAGTACTAACAAATAAGAGCGAAACTTTTCTAAAGCAAAAACTATAGCAAGAAGTTCTTTTTCGGTTGTCGAGTAATTGCATTGAGCACTATCAAGTGTTCTTGAAGCGTAATATATAACATGGGCTGATCTCCCAACTCTTTGCCCAAGAACCGCACCAACAAAGATAGTTGCTTGCATCACTCATAATCTCGAAGGCAAATTCCAATCGAGGTTGTAAGATTGAGATGAAGTGAGAAATTCTTTCGGCTTATCAAACTAACCGCAATAATCATTAAACTCAAAAGCTACATCCTTTGGAGTAACCCGCATAATGGCTGAACTTGTCTTGAAAAGTCCTTGATAAAGTTTACCGGTAAAATCCTCGCATGTCCAAGAAAAGAACGAACTTCCCCGCATTTTAGGATAAGGTAGAGATTTAATAATATCCACTTTTGCTTAATCAACTTCAAGTCCTTTAGCAGACACTATATGACCCAAAATATTACCTTGATCGACCATAAATTGACACTTTTCATAATTAAGAACAAGGTTTGATTCAATGCATCTTTTTAAGAATTTTTCAAGGTTAATTAAGCATGAATCAAATGAATCACCATGGAATGTAAAGTCATCCATAAATACCTCTATGATGTCCTCTACATATTCTAAAAATATGCTTACCATGCATCTTTGAAATGTAGCAAAGCGCTAAGCAAAGTCCAAACGGCATTCGACGAAAAGCAAACGTACCAAAAGGGCAAGTAAAGGTAGTCTTTTCTTGGTCTTCTGGTGCAACCGGTATTTGATGAAAACCTGAATAGCCATCAAGACAACAATAGTAAGCTCGACCCGCTAACCTTTATAGCATCTGATCTATAAAAGGGATGGGGAAATGATCTTTTCTAGTTAAAGCATTTAACTTTCTATAATCTATACAAATCCTCCAACCATTTTGAACTCGAGTAGTCACTAACTCACCATCAGAATTCTCAACTACTGTTACACCTGTTTTCTTTGGGACTACTTGTATAGGACTTACCCATTTGCTGTCCGAAATAGGATAGATAATACCCAGATCCGTAAGTTTATGAATTTCTTTCTTTGTCACTTCCATCATAGGCGTGTTCAATTGCTGCTGGACTTGCTTTGCGTGGGTAGCACCTTCTTCCAAAAGAATTTTATGCATACACATAGGAGGACTTATGCCACCGGAGCAAAGAATCGGCCCAACCAATTGTCTTTGTAGTCTCTCGTAATCCCACTAACCTTTCATCTTCCAATGGAGTCAACTTATTAGAGGAAATGACAGGAAGTGTGTCTCCTTCTCCGAGGAATACGTACTTGAGATGCTCAGTAACTTTTAAGCTCAAGTTTTGTGCCTCGCACAATTGACGCTCCAGAGAAGTTTAGCATTATTCAACGGTAAACCAAGATAAGAAACAATCTTATTAACAGGTGCAAGAGAATTGAGTTCTAAAATGCTTCTTGTAGATCGAGTTTGGCTCAAGTTCGTGATTTGCACTTTCCGATATAGTGTTAGTAAGTGCCAACTTTAACTAATCATCATCATCATTTAGCTCGAAAACTTCCTGCACTAAAGAATCAATAAACATCAACACTAAAAAGCATGTTCACACTAGGATACTTCATGTAATCATATATGTTAAACTTAATGACTGACCATCAAATTCCATTGTGTTGTAAATCTCATAAACACAATATAGTCCTAGCTGTTTTTAAAAATGGTCTCCCTAACAAGATAGAACGTGAATTAGAATGATTTTCTTTACCCATATCAACAACGAAAATCACTGAAAACCAATTCTTTAACCTGAACTAATATGTCCTCTAAAACACCATCGGGGTATGCATAAGAACGATCAACAAGCTGTATAATTACCCCTATTTCTTTCAATTTTCCAACATTCATAGCTTCATATATAGAACGAGGCATGAGATTAATGGAAGCTTCTAAGTCTAACGTTGCTCTTTCAACCTCGACATTACCCATTTTACAAGGAATAGTAAACATACTTGGATCCTTGCATTTGATAGGCAACTTCATTTGAATCATAGCAGAAACATTTTCTCCTAATTGAACTTTTTCATTACCTTTGAGCTTTTCATGTACATAATTCCTTTAGAAACTTTGCATATCGAGGTACCTGCTTAATAGCATCAAGAAGTGGGAATATTTACCTCAACTTTATAAAAGTTTCAAGAATTTCCTTCTCCTCGCTCTTGCTTTTTAGACTTTGCAAATCGACTGTGAAATGGAGGATATCTTGATTTCTTCTTGTGGCCTGGTTGTTTCTAATGGTTGATCATTTTGAGTCGTCGAGCCTTCCTTCACAATCTCTCCAAATCACTTAGATGGTTTATGTGGTTGTTCTTCTAACACTTTCCACTTCGCAAGGTAATTGCACTTACATTCTGTTTGGGGTTGTTAATCGTTTGAGACGGCAATTTACCCGAAGCTTGAGATTCCAACCGGTTCACAGAGGTAGCCAACTGACCTATTTGGTTTTCTAGGTTATGAATGGTATTTTTGGTATCTTGTTGAAATTGTTGTGTGCTTGTTGCAAGCGTTTTAACAATATCTTCAAGAGACATGCTCGAATTTGATGATGACGGTTGTGAGTGAGTTGTTTGTTTAGGGTATTGTTGCAGGAAATTGTTTGAACGGGATCCATAGCTGAAGTTAGGATGATCTCTCCATCCTGGATTGTAGGTGTTAGAGAAAGGATCATACTTTCTTTGTGGTGGACCTGGAAACCCTCCTACCGCATTCATTTGCTCGGGGTGAGCCGTCTTGAAGTGTAGGACACATGTCAGTCGGGTGACAAAAAATGGAACAAATTCCACAAGCTTTCACCTGTTGTGTATTACCCATAACCAACTTTTCCACAAGAGCTTGAGATTGTCCAAACGTTGATCATAAGTTAGTGTTGACCTCACTAACACTTTTGCTCGAGGCAAGTCTGTATGTCGGTGTACCAAACTGTTGTGAATTAGCAGCCATATTAGAGATTAGAGTCCTTGCTTCGATAGGCGTTTTGTGTACCAATGCTCCCCCACTTGCAGCATCTATCATATTTCGGTCCATGGTTAACAGACCTTCATAGAAATATTGAATAAGAAGCTGGTCCGTATCGATGTTGAGGGACAAGCTAGCACAAAGTTGCTTAAATCTCTCCCAATACTCATATAACGTCTCTCCATTGAATTGACGAGTTCCACTTTCCTGATATTTGCAGCACGTGAGGCAGGGAAAAACTTCTCAAGGAATTGTTGCTTCATCTGGTCCCATGTGGTTATGGAACCAGAAGGTTAGTAGTACAACCAATCTTTAGCTTTGTCCGCCAACGAAAATGGAAAAGCACGCAACTTGATTTGTTCTCTGAACTTCGTGGTTTCATTGTTGAACAAACCACGATAAATTCCTTAAGGTGCTTATGAGGATCTTCACCAAGCAAGACCCGAAAAGTTGGAAGTAAATGAATTAGCCCGGATTTGAGTTCAAGGGCTGATAAGTTGTCAAAGGTATGGATGCATAAGGGTTGTTGATTGATGTTTTGTGTCGCCATTTCCCACAATGTTCTTGATAAGGTTTTAAAATGTACCTTTTTGAGGGTCGTTTAAGCCCTTATTTGATCACTTTTGTATCCGTTATTACTTAATATCGTTCCTTTTTCACTTTTTAGGTATCTTGAAGGCAAATTATTGGAATGACACTTATTCGGACAAAAGGCGCTAATATCACGAAGAAAATGGCCAAAGTTAAGAATCGAGACACTCACTTAGGCTGGAATCGAAGGGGACGGTGTCGAGGTTCTACAAGTAACGCTGCGGCGTCGAGGTTCTACTAGAGACGCGTCGGACAAATTTTGTGACGACTCAGAGCAAAATTACTCATTTACAGTGACGGCCGTTTCTACTAGAGACGCCGTCGGACAAATTTTGTGACGACTCAATAGCCAAATTACTCATTTACAAGTGACGGCTTCGGTTTGAAGGAGTAGGCGTCCGCAGCTTACGGGCGGCTAGATTTGATCCGCACGACGTTAGAGATGAAGATGATGGCGTCACAAGCATAAGGTGACGCCGTGCAATGCTAACGTAAAGACGAAACCCTAATAGCCAGCGACCGACGCCCCACAAATTAAAGGGTGATGCCGTCGCATTTGTAATCTTATATATAGAATCCGAATTTTTCAATTTTCAGCGTGTAGTCTTTTGGAGTAAAAAACCTAAACCGAACCAAGATTGTCTTGTACAGTATTTTAGGGTTCCATACCCTATCTTACATCAAGATAAGTGTTTTACTTCATTAATTTAATTATGTCTTCAATTGATTGTGTGTATGCTTGCATGTTCCCCATGTCCTGCTAATTTACTTGTGTGTTTGCTTAGGTAATATGAAACTTAGTTATTGAATATTGATTGGTTGTCTCTTATCTTAATTGTGATTGACCTAGTATTGCGATAGGTCATTCGTTGTGCTAATAATGCTTGATTAATCTTTGTTGAACCTTAGTTTATAATCACCTAGAGTAATTGTAGGCTATACATCCAAATAATACCTTAGAGTTAAAGTTTATAAATCCTATAGATTTTGTAGTCATTAACCTTTGGTAGTTTCAAAGAGTTAGGGATAAACACATACCCTACGACCTTAGAGACACAACGCGATTAAGAATAAGGACGTGACAATTCAACCACCAATAGGAGATAACTAGGGAGTAATAAAGCCTAAGCAAATACATTTTTAACTATCATAATGAGCATACAACAATAGACATAGACTACCTCACCTTAGTTTATAATTAGATAAGTAGAAGTAATCTAAATACCAACCCCCAAATCCAAACCCCTAGAGATTAGTACCTTTCCATTTCCTAAAATTATAAAAAGATAAAAATAATCTTCCTCAACCCCAACCTTAGCATAGTAACTTCTCACTAGCATTCCTATTCCCCCAGAGAACGATATCAATTCCCGTGGCTTACCCTAATACTACACTACAATCGATTAGGTTTCTATGCTAGGGTGTTGAAAAACTTGCTCTAATTTACGAAAGGAAGTTCCTTGACCGAACGGCCAGCGTGTAGCGTAAAGTATCAAGTTTTTGGCACTGGCCGGAATAGAATAGCTAGTTGAGTCCACCTCGTTCGGTTTCCTTGCTTGATTCCTATCAAGTAAGATTTTTTCCCATTTTTAGCTTCCTCGTAGTCTATCCCCTTCTTCGTGACCTTTGTTAGTAATCCCATCACTTTTCCTCATGGAAGGTGATAACCCACCACCATTCATCAACCTACCACCTAATGACCCTCGCCAAGAGGCCGTTACTCTTGGTGAATACTCGAACCGCTTTCACTAGGCTATAGAAACACCATTGAGCTTCCCGATCCAAGCCCAAACTGACCTGCGATCAGGCCACACCACCATCCGGTTGCAAAAACGGATGTGCATTCCATGGACTTCGTTCGAAGATCTAATCAACATCTTAAGGATTTCAAAATAGGTGTTTATTCCATCGACCTCGATGCCTACTACTTCCTGGAGACCCGCGTCTGCAAGGCTCTTCCATTCTCTCTATGGGACCAAGCTAGTAATTGGCGAAGCGACTTCCCGCCGGCTCCATCTCAAGTTGGGATGATCTCACTGTGGAAAAATAGAAGGGGGGGTTGAATAGTTTTACCAATTAAAACTTCATTTTAATCTATTTAGATCGACTTATGTCAATCTATTTGGATGTGTGTGTTGGATGTTGATAAACAAACATATAAAGGTAAGTAATGAAAAGATAAGAGTAAAAAGCACAAAACCACAACATGAGTATTTATAGTGGTTCGCTACAAGGTCACCTTCCATGCCCTACTCCACTCCCAGAGTCACCTACTCGAGAGTTCGTAATCACTACACCAATCTCCTTATGGCGGAGAAGCCTTCAAACGTCGCTACTCTTTCCTCGGTACTAGGCTAACCAATGGTTCTTTCACCCAAGGTGAACCACTTCTACACAACGTCGCCTACCCTTTATAAGGTACTAGGCTAAGTACCTAGTTCTTTCACACCTTAGGTGAACTACACCTTCACAACGCCGCCACCCTTTTATTAGGTACTTGGCTAAGCACCTAGTTCCATTGCAATGGAGGAACTACTACCACACTACACCAACGACTAATCCCAAGGAGATCTACTCCTTTACAACATCATCAAGGATATCAATATCCTTGGATCTAATACTAGTCTATCTTGTACATCGAAACACACCATATCGAATGTACATCTAAGGCACCTTTCACTAATGCCTTTGACTAGATCTACAAGACACCTTTCACTAATGTCTTGTGTCTTCACTTCTAAGCACCTTTCACTAATGCTTCTTTGTCTTGACTTCTAAGCACACACCAAAAGTGCAAGCTTATCCTATAGCGATAGATACCCTTCACTAATATCTTCGTCTTGACACTTGAGACATCTTTCACTAATGTCTTCAACACTACACTTCTTTGAAGAAAGAAAGGAATCATCAACAAGAAGACTTCAGTAGCCTTGATGATGAGGAAGCATGGCAACTCATGGACTTGAGCTTGCTCGACTTCAAAGGTGGTGATCTTGCCTTTAAGAGGAACCTAAAAGATCACACAAAAACAAAACTACAAACATAGATCTCTTGGATCTAAGGTTAGTGAGATTTAACTTAGGGGAGAAAGTATATTGGAAAGGGGTGAGAAACAATGAAGAAATGGCTCACTATTTATAGAGGAAAAACCTCTCTTTGTTCCCAGGATCCCACGGATCCCTACACAAGGATCCGGCTAGCACAAAGCCAGGGATCCGTGGATCGCTCCTCTTTGCCCATGGGTATTTTTGGTTATGGGTCATGGGTTATGGGTTGATCCATGGTTTTCTTTCTAGATACAATGTATCTTAAGGATACAATGAACTTGGTTAAGTGGTATATATAAAACCATGGGTTATGGGTCAAAACCATTTGCTAGTATTTACCCATTTAGTATATACTTGTATTTACCCATTTTAGCATACACTTAGTTTTTACCCATTTTAGTTATACTTAGTTTAAGTATATGTTTAACCCAATATGTAAACACTAGTTGTTGTACATATGTATCTAAATCATAAAATCACTTATACTTGTTTTAGTGTTTTATGTGAAAGCGTAAGTGTGTTAGAAAACTATTAGTTCAAACCATTTACGTATTTTATTTGTTTCGTTAAAATGATTTTACGTTTGTTATCGACAAAACATTAGAAGATCGTAAAATATAAATAAACGTTATTACGACTTATTTGCATTAACAATCTCCCCCTTTTGTTGATGACAAAACATAAAATTATTTTAAGGAAAAGCTAAAATTTGTAAAAGTTTGAATTTGTAGTTTTTACTTTCTTCTCCCCTTTTTTGTCGAAACAAAAAGTGTGTGAAGGAAGGCAACACATTGTTTTAAGAAAAACATGTGAAAGAATTAAAAGTATAAAGAAATAGAGAGCAAGTAACGGGAAAGGATCTCGTCTTTACTCCCCTTGACGAGTCCATCCCTATGTAAGAGCGTCAAGTAAATGATACTAATCTAGTTTGTTTGCAAATAAGTTTGCAAAAGATATCGATCTAAGAGACGAATGTGCTCCCCCTTGATGATTGCAATTTTGCAAAGGGATGTCACGAAATGTAAACCTAGTATTGCAAGTAATTTGCAATGTATTGCTTTGACATAAAGCTCCCCTAGCTTTATGATGTCAAAGTCTTCATATGTAAATTGAATAACTACAAAACAAAGGTTAGAAAGCAAGTATAATTCACAATTTCCTCCAAATGTGGTCCAAGTTAGTAGAAAGAAGCTTTCGTCTCCACGGATCCCGCGTTCCCTCTAGTAGGGATCCGCTCTAGGCAATTCAGGGGATCCGTTTTAGGCTCACCATTACAGCCAAAGTGATATAACAAGTAATGTTATCACAAAAATCAACAAAATAACAAGTAGCATGTAATTTCCATTTAATAAAACTAGAGTTATGATATACATGACTCTAAAAACTAAGAAAATAAGAGAATACATGACTAGGAATTTCTAAATCAACTATCGCTTGATGCTAGGGCACCACTAAAATCTTCTAGCTCAAGTTTGTTTAGGTTTAATCTCGTCGAAACGTTCGAGGAGATGATAGAACATGAAACGTTGGTCTTCTCGTACTTCATGAATCAAACTTTCAACATGTTGACAATGATAGCAATCTTTGTCATGGCTAGGCAGTGGTGGTGGTGGAAATGAAATGGCTTGATGCGAAGGATCAAGTGAAGCGGCTTGTGGAGCTTCAAACGATGGAGGGATTGATGGAGGTGCATTTAAGAATGACTCAACCAAGAATGATGTTGGTGGTAGAGAAGTGTCAACTTCCATATGGTCGGGTGGTTGACTTTGATGATTTGTCATAATCCAAATGGGATTATATGATGAAACCGCCGAGAAGGAAGCCGGAGCAAGTGTTGACTCAACACCTTGATTTTGAACCATTATTCCTCCTAATGAGGAGAATGTTGTCGGCGGAAGCGGATGAGATGGCCTAGGAGGCAAGTCCTCTAAATTGTAGAGGTGTGGTGATGATAGTGGGGATGTAAATGAAATAGCTCTAGGAACCAATGGTGATGGTTTGGTGGAGATGATATTGTTTGGCCTAGGAGGTATGGTGGTGTTTGGCAAAGGTAGTTTTGTGGGTACTATCCTTTTAGGAATTGGTTTGATTGGATGATGAAGGATTCTATCATTTGTTGGCTTGACCGGAGATGATTCGGTTGAAGAAATTTCGTGTATAACACGAGCTCTTTTCATGGGTGGTTCTTTGGTGGATAAGTTACTACTTGGGGTTTTCCTCATGATGAGATGATTTCAAGAGGTTGCAAGAGCTGAAAGTTAGGATGAGAGTGATGACTATGGAGGTCCTAACAAGGTGGTTTATAAACTAAGAGATTTGGCAAGTGCATTTAAGCCTTAAGCCACTAAGATTCATTGGAATGTGATGATTAACATGCACAAGAGTCAACTTCAGAGTTTGCACTGATCTAGGAACTCATTTAAGATGAGATGGAGTGTTTGAGTTAGGAAGATGAGTTGAAATGATTGTTTTAGCAAGATTTGACCTAAATTGTCATCCGGATCCCACGGTTCCCTCCTCATAGGGATCCGTCTAGGCTAATCCTAGGGATCCGCTCTCGCAGACTATGAAAGAGTGGAATGATGTTTCTAAGATCTAAGACCTATATCATCTTGAGTGTTTCAGTCCTCTAAGTGTTTTAAATGAAGGGATGCTTGAGTACTTGAAGGTAATGAATGATGTAGCTAATGATTGTCATTTATGGAAGGATTTGGAACTTTCAAGAGTACCAATGGATGAGCAAGGATGACACTAAAGAGAGTGTCAATCGAAGCTAAATGATCCCAGAGATCAGGTTGTGTCTTAGGATAGTGTTTTGGAAAATATCCTAGAAGCTTTGAGATGAGAAAACTAGATTTTGATCAACTTTGATCAATTTTGAGGTGAGGATGATTTATGATCAATTTTGCCATAATCGAAAGATTTCTAAAGCTAGATGTGAGGATCAAGTAAAAATGAAGTGTGAGTTTAAGAGCGGAAGAGTAATGGATTAAAACGAAACTGTAGATCAACAATCGTCTAAGAGTGTGATCTAGGTGAGTTATGTATGAGTAAGAGAGATCAACCTATCTTGATAAGGACTTAATTTGCCTTAAGATACTATGTTTAGCTTAGTGTGAGGTGTTCTAAGGATATGTTTGAAATATAATGCTTGTAATTGCATTTTTCTTTGCCGGATCCCACGGTTCCATAAGAGTAGGGATCCGTCTAGTGCAATCTTTGGGATCCTACATCTGCCAGGACCTTTACTAAAAGTATGCAATGATCTTGACAATGCATTATATCTCAAGGATAGTCTAAAGAGAGTTCTAATACCAAGATATCAAATGTAAAATGTTTTATTTCATGAAGGAAATTGGATTACATTGATAAAGCACAAGTACAAGAGATTTGATCCTATTTTGGAATACTATTAGTTTCCTTGAGTGTTTTCACTAGGAGGATCATTATGTGATTGATGAGTGTTGGTGGAATCAAGAATGAAGAAATTCTTCATGAGAGATATGTTTAGCGGTTCCATCATCTTGTTCACAAAATGCGCATAAACGGACTTTGAAATTAAGGATGGAAGTGCATAACATTATGATAGAGGCGTGTCAAGAACATTCCATAAGGGATGAGTTTATTCTTGGAGCCTTGAAGATTTGCAATTAAGCCGCGAAAGTAGGCGAGATTATAAGGTTGTTGTGTTAGCAAACAGTACAACATGTGAGCACAACAAGCGGGAAGGATTTCTCGATTTCCCTAAGACTCCAAACATTTTCACGTAGGATGAGTGCAAGAGGCTTGTACTCTTCTCGGATATCCCTTGTAAAGATAACGTTTGGATCGGAGTAATATGGTCGAGGTTTGCATATTATGCGATTTAAATCTTCCAGAGAGGGCATGTGTGAACAATATGGACTATTTTCTTCACGAAAGTTGAAGAGAGAATCAAGAGACCAATCTTTGGTGAAGGCACATTGTCCATGATTTGGAATCCGGAGGATGTGAGCAAAATGCCCAAGGGTTAGAGTGAACTTTGGTTTTTGATATAAAACCAAAGAGATAGAGAGCGATCCTCGTTACGAACGAGTTCGACTTGACGGAAGAATTCCATTATGAACCTTGGACATATCTTCTCGTTGATTTCAAGAAGACATTCTAGTCCTATGGCTCGGAAGGAGGTATTGATACCTTCTTCGAATTGTAGAGAGGTGTCTACAATACGTCCTTCATGGAAGTGACGGTTTTGAGATTATTGAACCCACGGACATGATTGCCAGCGTGGGTTCGAGAGATGTTCGAGTGTAGACGCTAGTAAGTAAAAAATCAAACTCATATTCATGCGTCATAGTTGAACCTATAGAAATGACAAGTTAATAAAGGAGATGTTTGTGGTCAACTTATGATAATCTAATGTTTTTACTAGATTTTTATTAACAATGGTTTTAACAAGAAATACACTTAACTCACTTATGGTTTTGACATACAAGTAGAATATTACTCTTAGAAGAAAAGAGGTTTTTGATTTGCATGAAAAACTGTTTTCCAGAGGACGGATCCCAGTTCCTTTTAAAAAGGGATCCGGCTAGTATAACTTCCGGGATCCGTGGATCTGTAGTAAATGAGATTTTATAAAACATAGGTTTTACAGTTTTTATACCACGAAAATATGTTTTATCCTACATTTTCCTTTAGCATGCATACATGACTTCTAATGTATCACGAAAGAAATATAAAACATATAAATCAAAATAAGTGACAAACACATTATGATAAAAGTAACCTAGATAAACTAGATTATTAATAATATTGCATTTCAATACTAAGGATGAAACAAAGGATTTGGTATATGACCCCAATATAGATTAACAACACAAAGTAAATGTCTCCGTATGTGAACTTCATCATAGGGAACACAAGTGCGATGAGTGTTATGGCGATGAGCACGAGTGCGATGTAAACCATGTTGATGACGGATCTTCTTGGTTTCGGTTGAGATGAAATGAGGAGAAAGATGAAGTTTTTGAATAAGAGGATTTTTTTTTTGAAATTGGAAGATTTGAAAAAAAAATGAGGGTTTGATAAGATGGTCGATGGTGGGAGTATTTATGGGGAAGGAGAAATTTTGAGATTTGTGTTTTGTTTTATTAGAAGATATGTTTTTTTTGGATTAAGTGAGATAAAACACAATTATTATAAACCATGATTTCTAGACGGAGGAGTGACACATATGTGTGAAAAAACTTCCTAATGAAGCTACATGTAAAACATGTGTAAACACGAAATCTACTCAAATAAATGCCTAACAAATAACACTTATTTATTAAACTAATATCATTTAGATATAAGTGGAAAGTCATACCTCAAATGCACTTAGGAATGTCTTTACAAATGACACAACAAATGTCACTTAGACGATTCCCTGCCTTTAAAGATACCTTCTTAAGGAAGGTATTCTTGTTACTGGCGACTCCTAAAGATAAGAGTAAGAAGCACAAAACCACAACGCAAGTATTTATAGTGGTTCAACTACAAGGTCACCTTCCTTGCCCTACTCCACTCCCCGAGTCACCTACTCGAGTTCAGAATCACTACACCAATCTCCTTATGGCGGAGAAGCCTTCACAACGCCGCCTACTCTTTTCGCATTTACTAGGCTAACCAGGGTTCTTTCACTCCAAGGTGAACCACACCTACACAACCTACCCTTTATAAGGTACTAGGCTAAGTACCTAGTTCTTTCACACCTTAGGTGAACTACACCTTCACAACGCCGCCTACCCTTTATTAGGTACTAGGCTAAGCACCTAGTTCCATTGCAATGGAGGAACTACTACCACACTACACCAACGACTAATCCCAAAGGAGATCTACTCCTTTACAACATCATCAAGGATATCAATATCCTTGGATCTAATACTAGTCTATCTTGTACATCAAAACACACCATATCGAATGTACATCTAAGGCACCTTTCACTAATGCCTTTGACTAGATCTACAAGACACCTTTCACTAATGTCTTGTGTCTTCACTTCTAAGCACCTTTCACTAATGCTTCTTTGTCTTGACTTCTAAGCACATACCAAAAGTGCTTATGCTATGGACGATAGATACCCTTCACTAATATCTTCGTCTTGACACTTGAGACATCTTTCACTAATGTCTTCAACACTACACTTCTTTGAAGAAAGAAAGGAATCATCAACAAGAAGACTTCAAGAGTCTTGATGATGAGGAAGCATGGCAACTCATGGACTTGAGCTTGCTCGACTTCAAAGGTGGTGATCTTGCCTTTAAGAGGAACCTAAAATATTACACAAAAACAAAACTACAAACATAGATCTCTTGGATCTAAGGTTAGTGAGATTAAACTCAGGGGAGAAAGTATATTGGAAATGGGTGAGAAACAATGAAGAAATGGCTCACTATTTATAGAGGAAAAACCTCTATTGTTCCCCGGATCCCACGGATCCCTACCACAAGGATCCGGCTAGCACAAAGCTAGGGATCCGTGGTCCGCTCCTCTTTGCCCATGGGTATTTTTGGTTATGGGTCATGGGTTATGGGTTGATCTATGGTTTTCTTTCTAGATACAATGTATCTTAAGGATACAATAAACTTGGTTAAGTGGTATATATAAAACCATGGGTTATGGGTCAAAACCATTTGCTAGTATTTACCCATTTAGTATATACTTGTATTTACCCACTTTAGCATACACTTAGTTTTTTACCCATTTTAGTTATACTTAGTTTAAGTATATGTTTAACCCAATATGTAAACACTAGTTGTTGTACATATGTATCTAAATCATAAAATCACTTATACTTGTTTTAGTGTTTTATGTGAAAGCGTAAGTGTGTTAGAAAACTATTAGTTCAAACCATTCACGTATTTTATTTGTTTCGTTAAAATGATTTTATGTTTGTTATCGACAAAACATTAGAAGATCGTAAAATATAAATAAACGTTTTTACGGCTTATTTGTATTAACACTCACCTCTCGTTTCCTTGCTCAATTTTTCCCACCGGGGAGAACTACTAAGCTTAGGAATGAAATCTTGATGTTCCAACAACGCCAAGGTGAATCTCTCTCACGAGCATGGACTCGATTCAAGGACTTACTCTATAGAGTCCCTCATCACGTCATTGATCTTTGGCTTCAAGTCCAACTCTTCTACGATCATGTCAACTTCCCCACTAAGCAATCCATTGACCAAGCGGCCAGTGGAAAACTTAGTGATCTCACCGCGGAAGAATCATGGGACATAATAGAGGACCTTGCTCTCTATGACAACGAAAGTTGGAATGACCCCCATGAGCTACCCAAGTAAAACCGCTTAAGCAATCTCTTTGCCTCCCTTGACTCACAACCTTCCTAATCGTAGGATGCTAGAAGCTTGAAGATCAAGTTAAATTCCTAATGAGCTCCTACGACAATCCTAAGTCTCCACGCCAAGTGAACAAAGTTTCTTCCACGTGTGAGTCGTGTAATGGTCCTCATAACACGCCAAGACTTGCATAAGATTCTCCTAACAAGCTTCCGTTGACTCACGCATCCTCGCGTGCTAATGGAACAGGAGGAAGATTCCCTACCACACCCGACCTAGGACTTTTAATGACCTAGAAGCATGGAAGGGCAAGCCCTACTTTACCGGGACAAACCAAAGAATTAACTTCCAATGATTTCTCATGGCCCCATCTCACATTCTAGCCAACAAAACATAGAAGGGATGTTGCAACACCTAGTCGCATCCCAAGAAGCTCAAATAGCTAAGCTCTGGACCGCTTTTAACCAACAACAAGCCGAGATGGATAGGAAGATAGATAACCTCTTGAAGCTATCTCAACTCCTCAAGCTTCCTGTAGAGATTAAGGACCCAAGTAAACTAGCTAAGCACGCGTCAATTCCAATACCGTCACCTTAGTGAAACCTAATAGAACAAATGACGAAGCGAACCATGAAACGATACTTAAGGTTAGTGAGACACCTAGGAATGAAACAACCAAGGAAGTAGATGAAGTAGACAATGACTATTTCAATAAGTTTCCTACGGAAGAAGAACTCTCTCACCACCCACACTTAGTACGTGACCTCCGTCACATGTATGTTAGGAGAAGCCCTAGGATCAAGTTTGGGAACCCTTGGAATCTTAACATACCATGTTGCATAGGGCACCTTTTTCGTGGCAAAGGCCTACATTGACCGCAAGTCCCCAATAAACATAATGACTAGCACCTACTATAATTGGGCAATGAAGAAGCCTATCCCAACTAGGCAAGATCCCGATAATCCTAGGGTTAGTTGCAATTTTCTTGGTAGAGTTAAGGGATTGCCCGTGTATGTAGGTAGTTTCATGTTTCCTACGGATTTCATAATAGTGGATGACATTAGTACGACCATAGATCCTAGCTTGTCCCACGTTATTCTAGGTAAGCCTTTCATAGAAAACACCGGGATGACTTATGATCCGTCATTGGGAATAGTTAGATTCAAGGATGAGACCGATGATGTAGCCTACCAAATGCCCTTTAAGATTGAAAAATTTTCATCACTATCCAATGATGAAAAAGAACTTAAGCTATCGGTCTACTATAGGAATGGGGAGGATAAGGAAAAGGGAGTAGATTATGTTTTGGCCAAGATTTTCGGTTTCTATAAGGATTGCTTGAACTTAGGACCGGAATATAGAACCGATTGGGGAGAGGACGACCTCTTAGAAAGGTGCATCATAGGGCAATTTTACAACATGGAACCCCCCGATAGAGACCATCATGAGGAAGAAGGTGACGGTAATGAAGTCACGTAGGAGAACGAATTCGAGTCTAGCTACAAGACTCATAAATAAAGAAAAGCGCTTCGTGGGAGGCAACCCATGCTTAATTTTTTGCTTGTTTGTGTGTCGTGTATTTTTTATTTATTGTTTATTCTCATGTTTAAATTTGTAAAAATGCTTTATTTTGTCTTTAACCTCGTCTTAATTACATATAAAGGTATTTTACATAAGGGATAAGTGTAGGGAGGATTACACACGTTTTCAAAAGAAACGTTAACATGAGAATTACAATCAATTAAAAGATATACATGTGTGTTTGTTCGAGTCAAATGCTTGTATCGAGTCATAATGGATGTTTTGCAGAAATTTTTCCAGATTCTAGAGATATAAATTTTCCAGAATTTTTTTTTCAGAAAATCGCAGACCAGTTTAAATGTCAGGGATAACCTCGACGGCGCTGGGATCGCGAACTGACAAGGCAGTGGAAGGAGTAGAAACAATGATTACTTTTTTCTCGTTTCTCGAAGCTACTTATAATTTTTTGGAATTTTCCAGATCTTAATTTTCCAGAAAATCAGAAACATCCATTCCACAAGCATTATATCCTAGTTTAGAAGAGTCTTATATATATTGTTACCACGATTTTACGCGAAGGTTTCCTTTGTTTTCTTCAAGTGTGCAGGTTTAATTTACCAAGAAGAAGATACATAAGATGAGTAGGAGCTTTTAACGCAAACGCTTTCTGAAGAAAGATGTAACCACCACTTTACACGGATCCTACCGAGCTAATCGTGGGGAGGAGTACTAGTTTCTTTCGCTTTACTACCTTCTATTATCATAACTTTGATACTTTTGGGGAACATTGGGGACAATGTTCAGTTTAAGTGTAGGAGGGAAAATAAAACGGGAACTTTGAAACTATGCTTATCCTTGATTATTTGCTTTGTCCAATTGCATTTGTGTAATAAACCATGAGAAATATCGGTTAGGTAATTTTGGCACCAAATTTAAATTTTTCATGACATATAGGAGTGGGCCATTAGTCTTAATAAAGCGCCTCATGGATAGGAAGTTATATGACTAGCACAAAAAACCCTTTACCACTTAAATTCC
Organism: Chrysanthemum makinoi; assembly: GCA_910596185.1. NCBI lineage: Eukaryota > Viridiplantae > Streptophyta > Magnoliopsida > Asterales > Asteraceae > Chrysanthemum > Chrysanthemum makinoi. Next base: position 225,359,923 of record OU343219.1, on the reverse strand, counting down.
ACCCAAAATGTGAGGATCGCCCTTAGATTAGTAGGAATTAAAGCATTCATCTTTGATGCTTAGAGTGTGAACCGGTAGTATAATAGATTCTAGAACTTGTTTTGTGATGTATTTCGAGATCGCTAGTAAGACTACACTTGTGTAGTTAGGAATAACTAAATGATGAGAGGCATTAGGATAACCCTTGTTTGATACTCGTAATATAATTACTTCTTCCACATCGGTTGAGTAATCCCCCACACCTTTGCGTTGTACTCATCTTTAGTACACGATACCCCTAGTTAACCCCTCAGAGCCTATCCTTTTCGTTGTTCTCGTGATGTTTTGGTTTTCCGGAATATCAATGAAGAGCATTGTTTACAATCCACCTCCAAATGTACACCCAAATAGCCTTAGCCTACCTTGTATGCACTCACCTTTAGTGCATTATTGTTATCACACTAAACCCTTAGTTCAATTATCTTGTTGCTTGCATAAGTTGCTAAGTCGAGTCATATCCTTTGTACACAGTTTTGGGACGATTGGGACTCATGGGAAAATTTAAATTTTATGAAATGACGGGAAGGGAACGTTAAATTCAAATTCCCTTTATTTATGTAATAATGTACTCCAAGTGTTTTGTTCTTTTCAATTCAGGTCAAATTAGTGTTAGAGTAATAAAAACTCAAGTGTAGGGATGTGCCTATGAATCCCTATCATTTTGATGTTATCGTAGAGGATGGTAGAGTAAAAGTGTATGAAAAAAATTAGTGTTAGATTAATAAAAACATACGGGCTACCATCCTACATCTATCTTTAAATTTATGTTTGTTTATTTCAGGTATCTAGAGTTTAGAGTGTCGAGTCTTGGCTTAGCAACGCCATTCTTCGCATGCTTGTAATATAAAGATTTTTGACTTGCCACCACTAAATAGCCTATCCCACCAAACCCTTTGTTTCCCTACCGTAAGCCTAACGTTACAACCCTTTAAAAGACCTCTTGATAGTCTTTCCTAGGTTCTTAAGCCAAAGCGATGGAGGTTTGATCTAGTCTCAAGCCTATGGTAATCTATGTACTAGGACCGTTAATGAGTGTTTATCTTCCATTTCCAACTTGTTATATTTCATATACACCCGAGAGATGTGAAAGTATCCAAACATCCCTTGTGAGGTGCTAGTATGTAATTTTCGTGCTTGTTATGACTTTTGCTGGGCTTATATGTGTTGTGAATCGTTCTAAACTAATGCTTCATGACCCTTAACTTATAAATCAATTATTAAAAGCACATTTGATTGAAGACAAGCAAATACCAAGTGTAGGGATATTTGATAAGGTTTTAAAATGTACTTTTGAGGGTCGTAAGCCCTTATTTGATCACTTTTGTATCCGTTATTACTTAATATCGTTCATTTTCACTTTTTAAGTATCTTGAAGGCAAAATGCTGGAATGACACTTATTCGGACTAAAAGGCTAATATGAAGAAATGGCCAAAGTCAAGAATCGAGACACTCGAGGCTGCCTCGAACCCAAAGGGGACGGCGTCTTCTACTAGAGACGCCGTCGGACAAATTTTGTCACGACTTCAAGAGCCAAATTACTCATTTACAAGTGTCGGCCGTGTTTTAAAGGAGTAGGGCTTCGCACCGGATGGCCTAGATTTGATCCGATTTATCGGCCGAGATCGAAGAGGATCGGCGTCACAAGCATAAGGTGACGCCGTCAAGCAATGCTAACGGCCAAGACGAAACCTATGCTTGGCCATGACCCGACGGCCACAAATTAAAGGGTGACGCAGTGATTTGTAATCTTATATATAGAATCCAAATTTTCGGTTCAAGTTAGTGTAGTCTTTGGAGTAAAAACCTAAACCGAACCAAAATGTCTTTGCAAGATTTTAGGGTTCCATACCATGTCTTACATCAAGATAAGTGTTTTACTTCATTAATTTAATTATGTCTTCAATTGAGTGTGTGTATGCTTGCATGTTCCTATGTCAGGCTAATTTACTTATGTGTTTGCTTAGGTAATATGAAACTTAGTTATTGAATATTGATTGGTTGTCTCTTATCTTAATTGTGATTGACCTAGTATTGCGATAGGTCATTCGTTGTGCTAATAATTTTTGATTAATCTTTGTAGAACCTTAGTTTATAATCACCTAGAGTAATTGTAGGCTATACATCTAAAGAATACCTTAGAGTTAAAGTTTATAAATCCTAGAGATTTTGTAGTCATTGTCACAATTCTCAATTTCCGATCATTTCTCAAACTCAACATTCATCATATTTGTTAGGAATTAGAAATTCCCGGTATTAAAGAGTCGGTCACCTCAAGTATATGTAATCGTTAGAATGCTCGTGGTCATAGTTATATTTAGTTAAGTAGTATTTTGTTAAGTAACACCGTGGAGGACGGACGGTTCTTTACCCACTGTATGCCCGATCCACAGCCCGTTGTGTGGCGATTTATGTAAGACTATAAATACTCTCTACCTCCCAAGGTAGAGAGTTGGAGCTCATAATAATATTTTCTTTCTCTCACTAAGTTCCCTAAACCTCTAACTTTCTCTCTCTAGAACTCACCATTATACCCCCACTTTGTGTTATGGTTTGATGTGTATGTGAAATCCAATATCCAACAATTGGTATCAAGAGCCATGGTTAGATCATATCTTGCACATCTTTGGATTTCTAGTGGTTTTAGGTGGTTTTTGAGTTTGAAAAAGTTTAGTGGTTTGTGCATCATTTGGTTGATTTCTTGTGTTAAAGCTTGGATTTTGTTAGTACTTTTATGTTTAGAATCATCACAAGTGTTTAGGTTTTCATTTGGTAAGCTTGAATCATCTTGGTTGGGTTGTTTTGGATTGAAAAGTGATGTTTATGTGGTTTTTCTTGCTAGCGACTTGATATACGGATCTCTTTCTTCAGTAGCTTACTTGCTTCACAATTTTGTAGCGAAGTTACAGCTTTGGAGCTAGCTTACTTAGACCTAGCGATTAACAAAGTACAAGTAGTGGACTCTCCACCACGGGTAGCTTACTTGGTGGTAGCGACTTGGTCTCAGAGTAGTTGCTCTTTAGCGACTTGAAGTTTTAGCTTACTTGAGTAGCTTAATTGTCGCCAAAATTTTGCTAGCTTAATTTGAGGGTTAGCGAGGTACTACTTAGCGACTTGCATTTGTCTAGCGACTTGGGACTTTAGCGACTTGGGGTGTAGCGAATTAGGTGTTAGCGACTTGGTGCATTATCTTCTAGCTACTTGGGTGATTGTTTACGGTTTTCTCTTGATTTAGTAAAATCCCGTGAAAGAATCTATTTCCGGTTTAATCATAGAGTTATAAAATCCCGTATAATCTGTTAACATGTCTACCAACGCTCCTACTATCATCTCCATCGCGAGGATGTTCAAGCAACCGGTTCAGATACTCGCCCACCCATGCTTGACAGAACAGACTACGATTCTTGGGCTCAACGAATCAGATTGTACTGCCTTGGAAAGGAAAATGGTGTCAACATTCTCAAATCCATTGATGAAGGACCGTGTATCGAGTTGAGACGACTAGAGATGTACTTGATACTGCTGAAAGATGGAACTCGATTTACGGAATGGACCGACCAAAGATGTATGATGAGCTTGATGATAAGGAGAAAAAGAGATTCGATGCCGATATCGTGGCTTCTAACATTGTTCTTCAAGGTGTTCCTAAAGACATCTACAAGCTGATCAATCACAACACCAAGCAAAGGCAGATGGGATAATGTCAAGATGCTTCTCTCGTGTAATTAACTATGGAAGAAAGATAATCACAACTCTATGACGAATTTGAACACTTCAAGATGAAACCAGATGAGAGTGTCTATGAGTACTATGTGAGATTTCATAAGTTGGTGAATGACATGAGGAACATCGGAATGACTATGCCTAACATTCAGCTGAACTCAAAATTTGTGAACAACATGAATCCCGAATGGCACAAGTTTGTCACCTCTGTGAAGCTCACTAAAGGATTGAAGAATACAAACTATGAGCAACTCTATGCCTTCCTCCTTCGGAATGAGAGACATGCTATGTTTGAAAAATTGGTTCTTAATCGCAAAACCAACCGTGGAGAGACAAGCTCGCTAATGACTCAACCGCCTTCTACTCAAACATCGGAATCACAACCAAAGCCTCACAAGTCATACCCATGGGAAATGGTAATCACAAACTAATTCCTCATCCTATGTTCAAACAAGCTGATGCTGATGCACACGTGGGTAATTTCATTAATCAACTAGCTCTTCCGATTAGTCAAAACATGAATTCTCTCCCACAAACCAATAACAACCTCAGAACAGCATCTAACCCACACAATCAAGCTACCGTTAAAGATGGGAGGATCGTGGTGCAACCAGCTCAGAAAGACAAGATGATCGGGAAGAGGTGGAGCTGGGAGAGGTTATGTTGTTAATCAGAATCGAGGAAGGAATGGTAATCAAGGTCAAGCTAAGCCGATCAAATGTTATAATTGTGGTGGTGAGGGACACATTGCAAGGAACTGCACATCTCCAAAGCGCCCACGAATGCCGATTACTCAGAGATAAGATGCAGCTTGTGCAAGCTCAGGATAATGGTGCTACTTTGGATGAAGAGGAATTGTTGTTTCTGCCGAGGGCAATGCCAAGACCTATGATGCGATGTGGATGAGCAACCTATTCAGAGATAGGTCACAATCATCGAATGCCTTTCAAGTCGCTGATTGTGATGCATACGATTCTGATGTGGATGATGGACCTAATGCACACACAATCTTTATGGCTAGCATTTCTCCAATGGTTTCTCCCAAGGTCTCCTCTTCAACACAGTGGCCCATCCAAAGACACAACTCATCTCGAGGTACTAAAACTATACGATGATGCCGATGTGCAAAAGATGCATGACAAAGTACTATCAACTGAAACTTTTGTATCAAATATTGAAAATATGGGTAATATCAATGTTGTCCCATATGATCAATATGTGAAACAAAGTGAAAGTGAAGTTGTACCAAGTGATGCATCTCCCGCAGTCAACAATGACTATATTTTTGATGAATACACTGCCTGCCCCGATGATTCTCAGTAATATCCAATTAAATGCCTATAATGAACGTGTTGCTATTTATGAACAACGTGCTAAATTTGAGTTGACCACTCGTGAGCGGGAAATGGATGACCAAGTGCGCATAAATTATTAGAAAAGTAATTTTAGAGAAGAAGTATTAAAACAAGAGTTAAATTCCTTGCAAGAAAAACTTTCTAAAACCGCTAAGCAAAAACAAGAACTTCAAGAAAATGTGAAAATGCTTAAGCAAGAATTTAATGCAAAGGAATCAAAACTCTTGAAAGATTTTTCTAATCAGAAAACTTTGAAAAACAAACTTGAAAACAAGTTGTACATACAAGGGAACACCATTCAGATCGCTCACATGATCACTACGCATAGGGTCCTAAGCGATAAGCATAGCATTCCCCTTGTTGAGGAACCAAATCCAGAGGTCATTAAAAGGGCTAGAAATGCTCATAAGGTTCTTTATGATGGCAATGAAATCCTTAAACCTAGACAGAAACCTAGTTGCTTGAGTGCATTGAGGAAGATAAGAAATTAGATGAAGTCACTAGGGAAAAGATGAACAAGAAATTAGATGATCCTAAATGTAGAGAGAAGAAAATAAAGATCACACCCCATGATTACAAGAAGGAAAACTGGATTTCCTTGAACATGTTTAAACCTCGGACATTGTTGACTCCCGAACAAGTTTTCTGGAAAATGGATTTAGATAAGCGAAAGTCGAAAATATTGTTGAAACGAATCCTCCTCTTTGGAAAATGCCTAGAGCGATTGTGTATCCTCCTAATACACCAATGCATCTTGTTCCTAGAACAATTGCCACTAAAAGCAAGACCTTAATTAGCCAATATGTTATACTTCAACTATTTGTTGATTTTGAGAAAACTTGCAAGAAAAGGATCACACCCAATGGTATTACGGAAGGAGAAAGAGGTTTTGAGCAAATGAAAGAATGTTATTTAACCGAGGTCATGCCTTTCTTTAAACTTCTAAAAGATCACTTTGAGAGTCTTAAAAGGGGATAGAAACTGATATTAAGGGAATGGAAAAGGAATTTGATGCAATGATAGTTGAAGTTAGTGACTATGAGCGAGCACTAAAATATAATGAGATTGAGAGGAAGAACTTGCATACACTAAATGAGAACCTCGATTTCAATGTATTACTCAGATGTGTTTTTCACTGCTACAAATTTTTCCATTAATGCTTCAAAATTTCATGAATTATCGGTTGCAATGAAAGTCTCCCATGATCGTGTCATTGAGCTTGAAAAACTAATTCTGAACTAAACGAGAAAATTGAACTCGATGATCACGACAATTTGGTTAAACATTTTTCTAAACTAGAAGTTGAGCATTTTAATTTACAACTAAAATATCAACATCTTAAAGAAAATGTCAAAACTTCAAATATCAAGACATCCTCGGATGCTCCAGAGTTTGATGCGCTTTTCAAATTAACAAACGTGATGAACAGATTCAAGCTCTGCAACACGATCGTAAAGTTGAAAGCCCAAATCTCTCAATTAAAGGGTCAAAAGAACAATATGACAGCTCCCAAATGCCTCCTCCTTTAGATTCTCAGAATTCTCAAACTTTTCATCTTCAAAACTTAGTTGATGCCTTACAAAAGGAAAACAAGAGTTTTCTAGAAGAAAATGAAAAAGTTAAACGACATTTTAAAGAGTTATATGATTCAATAAAAGTCACCCGTGACCAAAACAACTAAAAAATAACGTCTTTACAAAAGGAAATTGAGAATCTGAGAAGTCGTGGAAATGGGAAACCGCCACTTGTTTTCAATAAGAATGTTGTCTCAAAGTCACCCTTAGACTGCAAATACACTGCGGATGCTTAAATATATTCCTCCTCATCTTAGGAATAATGAACATGCTTTTCATGAATATAGTGCTCACCTTAAGGATAGTCTAGAATGTCTCCGTGAGATTGTCGAAGAGGATTTCATTAACAAACCTCTTGATAGTGAAATTAGGTTTGCTTGCCTCCGGGCCAAACGATCTCAAGAGTTGCTAGAATGTGTAATTGCAACATGTCCCAAATCCTTAACCTTAGGTGCAAAAGGCAAAGCTGTGATGCCTTGTTCTATGCCTAGTTCCAAGCAGAAATCCGCTCTATGCCCAGTCTTAAAAAAGGAAGCACTAATGTGCCTTCAAGTAGTTCAGATTCCAGATATGTTAGTGCTAAGAAAGTGAACTTTAGTGTGCCCGCAAAAAGCTCAAATCACAGTCTTAAGAAAGTATACACTAATGTGCCTTCTAGTACTTCAGATCCTTGCACATCAAGTTCAGGAATGCAAAATTTAGATCAACCAACTAATGTTTCCATTCCCTCTACAGGAGTAATCAATGACTTTAAAGCAAGCAGGTCAAAGTCTCAAGACAATACAAGGAATGATAGGACCTTGCAAGCTAAGAATGTGCATTGGAAGAGAGTAGAAGACCAATCTAGGAACTTTAAGCTTGAGTTGAATAAAACGAATCGTGTTGATTCTAGTATTAGCCTTAGGCGCATCAGTAATTAATTCAATTCGATACTATTTGCAAACCTTGTAATGATGTCCGCTTGAATTCGCTTGCTAATCATGAATATGGTGTGAATGCTTTGTCTAATGCTGTCAAATGCCCAGCTAAAATTGTTAATGCTAATAATCGTGCAAATAAGGCAAAAAGGCAAAAACGAAAGATTGTTAGAAAACAAAGTGGAAACCCACAGAAAGAACTTTTATAAAGATAGGTTATTATTGGATACCTTTTGGCCATAAGAATAATCGCTTTCTCTCAAACTACTAATATTATGCCCACTAGAAAATGGATGCCTACTGGTAGAACTATTCCCTTAAGAAGTGAACATACTTTGAATAGGTCAAATACGACACCAAAGATTGCATCTATTCCCAATGATTCCATTGCTTCTACTTCGATATGGATGTTTCGCTATTTCGATGTGGGTGTTCCACCATCAAGTTACTAACCAAGTGGAATCCATTCTTGCATGGGGATCCCAATTATCCAGCTATCCATTCTTGTCTGTGTTCAACTGCAGATCGTTCAAATCGCTCGTGGTACCCGGACTCAGCCGCTCCAAGCATATGACCGAGACCGTCGCTGCTCATGAACTTCGTGAGCAAATTCATCGGACAGCTTAGATTCGTAATGATCATTTCGGTGTAATTATGGGTTATGGTGATTATGTTGTTGGTGATAGTGTTATCTCTAGAGTATACTATGTGGAAGGTCTTGGTCATAATCTGCTCTCTCGTTGGTCAATTCGTGACTCGATCTAGAAGTAGCTGTCAGAAAACATACTTGTTTTGTTAGAGAACTTGATGGTAAGGAACTTTTAAGAGGAACTCGTGGTTCAAATCTTTACACCATCTCTATAGAAGATATGATGAAGTCTTCTCCAATTTGCTTGTTGTCAAAGGCTTCAAAACCAAAGTCATGGTTATGGCATCGTCGTCTCAATCACTTGAACTTCGGCACCATCAATGATCTCTCCATAAAGGACTTAGTTGTAGGTTTACCTCGACTAAAGTATGAAAAGGATCATCTTTGTTCAAGATGTCAATTGGGAAAAAGCAAGAAGTATGCCCATAAACCCAAACCTACTAACTCGCACGTAAGTTCTTCATACAAGTCATATGGATTTATGTGGACCAATGAGAGTGCATAATATCTTTGGGAAGAAATATGTGTTAGTTATAGTTGATGATTACTCTAGATTCACCTGGGTCAAGTTCTTAAGGACAAAGGATGAAACTCCCGATATCATCATCAAACTCATCAAACAAATGCAGGTTCGACTTAACAAAACCGCCGTAATTATCCGGACGACAATGGAACCGAAGTTTGTTAACAAACAACTTAGTGAATTTTATGAAATCATTGGAATCACCATCAAAGAAGTGTTCCACGAACTCCTCAACAGAACGGTGTAGTTGAAAGGCTAAATCGAACTCTTGTAGAAGCTGCTAGAACAATGCTGATTTACTCAAATGTTCCAATGTTTCTCTGGGATGAAGCTATTGCCACTGCATGCTACACACAAAATCGCTCCCGATTCACACCGCTCATGGAAAGACACCATATGAACTTGTCCACAACAGAAAACCTAATCTCTTTCCTTCGTGTGTTTGGAGCATTGTGCTATCCAACTAATGAGGGTCAAGACTTAGGCAAACTTAGAGCTAAAGGAGACATTGGAGTATTTGTAGGGTATGCACCAAACAAAAAGGGATACCGAATCTACAACAAAAGAACCCAAAACATCATGGAAACAATTCACGCTACGCTTGATGAGTCGACCGTCAAACGGCTCGAACAATTCAGCCTCGACCCGCACTTCAAATAAGTCCAATTGGTTCATCCCTTGTTCCAAACTCTTCTCAAGAAACTCCATATGTACCTCCATCCGAAGATGATTTAAAGAAATTGTTTGATCCTATGTTTGATGAACTTTATGATCCAAGTACTAATGAGGTGTTGATCCCTACAACAGAGGTCGCTCATATTCCGTGAATGAAGTCAATCCCTCAGCCTCAATATCTTTAAGTCAAGAAGTGCCTTCACGATCCTTCCGCCTCATCAACAAATCATCATTCTTCAAATGTACATCATGGAACTGTTTCAGGCATCAATGATGAAGTTAATCCCTTTGCTAACTCAAGATGCTCCATTTGAAAACATATTTGCTCTCGAATCTTCTTCGAACCATCCTCTTCGTGAGACATCGACTCGCTACTTCACCCTCAACAACTACCACATGAACACCTTCGAAAATGGACTCACGATCATCCATTAGACAACATCATTGGAAATCCTCTCGCCCAAGATCCACACGGAAACAACTAGCAACCGATGCCTTATGGTGCTTCTTCAACTCCGTACTCTCTAAGATCGAACCAAAAGATGTTAAAACCGCCATGAATGAAGATAGCCGGTTCAATGCTATGCAAGATGAAATTCATGAGTTCGATCGACTAGATGTATGGGAATTAGTACCGCTCCAGATTGTGCTATGATTATTGCTCTAAAATGGATCTTCAAAGTGAAACTTGATGAGCATGGTGATGTGTTGAAGAACAAGGCTCGATTAGTTGCTAAAGGATACCGCCAAGAGGAGGGTATAGACTTTGAAGAATCTTTTGCTCCTGTGGCTCGAATCGAGGCAATTAGAATCTTTTGGCTAATGCTGCAAGTAAGAACATGGTAGTCTATCAAATGGACGTGAAGACGGCATTCCCGAACGGAGATCTTAAAGAAGTCGCTACGCCCAACCTGAAGGATTTGTAAATCAAGAGCATCCTACTCACGTTTATCGCTTGAAGAAGGCCCTTTATGGTTTAAAGCAAGCTCCAAGGGCATGGTATGATACGCTGTCAAAGTTTCTTCTATCAACCGGATTTAGCAAAGGAGCAGTTGATCCAACATTGTTCACCGTGAAGTCGTGCAAACATTTAACTTCATGTTCAAATTTATGTTGATGATATTATTTTTGCCTCGACCGATTCAATGGAATGTGATCGTTTTTCTAATGAAATGAGTTCAAAATTTCAAATGTCAATGATGGGACAAATGTCATTTTTCTTGGGATTACAAATTTCACAAAGTCCCTGAGGCATTTTCATAAATCAATCTAAATATGCAACTGAGATCTTAAAGAAATTTGGATTTGATTCAAGTGACCTGTTGACACTCCCATGATTGATCGAACCAAACTAGATGAGGACCACTCAGTGATCATGATTGACCAAACAAAATATCGTAGTATGATTGGATCCCCGATGTACCTCACGCTAGTAGACCGCATATCTTGTTCGCTGCTTGCATGTGTGCTAGATACCGTGCTAAGCCTACTAAAAATCACCTTGAAGCGGTTAAACGGGTATTTCGGTATCTCCAAGGAACCATCAATATGGGACTTTGGTACCCGAAGGACACCGGTATGTCACTAACGGCCTATGCAGATGCCGATCATGCAGGATGTCAAGATACTCGCCGGTACGCCCGAGGTGCTCGCTTTTGGGTGATAAGCTAGTGATCTGGTCTTCAAAGAAGCAAATGAGTACTTCTATTTCCTCTACAGAGGTTGAATACATAGCCATGTCATCTTGTTGTGCTCAAGTCTTATGGATGAGATCTCAATTATCCGACTATGGCTTTGAATTCAACAAAATCCTCTCAGATCAGTGATAATAAAAGTGCTATTGCTCTCTCATGCAACAACGCTCAACACTCAAGAGCAAAGCATATCGACATTCGACATCATTTCATCAGGGAACAAGTGGAAAAAGGTGTGGTGGAACTCTATTTTGTGAGATCGAATATCGCTTAGCGACATCTTCACCAAAGCTCTTCCAAGAGAACGTTTTGAGTTTATTCTTCCACGCCTTGGCTTGAAAAGTCTTCAACCGAAACACTCAAACGCCTTCGTGAGGAAGACGAGGAGCAAAGGTCTATCTTCATCTATCTCTTGTATATATCTATTCAAAAAATCAAAATACAAAATTATAAAACCTTCAAAACCATAAAAATCAAAAATTTTGAAAAATCTTCAAAAATATTGTCATTTTGTCATGCGTTTTCTCGGTTCGATAATATCTACGGTTTTGTGATGTCATTCAAAGAATGACACGGACTTTAGATGTTGTTCAATTTAAAAAAAAAAATCAAAAAAATAAAAAATTATTTTTGGGAGAAAGAGAAACAATGGTTTATTGTCATTTCGTGCAAGAACCCGCTTTTCAAAGAAAGAACAGAGCCATACTTTATCATGTTTTCAAAATTCCATGCTCGGATTCTTTAAACATTTATCTCACGAAAACTAACCGCTTTGAAAAATAACTCAGCCTCTATTTTTGATAATCATCTGACTTATTTGTCAAAATATCAATCTCTCAATCAACAACCTATGTCATTGATTGAGGGGAGAATGATTTCAATTAAATTAAAAAGTTATTTGGCATTCAATTGTTTTCAAAAGATATTCATGCATGTTTTATCAATGGAGTTTAAAGTCTTAAAATCCGATCATTATCAGCTAAAACGCTTTCATAATCAAGTCACAATTCTCCTTAAAAGCTTTCAAAATCAATTTAAATCTATAAGAGATCACAAATCTCAAATGATTTGATAATTGTGATCGGGGAGAATATTGGATTTAAACTGATAATTCGGTAAATGGTTTTATAAGGATGTACAAGCTCCCTTCCCACATATGACAAACGATTTCAAATTTTCCATGCACATGTTGAGGGGAGCATCTATCTTAAACCTATGATTTGAAACGTGATAACTTATCTCAAGGTGCAAGTTCCCTCTAGTATGTGCAAAACTCTTTTCAAATCTCGAGGCACATATTGAGGGGAGCAAAATCATGAAAACCTCATCCTTCCCAAAATGCTTTATCTACTTGATTCGATTAGGGAAGTGATGTTGATATTTTTTGAAAATGGTAATCAAAGAAGTTAATTCTTTCTCTTGCCTCCGTGTGGAAAACTATTTCAAATACTTGATTCACATGTTGAGGGGAGTTCTTCTTCTAAAAATATCAAAACAATTCAGGTACAAAATGCTTTGATAAAATATCATAAGTATCCGGATTGATTTTCAAATGGTTTTCAATTGGTTCCTATGGCAGATGAACAATACCAAAAAGACCGACCAACTTTACATTATGTATGGTGATATAAGGACGATAAGGTTAGGTATGTGTTCCCATGATCCGCCGAATCGGAGGGATCTACCCAGGGACTATCCACTAGTTAGTGTAGAGTTCTTAGGTATGATGATAAAAGGAGAAAAATGAGATATGGGAAGAGTGCGGACTAAGATCCGAGCTAGTAATCGAATAAACCCAACAAGGTTCTAGCTATGAAGTCTCGGTAAGCACTCAAGGGGTTGAAGAATTAAAAAGAATTGAATGAGAAAAGGGTGAAAACAAATAGCCCTCCATTTATTCAACCTTAGGCGTAAACCGGTTCAATTCATATGCTACCGATGGTAACATCGGTATTGAAGACAAGACGTCCATGGACCCAAAGTGACGACCGCACTTCAACTTTTCAAACCACTCAAGTTCCTCTTAAAAGGACTTGTTTCATTCTCACGGGAACCGACATTATCTATCAACTTTCTCTTAGAGATTGTTGATATTGAAGGAGGAGACCCTCTCCCTAGTCTCCGATATAGGATCCAAATATGCACAAATTGAGTCTAGTGCCACGAGATCATCAATAAATCTCATTAGGACACTTTCAATGAAGACTCTCTGCTTCACACAATGTGGAAAGAGAGATTATATCTTGAGTCCTACGCATTATCCTTGTGGTATTGCCGTAACATCCGAGTGATGTGTTTACATATTCACTGAAGATGGAAAGCCTTCTGGAGCCAACATCTAACAAGCTCCTGGTAGGTGGCATGTGAGATCTATTATATAGATCAACCATGTGACAACCAACGTAAACAATGGGCGATTCAATCTTTTGAATCAATCCCGTTCAGTTATGGATTGACGGATACCTTTTAAAAACCGGTCTTTGTGCTTTAAAACTCTTTTCATTAGCACGTCGATCGTGTACTAATTTTTCAAATCAAAAGGTGTTTTATGATTGATAATTGATTTTCATTAAAACCTTCGTTATATTGCAAAAACAATTTCTATTGAGCAATACACGATTGTTTTTCAAATCTCTTTTCATCAATCGGGACTTAAATTACGGGTTCACTCACCGTGTTGTCTTCTTTGAGACGCTCCGGTTTGAGAACAAATAGAGCAAATGCTAAACCCTCAAGGAAATTCTTCGAATTATACCGATCACAAAGTATTTGTAATCGATCAACGGGAACCGTGGGCCGTGTACCTCAATTCATCGAAAGTGATCAAAGACACTTTCGCGCTTTTATTGCTAATCGCCTTATGCGTGTACACCCGACGCTTGCGTACCGATCGTAATGAAGCGGTCAATTCATACCCGCATGCTCACCTAACACATTCATCTCAAAAGAAATCATGATTAGTGCATCAATGACTCGGATATTTTCACTCCATGCTTCTCGCTACGCCGCCAATATCATGAATCAACGAATGCTTCCGCTACTCTGATGAGAATATATCATGATCCATAATGTGAGCATGTCGGTCCGAATGTCACAACATCACATAATACCAACACCACAATGGATGTATCGAGATTTTCTATTAGCCGATGATCTCAAAAGTCGGCTCAACATTATTATCACGCTGGATCAAGAAAAGACCTCCACTTGGATTAACCAAACATGCAATGAGTGGAATCAATGACTACGAAGCCGGAGCAAAGTACTACATCAAGAATGCAAGATCAATTGTTAATGTAATATCCGATTGTATTCAATGTCATTTTAGTATATGTTTGAGGTGACCTCCCTTAGGGGAGATTGTTAGGAATTAGAAATTCCATGTATTAAAGAGTCGGTCACCTCAAGTATATGTAATCGTAGAATGCTCGTAGTCATAGTTATATTTAGTTAAGTAGTATTTTGTTAAGTAACACCGTGGAGGACGGACGGGTCTTTACCCACTGTATGCCCGATCCACGACCCGCTGTGTGGCGTTTTATGTAAGACTATAAATACTCTCTACCTCCCAAGGTAGAGAGTTGGAGCTCATAATAATAGTTTTTCTTTCTCTCACTAAGTTCCCTAAACCTCTAACTTTCTCTCTCTAGAACTCACCATTATACGCCCACTTTGTGTTATGGTTTGATGTGTATGTGAAATCCAATATCCAACAATATTAGCTCATGCATAGTTTTGCATTTCACATTAAACGCATAATTTCTTATTAAATAAACGCTATCGCGTAATTAATTATTTTGAACAATTGATCCGATACTTCCAAAAATTATCCCGATATATTTTCGTACTCATATTAAGTTTATAAAAATAATATTATGAGTTTACCCGATGTTTTTAATTTATTTTGTATATAAATTGTTAAGTTTATATAATTACGACGGTTTTCGTAAATTCAACCCGATAAATATTTATTCACTCAAATCTTTCAAGAAATGTATTTTTATAATTTTTATGACTTCAATATGTTTTATTTTGACCCGTTAAAATTTATTTTTAGTTAACGCTACCCTAAATGCTTAAATATATATACAAGTTACTAATAATTCTCAACATAACTACACATTTACTTATACATACAAGTAATTAACTACAACAAACTACAAGTCTTTTTTTTGTTGTTGTGTTTGCCGACCCACAAGGGTGAGTCACATAAGACTTGCAAAATATCTACCTAAGATATGCATATATTGTATTATACTCTTTATTAAACACATACAAGTCAATAATATCAAGGTGAAAAATCAAAAGTTTGCTCTTCTCTCTTCTCTACACAAACCGGCCACCATAGGAGGTTCAAGAGGAGATCACCAAAATTTTCAAGACAAGTTTTATTCACTCTAGTTACACTCTTGATTAAGGTTTTGAAATAAAAACCTTGGGTGATTAGGAAAAACCTTTGTTCATTAACCTCATCAAGTTAACTTGTAAGCATCACATATTCATTTTTATATTTCATATTCATTTTATGTTCATTTCATCATATTTGAGAAAAACATGCAAGTTTTATGGATGTTTATACCACTTTTTCATTGTTTTTAAGAGTTATATATATTTATGTCATCCTATAATTACTCCTTGAAACATATCACTTTTGGTGATGCCTAGGAACCCATGACACCCTAAGAAGGTGTATGGTAGGATTAGAATAGCTTCGGAGTTGTTTTGAATTGGTTAGAATAGGTTTTATGCCGTGAAAAACTCATTTTGACAAGTTTAATTAAGGGTCTGTCCATATTTTTAAATCTGGGAAAATTCGACAGTTGGTAAAATATTTTGGGCTAGATATTTGGAAAATACACTTTAAAACGAAAATGTGGCCGCTTGAACGGGTTAAAACGGAGCTATAACGAAAAAGTTATGCTATTTTGAAGTTTGACGACCAAAACTAATAATTCCAGAAAATTCAGCATGTTATATTAACTTTTTACGAGTCAAAAATGAGTCTTAAGCGTTATAAAATGTGTCGACTTATCAAAAATATATTATTATACTTTAATACGAATCTAAGGATGTAGAAAACGGACTTGTAACGATTAAATTATATACGTTTACACAAAGTTGCCGTAACTTTATTATATAAGAAAAACTAATATATTTCTATTAGACAAACCTTACGGCAACAAGTGACCATGTTGAGGGTCGTTTTTAACAAGGATGTAGTACTTTTTATAACATGATGTCTTCTAGTAAAAGTAAGTTCGCCTAGCATATTTTCCAAAATGTCCAACCGCTCATTGCTGGAGTTGTAACGAATGAAATACGGTCACTTAAACTTTGCCGGAAACTACCCTTAAACAATATTTTGGACACAAGTACCATACTTTACCTATATTTTTCTCCATGATCGAGACCTCTAGGATGAAAACTTAAATGCTAAAACTTTGAGATAATGATACAAGCTTCCCAAAACCGTTGAGTTTGTTTCGACACTCGCGTGCACCATTTTATTACTAGCTTTTCGAGGCCGTATATTCACTTTCATGAAAATTTCAACGACACTATTTTACTTACCTAAAAGTTATAATTTCATAATAAAGCACAAAGCGATTATCATAGGATGTTGATTCAACGTATATACTTGTAAAGTATTTTATAAACATGACGAGATGTCATAAACATATATTTCAACGATAAATTCTATTTTCAAAAACGTACAAGTGGTATAGATTACATATGGATTTGCATGCACGACATTGTTTCATGACTTATATTAGAGCACATCATTCATTTTAGGTCGCGGATAGTTTTCGAGCCTCATTTTCGTGCACTTCATTTTGTTAGCATATCAATCATACCAGGTGAGTTTCATAGCCCCACTTTCTATCACTTAATTGTTTTACAAACTCTTTGGGGGAGATACATGCTCAACTATTTTCATTTACTTTTATAAGTACTCTAAACTTTTACTGATTACTGGAGTTTTCATAGCCCCACATTCTATTAATCGTTTACAAACTTTTGGGGGAGATACATGCTCAACTACTTGTTTTTACAAATACAAATACTCAAAACATTTACACTTTTATGCTACGCTATACTTTTTATACTTGATTGCATTATACTTGATTGTGTTATATACTTGATTTCATTATACTTGATTGTGTTAAATACTTGATTGCATTATACTTGATTGTGTTATATACTTGATTTCATTATACTTGATTGTGTTAAATACTTGATTGCATTATACTTGATTGTGTTATATACTTGATTGTGTTATACTTGATTGTGTTATACTAAACTTGAAAGTCTCCTAACATACACGAAGCAGTCCCCTCGTTCGCATGATAAGTCTCTTTGGATAAAACACGCATTGGGTTTCGGAGATGAAGTAAAACTAATGTTATTACTTTCCTTATGAGCAACACAAAGTCTCCTTGGATAACACATGCATTGGGTTTCGGAGATGAAGTAAAACTAATGCTATTACTTTCCTTATGAGCAACACAAAGTCTCCTTGGATAACACATGCATTGGGTTTTGGAGATGAAGTAAAACTAATGCTATTACTTTCCTTGTGAGCATCATACCCACCGAGGTTTCGGAGATGGAATAGAGACTCATGGCTAATTGCATAAGTTTTGATGCACGTAATGCGTGATCAATATACTAGTGACATACTTAAAACATTTATACTTTTAACTACTATGATACATGCATACATAATTGACATACTATTTTTAGCAATGGGTTGTGAACACACAGGTTGCAAGTTTTGTATGGTGAACTTGGAACCGAGTGGATTTACAATGCCTTCGCTTTGTGGACTATTCTATATGACCAAAAACTTTGCCTTTGTTGCACGACGCTTTTAAAAGCTTTACATATTATACAAACTCTATGAACTCACTCAACCATTGTGTTGACACTTTTAGCATGTTTTATCTCGGGTATCTAAGGCATTCACTTCATGGCATGCATGTGGACTTATCATAGAGTCGCGGTGTCGACGCCCTCACCTATATTTTATCCACTTAACTATCGTTTGGTTGTAACAAACTTATTTTGGTACCTTGGAAATCTATTGGGACTTATGTTTTGTAAACTCGATTATTTTACGAGAATCAAACAATATTTTCAAAACGACACTTTAGGTCGTTCGATATAACTGTAACTTTGATGCTATGACAGTCAACCCCCAAGAATTCCATTCCGCTGCAAAACAGGTAATTTGGGGGTTTGACAGTCATTAACCTTTGGTAGTTTCAAAGAGTTAGGGATAAACGCATACCCTACGACCTTAGAGACACAACCCGATTAAGAATAAGGACGTGACAATTCAACCACCAATATGAGATAACTAGGGAGTAATAAAGCCTAAGCAAATACATTTTTAACTATCACACGAGCACACAACAATAGACATAGACTACCCTCACCTTAGTTTAGATAATTAGATAAGTAGAAGTAATCGGTAGAAATACCAACCCCCAAATCCAAACCCCGAGATTCGTACCTTTCCATTTCCTAAAAAACATAAAAAGATAAAAAATAATTTTCCTCAACACCAACCTTAGCGTAGTAACTTCTCACTAGCATTCCTATTCCCCTAGAGAACGATATCAATTCCCGTGGCTTACCCTAATACTACACTACAACGATTAGGTTCACTGCCTTGGGTGTTGAAAAACTTGCTCGACGAAAAGGAAGTTCCTTTGACCCCGAACGATGCGTGTAGCGTTATCAGTTCTTTCGGCCATGCTTTCTTCTTCTTGGTCACTATCAGTGACCTGATCAAACAAATCAGAAAGGAAGTTTGGTTCAGAAGATTCAAGCCAAGAAGGCGATGAACCTCTTTGAAAATTTCTTCTCTTAGCCTCTTTTCTCAACCTTTTAGCAGTCTTCTCAATCTCAGGATCGTATTCAAGTTCACCTGTACGAAATGATCGGGGCATTAAATACGTTACAAATAAGAATAATAGTAAAATTTCAATAAATAAACTAAAAATGATTCATTAACAAGAAATAAATCTAAGACACCAATCCCCGGCAACGACGCCAAAATTTGGTGGGTGTCGAATCCAACAAAAATAAATCCTACTTTTATGATTTGTAGTTAGCAACAAGTAGGGTCGATTCCACAGGGATTGGTTTAAACAATTCTTAATTAACCAAACAAGTTAACACGGGGGTTTTGATTTTGACAAACAATAACAAGAAAATAAGATGACTTATTAAACTAAAGACTTGAAAGAGATATAATTTGTAAGTAAATACAATCTAGTCAAAGGTGCAATCTAAGTATGAATCCATGGTTAATCATTGACGCTAAAATGCTTCATATACTTAAGAATAAATTGGTTATGGTCATTAACAAGCTCTAACAACCTGTCTCTCCTTAATGTATCGATAAACAAAACAAGCTCTTTGATTACTTCCCTTACCAAACAACCAGCCTTAAACAAGCTCTTAAGACTTGATTATCGATAGCAATAAACTTTAGAGAAACCACCAATTCTAATTGACAAACACATAAGCTCGGTTCATCTAAACTAGATTACACATTCCGCTAACAATAATTGAAAACTTGACCATAATCAATATTGTTAAGTGCTACAAGTCTTAGAACATTAAAGCAATTACGGACTTCAATTTCTAAATAGCAAAGTAATATCTCTACAATTGAATAATAAAACTAGAATTCAACTTATCAAGATAACAAAATTCAAACTGGGAATTTGCAAATACTCCTAAAGTACTGAATTAAGTAAATAAACAGGTCTCAAAACCTAATTGGATTCATAAACAAAGAAATCCTTCAACTAGAAAGTAAAATAAATTAGCTACTCATGACAAGAGGAAAAAATCACAACTATGGATGATGAGCCCCTCATCTTTGATCTTCACTTGATTTTTTTGATTGTGTTTTTGTTGAGAGTATTTGTGTGACCTTTTTTTTTTTTTTTTTTTTTGGCGTTTTAAGTGTCTCCCCACTTTTGTCAACTGATGCCACGATCTCTCATATCCCCTGAAGAATCGTTCCTTTCTTTTTGCTCTATCAAAACCAGATCGTGTTCTTTTGTGTAAGTTTGGGCTCAAGTACAACAAGATCCATGGACTTTAAAGCTCTTGTCAATTTAGACCTCATACTTATAATAACACAAACAAGGCAAAAGTGTGTGAGGTGTTTTAATTCCTTAAAACCAACAATAACACATAAAGATGTAACATTTTGTAATTTGCCTCATTAAACATAAAAGACAATTATAATCCATCACTTAACACCATATCAATAATAAATCATGAGAAAGTAAGTATAATTAATATATATATTACGCACTTAACAATCATCTTTAGTAACACCAGAAGCCCCAGACTCCAAAATTTTAATAACACGATCTTGTTTTTCATCTTATTTAGCAATGTAGTCCTTAAATAAATTTGATCATGCCGAATCCCACCCTTTTTCATTTCATCTGTACAGTTTTGGATTTCATAGTCACATTGGTGGACTTGTTAGGTTGTCGAGAAATTCCAATTTGGCATGACGTTGGTACATCTTGTCCTACGTCTCTCATTAAACTTGGAAAGGACAAAAATTGAAAAGACAATCTTACCCTCGTGTGCATTGCACGTGAAAGGAGATAACCAGGGAAAGCTAACGTTGTTAAGAAATTGGACTAGCGGCGAGCAATTTTGGCAACGGGTTGGGGAGCAATAGTGTAATTTTGTCTGATTTTAGTCTAAACATGAAATCTGGCCAAACCATGGGGACTAACGGTGTATTTACTCATTCTTTTAATCGTGTACAAAATAGGAAATAGAAACACAAGACTATTATACCATTGCACATGAGGGGTTTTTACTGTTAAAACAAACGACCCTTAGTAGAAGGGACCATGAGTCCATGAGTGTTAAAAGTTTCAGAGTCGGGGAAGTCATGGGCCCAAACATGTAAGCAACGCAAACTAGAAAGACCATATACCTTACAAATGCCCCTCTCTAAAAAAACATGAGATGCATTCCAAAATGTGTCCGAATTATTGGTCTCATCAATCTCGTCTTTTGCATCTCGATGGCAAATGGATGCAGTCCTCGAAAGGTCTCCTCACTTGTTCTTGTTTCTTTATACCTTGGAAAGTTGCCTCTTGCTTCTGTTGTGGCTTTTGTTTGTCAATTGGTACGTACGTTTGGTTTCTGAACATTGGGTTATCGAACAACGTGGACATCCGATGATGACGGTGATCACGCACAACCGAGAGTAGGGAAGGAGAGGGTTTGAGGATAGTGAACATTATTAGCATCGGGAAAACGACGAATGGGGATTGTTGGAGGGGTGACACCAAATTCACAAGGCAGTGAGGCTAGAGTTTCGAGTATTTTTGTATGGGTATTTTTAAAATAAAGTACACCGCTGCAAGTGGTTACTAACCTTTAGATTACTGTGTTTTGGTAACTAAATGGTGTAATTAGCTTACCAATTGAATAAACTCTTTAGTCTTTATCTTCGAAATGCATGCACTTTTTGACAAAACATGAGAAGCACTTTACGATGTAGCTGAATTGGTAGTCCAACCTACCCCGTCCGTTATCTTTTACAAATGATAGCCTACATTCTTCGCATATCTCCTTCTTTGCTCCACTTCTTGTAATCGTTGTTTGATGCCTTCTATCTTGTACTTGCTACTTGGAATTGTCCTTCAAGTAACTACGGTTTTAGAAGACCACAGGTCAAAAGGACAACAAGTGAAAGCGGGTGTAGATTACAAGACACATTGAAGACTAACATCAACCAAGGCAGGTAGAGGCGGATGAATGAATGTGAGCTTTCTTTGTGGAATACGGCAGAATGTGGAATGAGGGTGCTATTCTCTTTGTTTTTGGAAGGGTTCTATCAGAAAAAATTGCAAATTTAAATTGTAGATGAGTTCAAACTATTATTTTTTAGCAATTAAACTTTGTAACTAGTCATTTATAGGCTTAAATTTGTAATGTAATTACAACTTAATTGCTCTAGAAAAAAAGAAAGAGCGCTTTTGTAGACTCTTTGCGGTCCAATCTACCCCATCTCAGTCGTATTTTCAGTCCTAAAATGCAAAGTCTCCATATGTCTCCCTTGCTCCAACTTCTTTTAATCATTTGCTTCATTGCCTTTTTTTTTGCTTCTCTTTGCTGCTTGTAATCACTTTGGTTTTGAAGAATACTGAACAACAGATTGACGACTAGTAGTAGCGGAGCGAGGAAGGAGAGGGAGAGGAATATCAAAGATTCAGATTGGGAAAACAATGAACTCCTGAACGGTGAGTGATGGTAGAGTTTAGAGTATATCTCGTGTTTTTTTCTTACACATGAATTCAGAATGTTTGTTTTGGTAACTAAAATTTCAAACTTGTTGTAACACCCCCAAAATCACAATGTGACAGCGGAAGACTATTTGGGGTATTACTTTAGAGGATCATAGTCACAAGTTATAGAAAACGGCTCTAAAGAGACGTTTTAATAAAAAGTAGTTACCATTTCATAAATCTCGTTTTGAAACACAAAGGGAATACCACATGTTTTGAGGTTACACAAAAGATAGTTTAAATATTTATGAAATGATAACTTTAATTGAAAACAACACCACTTCGAGTGTCCCACGACATCCGCTCCACGCCTTCATGAAATTCTAATTAGTACATGAGATGAACATGCTTAAAAAGTCAACAAAAGTTGAGTGATATTCATAGGTTTAAATAATAAGTTGAACACAAGTAAGAGATGATAATTGCTTCGAATACAATCACCATGGAAAACATAGATTATTATTATGCGCTAAGCTCATGACACCAAACTAACGCATACACCTAATTCTGGCGTAGTAATAATATTGCCCTCAGAGATGGAATTGCCAATTCCATAGTTAACCAAATATAGTGCGGCCCGGTTATTTCCGATAACCGAGTCGGGGTCGTTAATTCCCATAGTACTATCCACAATATTCGCGTTCACTAGCAAGTGATTAATGGTTCATGATGTAAGGGACTTATGGCAGGCAACTTAGGCTATAATAATAATGATCGGATAAGCATACGTTTAGGAAAAGACTTGTGTTCTAGTTTATAGCATGCATCTCCTCGCTGGGTTTGAAAGAAATAAGTAAAGGCGAGGCTATGAACTCACCTTGCAAATGGTATCCGAGTAGTGTAAGGTCAAGTAGTATGAGCAGCAACCGCCACGTACCTATAATTAGCATGGCAAGTCTTAGTTTATTGTTTTTATCCATGATTTAATGTATTGAAAACGGTTGAAGTATTTTCAAGAGTTTGAGTTTATCGTTGCTTGTGTTGGCAATGGTTAAGTTTAAACAAGTTTCGAAATGCTTATAAGTCTTTAGCTCTTGAAAGAGTGAGTGGGACGGGTTTTACGAAGCATTAGTATAAGAGTTGGCTCGAGTATATTTATTAAAGTGGAAATATTTATAAATCAACTTATATTTATTTGATTTTGTTTAGTTTTGAAAAATATATATATATATATACGTACAATATATATTTTATCTAAGTTGCGGGAAAATATTATATTTAGAAAAGTATAATATTTTCTAGTTTATCCAAATGTGGTTGTCAAATAGAGATATGTACCAATTTTATTTAGGTGACGAAGACGTGTAGAATATATAAATTTATTATCTTTTACAAGTTTTAGGATGGGAAGCGTTAAGTGTAGATCTTGGAGGGTCCGAAGTTGTAAAGATTTATATAAGTTTCAAATTTTACAAGTATTTTAAGAAAATGTGTTAAGTGGTTCAAAGTAGAGGGTTGAAATCGTAGATGTTAATATTAGTTTACAAGGTTTATAAGAGATCTTTAGAAATATGATAAGAGGTGCGAAGTTTGGGGACTAGTTTTGTTAAAATACCAAAGTTACAATTATTACAAAAAAAGAATGGGTAACTGCTATAAGGCGGTTCGAACCCACAACCTTTTACGCCCAGCTAGCGCTCCACCAACTGAGCCAAAGGACCTTTCGTGTTAGGATTTGTAGCGTTATACTAT
The DNA here is from genome assembly GCA_910596185.1 of Chrysanthemum makinoi. Taxonomy (NCBI): domain Eukaryota; kingdom Viridiplantae; phylum Streptophyta; class Magnoliopsida; order Asterales; family Asteraceae; genus Chrysanthemum; species Chrysanthemum makinoi. The sequence goes on along the minus strand of OU343219.1, from coordinate 225,335,739 downwards.
TTAATGATCATGTCGATGTTCATGTTTGTTTTGTATTTCCTTCACAGTAGCCATGTTCGAACTTTTTCATGCAATGCATGACTTCTCCTTTTGGTGATTTTTAAACAAACATGTTTGAAACTTATGCATGCATATACATTGCTTTTTCTCTTGTTCGTTGGTTTTAAACAAAGATGTCAAGTGTACCAAGGGTACAATATAAGCCTTACATTCGTGTTTATTGTTAGTTTCGAAATAGGTTGACAACAAAACGAGTTTCTATCCATTCAAGTTTATTAGTTAGTCTAAATGGATTGGTTGAAATATAGTTGGTTTGACAACGTAGCTAGTCATAATAAGGTCGTGTATAAGTGCCGTGAAAATGCATCGATGTGTTACCAAATGGTTAAGAAACCATGTCGTCCTATATATGAAAAAAAGAAAAGAGGAAAGGACTTACGACACCAAGAATGGTGGTGGAGAGTACGTGTAGGCGAGGATGGTAACCAAAGGAACCCGATATGTTTTCCAAAGTGAACCCGACTATCTTGCTTCTAAACCCTTATGCTCGTTACCTTAGTTTTTCCTTTGAGTGTTTGGAAGTTTAATGAGGGTGTGGAAGAGTAAGAGTGTCGACTTGAGCTAGAGTAAACCAAGAGCAAACCAAATTTCCAATGCTATACTTTGCATCCACTTAGAGGTTTTTGAATGAAATTTTTGTAAGTGAAATATGTGATGAGCCTAGGCTCGTGGGTTTTTAAGAAGCAATGAGGAAGAACCCTTTGGTTAAAGACCAAGAGTCTTTGTTGAGCATGGGTATATGGGACTTGATTTTACTACACCCTAGGGAGTATCTTAAGATCAAGCAAATGGGTTTGGCTTTTCTTGAGTGGTATTCGGCTGTCATAGGACAAAGGGGAAGATGGGATGAGTTGGGTGCATGGGGAACATGTCTCAAAAGTCAACTTATCTAGATACATGTTGTATCTTATGTTTATTTTACTTACAAGGTTTCAAGGTTAGTGTAGTTACAAGTTTTTGGATGAGATGGGAGTACTTTTGGTACATTCGGTTACAAGAAAAGAAAGAAAGGAAAAGACTTCAAATTTTCGTTATGTATATCGTGTCCCGTTTGAGCTTAAATGCAGTCACGGTGTTCGGTTTGAGGTTTTTGACTAACGTGTAATATATATATTTAGCATGTTTTAATAAAGGTAACTAAAAAAAATATAAGAATAAAAATAAAATATCAATTCTAACTTGTAGAAATATTTATTTGACTTCAGCCATAATTAATTTAGTGTCGGTACGCGTGCGGCTCGTAAGACAAGAAAATTTCTTGTGAGACTGATTTCAGTTATCAGTAAATATCGGGCATGATTAAATGAGACTACTCGGAGTTGCATAGATTTTTATGCAATAAAATGAAGCGTACATGCTAAAATGCTCAAATAAGTTTTGATAAACAATCTAGTTTATTAATACGAAGGTTGATGATAGTGAAATTTTACAGGTGGCTACAGTACCAACCCCTTAAGAGAATTCCGTTCGCGGAATTTTAGTTCTGATGGTTGTCGGAGTTGAATTTGCAAAGAGATGTGGGTACTTTACACGCATGGTGTCTTCGGCTCCACGTGTACTCTGGTCCTCTCTTGGAGTTCCATCTAACTTTGACGATAGGGATGCGGCTTTGCTTAAGTCGCTTGACTTCCCTATCCATGATTTCAATTGGTTCTTCGACAAAGTTGAGCTTGTCATCGAGTTTAATCTCTTTTAGTGAAACGACAAGAGATTCATCCGACAAGCATTTCTTCAGATTTGAGACGTGAAAGGTAGGATGAACCCTACTAAGTTCTTCCGGGAGATCAAGTTTGTAAGCAACCGGGCCGATTCTTTCGAGAATCTTGAAAGGGCCAATGTATCGAGGGTGTAACTTTCCTCGTTTTCCGAATCGAACTTTTCCTTTCCAAGGTGATACTTTCAACATGACTCGATCACCAACTTGAAATTCCATGGGTTTCCTTCTAACATCGGCGTAACTCTTTTGTCGATCTCTAGCGACTTGAAGTCGTTGGAATTTGTACAATCTTCGGTTGTTTCTTGGACAAGCTCAGTCCATGAGTTGGGCATCTCCAACCTCGGCCCAACAAATAGGTGATCGACACTTTCGACCATAAAGTGCCTCGAATGGGGCTGCCTTGATGCTAGCGTGGTAACTATTGTTGTAGGAGAATTCCGCCAACGGTAAGTGTTTATCCCAACCTTTTCCAAAGTCGATCACGCAAGCTCGAAGCATGTCTTCCAAGGTTTGGATAGTCCTTTCGCTTTGGCCATCGGTTTGAGGGTGATATGCGGTACTCATATCCAAACGAGTACCTAAAGCCTTTGAAGAGATTTCGAAGTGTGAAGTAAACGACGTCACGATCGAAATGATGGAAATTAGTACTCCATGACGGGATACAATTTCCTTCAGGTATAGTTGAGCAAGGGTTTTCATTTCATCATTCTCCTTGATGGAAATGAGCGGATTTGGTAAGGCGATCAATGATGACCCAAATGGTGTCGTAACCTCTAGCAGTCTTTGGTAGTTTGGTTATGAAATCCATAGTGATTCTCTCCACTTCCAAACTGGGATTTCAGGTTGAGTTAACAATCCGGAAGGTTTTTGACATTCGGCTTTGACTCGAGAACAGGTGAGACATTTCCCAACGTCACGTTGCAATTTCACTTTCATGTTTGGCCACCAATAAAGCTTCTTGAGATCTTGGTACATTTTGTCGGATCCAGGGTGAATGGAATATTTAGACTTGTGAGACTCATGCATGATGAGTTCCCGTATTCCTCCATAAAGTGGTATCCAACTTCTATCGCCAAAACATAAGGTTCCATCCGATCTTTGTGCAAAACCGTTCTCGTTTTCCGGCATTCCAAAGATTCTCGTGGGGCGGTTTTCAGTTTGAGAGCTTCAGTTTGTGCTTCAAGGATTTTTGATGGAAGGGGTGACTTAATTGTCATTCCCAAAGATCTTTTCGAAGAGGTTTAGGTCGATCCTTTCGACTAAGAGCATCGACTACGACATTTGCTTTTCCCTGGTGATAACGGATTTCACAGTCGTAATCACTAAGCAATTCTAGCCATCGGCGTTGTCGCATGTTCAACTCCTTTTGATCGAGAATGTGTTGGAGACTTTTATGGTCGGTAAACACCGTACACTTGGTTCCATATAGGTAATGTCTCCATATTTTGAGAGCGAAAACCACGGCTCCCAATTCCAAGTCATGGGTAGTGTAGTTCTTCTCGTGAGTTTTGAGTTGTCGCGAAGCATAAGCGATCACCTTGTTTCTTTGCATCAATACCGCACCTAACCCTAGGTGTGATGCATCACAGTAGACCACAAAATCTTCCACTCCATCGGGTAAGGCTAAGATAGGGGCTTCGCAAAGCTTTTGTTTCAAGAGTTGAAAGGCTAACTCTTGTTCCTCACCCCAGTCAAAATTCTTCTTTTTCTGGGTTAGCTCCGTTAGAGGTTTAGCGATTTTCGAGAATCCTTCGATAAATCTTCGATAATAACCCGCAAGACCTAAAATTGGCGTATTTCGGTAGGGGTAGTAGGGGATGTCCAATTTTTGACAGCTTCGATTTTTGAAGGATCAACATGAAGACCACTACTATCTATCACGTGACCAAGGAATTGAACTTTTGAATCCGTAAGTCGCACTTTGAAAACTTAGCATACAGTTCTTCTTTCTTGAGTAGCTCTAAAATGGCTTTCAAGTGTTCCGATGCTCTTCCTTGTTATGCGAGTAAATGAGAATGTCATCAATGAACACAATCACAAATTTGTCCAAGTAAGGTTTACACACTTCGGTTCATCAGTCCATAAATACCGGGTGCGTTGGTCAAACCAAATGGCATCACTTGGAACTCATAGTGGCCATATCGTGTTCGGAAAGCGCTTTTGGAATATCTTCTTCTCTAACTCTCAGTTGGTGATACCCGGATCTCGATCAATCTTGGAGTAGATGCTTGACCCTTGCAGTTGGTCAAACAAATCATCAATTCTAGGCAATGGATATCGGTTCTTCACCGTTAGCTTGTTCGACTCACGCGTGTCGATACACATACGGAAAGATCCGTCCTTCTTTTTGACAAATAAGACCGAGCTCCCAAGGCGAAGAACTCGGTCGAATGAATCCTTTTGGACATTCTTGAAGTTGGTCAGACAATTATTGTAGTTCGGAAGGTGCCAATCTATAGGGTGCTCGTGCCACGGGTGCCGCTCCCGGCATTAGCTCGATTTGAAATTCTACTTGCCGATCGGAGGAAGACCGGAAAGTCTTCGGAAATACTTCGAAAGTCCCTAGCCACCCGGGGCGTCTTTAGTTGTTTCTCATCCGCTTTCTTCTTCTCCGTTACTTGTGCTAGAAAAATGTGGCATCCTTTTCCTATGTACTTTGCGCTTTGACGACGAGATGATATTCAATCGAGTTTTACTACGATCACCCGAATGATCGAGTTTTGCCATTGAGAGTAAGGTGAACGACTTTCTCGTCACAGATGATTCTTGCACGATTCTTGGATAGCCAATCCATGCCAATGACAAAGCATCGGCTACCAAGTTGGATAGGCACAAGGTCTATATCGAATGGGTGGTTTGATAAGGATAGGTTGCAACCTCGAAGGATAGTGTTAGTTCCTACTATTTTTCCATCGGCTAGCTCTACTTCATATGTGGTATCTAGGACGGTTGGGGTGACTTTTAGTAAGGGTGCAAACTTAGAAGACACAAAGCTTTTGTCGGCTCCAGAATCAAATAACACTTTAGCTAAATGATGATTGAGTGAAAACGCATCAGTAACGACGTCCGGGTTTTCTTATGCATCACCATCTCCTAGCACATAAGCTCTTGCTCTAGCGGGGTTATTGTTGTTATTGTTGTTGTTGTTGTTGTTCCCTGCATGCAGTTTTGGGCACCTACTCTTGACATGCCCAGCTTCTCCACATCCAAAGCAAGTTATCCCCATGAGTTGGAGGTTACTTCCAGATGCGAGGCTTCGACAATCCTTGTGGGTATGGCCCACCTTGTTACACTTCCCACACTTAATAGTACAACGTCCCACATGATGCAGGTTGCATCGAGTGCACAAAGGGTGTGGTCCAGCATAGCCTCTTCCATTGGCGGGTGTAGCGGCATAAGCCCTCACAACTTCTTGCCTACGGTTTTGTTGATTGTGGTGGTTGTTTCGGTTTTGGTGGTATGGGTTGGGATTGTTGTTGCGGTGTTGATTGTGATTGTTGCGGCCTTGGTTGTTGTTGTTGCGGTTATTGTTGTGATGGAAAGAGTTGTTGTGATTGTAGTTGTTTGAAGTGTTGCCTCGACGGTCATCAAACTTCCTTTTGTTGTCGTTATTGCCTTGCACGGATCCATGTTTCAGGACCTGATCCATGAGTTGGTAGGAAATTGTGATCACTTCTTCCACGGTTTTGGGTTTTGATGCAGTAACATTGCCCTCAATGCTTCGGGTAATCCCCAATGAGATTTTCCAGTAACTTAACTTCATCAGTAATCATGGAAGGGCATAGAGCTTTCAATTCTTGGAAACGCTTGAAGTAGGTTTTGAGATCATTGCCCTTAGTAGTCAGATGATAGAATTCATCTTCAAGTTTCTTGATCTCGGTCCTTGGACAGTATTGCTTTATCATCAATTGCTTTAGTTCAGTCCAAGTGGTTTTGTAGGCTTCTTCCATGCCAATAGGTTGGGCATGAGCCTTCCACCAAGACAATGCATCTTCCAGCAGAGTACCAAGATAGCAAATTTCACTTTGCAATCTTCGAGCAATCACTTAAAAGAAATACGTTTCAGATCTTTCGATCCAATGAATAAGGCCAATCAGCTAGCCGGTTCCTTTGAAGAAGGTGGGTTTGCAATTCATGAACTCTTTGTATCCACATTTGCGATTTGCCACAGCTTCATTCTGGTTGGCTTGATTTGGAGCTTCATTTGCTCGAGCTGCTCCAGCAGGTCTTGCAAGGCAAAGCGGCACCGATTTCATTAGTAACCAGCCTTCGAATTGCTTCAGGGGTCATCTCGGGAGTTTCAGTAGAGGTAGAGGTAGTTCTTGTTCTTGCCATTTTTCTAAAGACATACACTCAAATTTTAGAATCATTCAACATAATTGTGAATTATTATAAAAAAAGATTTCATAATAGTCAAGATCATCACATTATATCAATAGAGTATAATCATCATAAGAAGAATCGTAACATGATAGAACCACACAAGAGAATATATATATAAATGATCACTCGATTCATACAGCGATAAATAAGAAAGATCATCATACATGAGAACATCAAGAAATAACAACCATAGTGCCATATGTCTATCATCCATACATAGTGATACAAAACCATACAATGTCGCATAAATAGCTTGTTCGATAGTTTACAAAACATGCGAATACAAGGCCTTTATTAGTGCCACATGCGTGCTAAGGTACCGTAAAACTAAATAGATGAATCACCACTCTAGAGGCTCGGTGTGCTCCTCAATCGTGCGCGCCAGAGGTCACGGACTAGCTCTGCTCATCCACCTCTCTATCTCGTGCCTCCAATCTCGCTCCAAAGCACGAGTCTCCATGATAGTCATCCTCTCCGACTGCCGCCGTACAACCCTCCAACATCTCAGGCTCATCCGGCGGTCCTAATCTGCGACTCCATCCTCCTCTCCAACACGCGCTCCACTAGCTCTCTCACTGGCACCAATCCTATCAAGCTCTCTCCCCATCGCATTCTCCCTTTAAGGAGCTCTCCAACCTCATCTTCAATGTTCTCGATACGTACCAACGGAACCTCATCAACGAATGCCACAACATCCTCGGTGATCCTCAAATCGTAGAACTCGGGCAGCTATCAATGGAATGGTATGATGAAGGGGTTCTCCAGTAGCGGAAGAGTCTCAGGCGCAAACCGATGCTCCCCAAGCTCCACAGCGCTAGGTGCACCCTCCTCCGACCTCCATCGACTAATGAGCGGCATCATGTATGACCAACGTCTAGCATCGACCCTCCTACGGGCTCTCGGCTCAGAGGTACCAAACATAGCACGGTAATATGGGTCTCGAATGTGTGGGTGAGAGCGGCTCTCTTCCCAAGAGATGTCATCGGCCGTGTGCGTCACCAAGTGATGGTGCACGGATGAGGATGAGACCGGTACAGTGGTGGTGCGGTAAATGAATGTGGTAGGTGGTGGTAGTGGTGAGACAGGTATGAGTGGTGGTGCGCACGGTGATGGTGGAAAAGCAGAGGATGATGGTATGTCACATGGTGGAACAAAAGTGATGGGTGCCTTTACTCGTTTCCGAGCGGTATGTATAAAGGTAGCACCCTTCTTCGGTAACGGAATGGCGGGCGGCGCTGGCTCGTAGGGTTTGAGAACCCTAGCTTCGCCTTCGCCGCGAATAGGCAATGGTGATGGGCAAGAGATAGAAGATATGGAATCAGTGGATGAGTGTGTCCGGGACATAACATCGAGGGTGATAGCCACTGTTGTGACTCCAAATATCTGTCATAAGTGGGGGACCAAAGACCGCAAACGCCGGGTATGGTCAAAGCGAGGTGGGGTGACAGCGACTTCATCCTCCTCGAAGGGCTCAGTCTCAGAGGACATAGGTGCAACGAGCCGGGAGTAGAGTCGAAGACATAGCATCCGCCATCTCGGTGTCGGAGGTCAGGTCGATAGGGTGAGTAGCGGACGACATAGTATTGTAACAACCCAAAAGAAAATATGCACTCATAAGTAAATAAAGCCATGCGATAAATAAGATTTAGTTAGTCGCGCATAATCCGCCACGCAATCTCAATGCCTAACCAAATGAAAGCTAGCATTATAAGTTTTTATCATGCAAAGTTTTGCTAGTCATGTAGTATTTACTAAGTGAATCTCCTACATGTTATCGGTTACGAAGTAGCGCGGAGGACGTGAAGTGGTGGTGTAAAACGGTCCGTTTGAAAACGTGGTTATAGTCCAATTTGTTTTGAAAATACAAGTTGGTTCTCTATAACCTAGGCTCGATGCCAATCGTAACACCCCAAAATCACAATGTGACAGTGAGGAAGACTATTTGGGGTATTACTTTAGAGGATCATAGTCACAAGTTATAGAAAACGGCTCTAAAGAGACGTTTTAATAAAAAGTAGTTACCATTTCATAAATCTCAGCGTTTTGAAAACACAAAAGGGAATACCACATGTTTTGAGGTTACACAAAAGATAGTTTAAATATTTATGAAATGATAACTTTAATTGAAAACAACACCACTTCGAGTGTCCCACGACATCCGCTCCACGCCTTCATGAAATTCTAATTAGTACATGAGATGAACATGCTTAAAAAGTCAACAAAAGTTGAGTGATATTCATAGGTTTAAATAATAAGTTGAACACAAGTAAGAGATGATAATTGCTTCGAATACAATCACCATGGAAAACATAGATTATTATTATGCGCTAAGCTCATGACACCAAACTAACTGCATACACCTAATTACTGGCGTAAGTAATAATATTGCCCTCAGAGATGGAATTGCCAATTCCATAGTTAACCAATATAGTGCGCCCCGGTTATTTCCGATAACCGAGTCGGGGTCGTTAATTCCCATAGTACTATCCACAATATTCGCGTTCACTAGCAAGTGATTAATGGTTCATGATGTAAGGGACTTATGGCAGGCAACTTAGGCTATAATAATAATGATCGATAAGCATACTTTAGGAAAAGACTTGTGTTCTAGTTTATAGCATGCATCTCCCTCGCGGGGTTTGAAAGAAATAAGTAAAGGCGAGGCTATGAACTCACCTTTTCAAATGGTATCCGAGTAGTGTAAGGTCAAGTAGTATGAGCACGAAGTACCGTCACGCGACCTATAATTAGCATGGCAAGTCTTAGTTTATTGTTTTTATCCATGATTTAATGTATTGAAAACGGTTGAAGTATTTTCAAGAGTTTGAGTTTATCGTTGCTTGTGTTGGCAATGGTTAAGTTTAAACAAGTTTCGAAATGCTTATAAGTCTTTAGCTCTTGAAAGAGTGAGTGGGACAGTTTACGAAGCATTCGTATAAGAGTTGGCTCGAGTATATTTATTAAAGTGGAAATATTTATAAATCAACTTATATTTATTTGATTTTGTTTAGTTTTGAAAAATATATATATATATACGTACAATATATATTTTATCTAGTTAGGGAAAATATTATATTTAAAAAAGTATAATATTTTCTAGTTTATGCAAATGTGGTTGTCAAATAGAGATATGTACCAATTTTATTTAGGTGACGAAGACGTGTAGAATATATAAATTTATTATCTTTTACAAGTTTTAGGATGGGAAGCGTTAAGTGTAGATCTTGGAGGGTCCGAAGTTGTAAAGATTTATATAAGTTTCAAATTTTACAAGTATTTTAAGAAAATGTGTTAAGTGGTTCAAAGTAGAGGGTTGAAATCGTAGATGTTAATATTAGTTTACAAGGTTTATAAGAGATCTTTAGAAATATGATAAGAGGTGCGAAGTTTGGGGACTAGTTTTGTTAAAATACCAAAGTTACAATTATTACAAAAAAAAAGAATGGGTAACTGCTATAAGGCAGTTTCGAACCCACAACCTTTTCTGCCACAGCTAGCGCTCCCACCAACTGAGCCAAAGGACCTTTTGTGTTAGGATTTGTAGCGTTATACTATTTAATGATCATGTCGACTGTTTCATGTTTGTTTTGTATTTCCTTCACAGTAGCCATGTTCGAACTTTTTCATGCAATGCATGACTTCTCCTTTTGGTGATTTTTAAACAAACATGTTTGAAACTTATGCATGCATATACATTGCTTTTTCTCTTGTTCGTTGGTTTTAAACAAAGATGTCGAGTGTACCAAGGGTACAATATAAGCCTTACATTCGTGTTTATTGTTAGTTTCGAAATAGGTTGACAACAAAACGAGTTTCTATCCATTCAAGTTTATTAGTTAGTCTCGAAATGGATTGGTTCGAAATATAGTTGGTTTGACAACGTAGCTAGTCATAATAAGGTCGTGTATAAGTGCCGTGAAAATGCATCGATGTGTTACCAAATGGTTAAGAAACCATGTCGTCCTATATATGAAAAAAAAAGAAAAGAGGAAAGGACTTACGACACCAAGAATGGTGGTGGAGAGTACGTGTAGGCGAGGATGGTAACCAAAGGAACCCGATATGTTTTCCAAAGTGAACCCGACTATCTTGCTTCTAAACCCTTATGCTCGTTACCTTAGTTTTTCCTTTGAGTGTTTGGAAGTTTAATGAGGGTGTGGAAGAGTAAGAGTGTCGACTTGAGCTAGAGTAAACCAAGAGCAAACCAAATTTCCAATGCTATACTTTGCATCCACTTAGAGGTTTTTGAATGAAATTTTTGTAAGTGAAATATGTGATGAGCCTAGGCTCGTGGGTTTTTAAGAAGCAATGAGGAAGAACCCTTTGGTTAAAGACCAAGAGTCTTTATTGAGCATGGGTATATGGGACTTGATTTTACTACACCCTAGGGAGTATCTTAAGATCAAGCAAATGGGTTTGGCTTTTCTTGAGTGGTATTCGGCTGTCATAGGACAAAGGGGAAGATGGGATGAGTTGGGTGCATGGGGAACATGTCTCAAAAGTCAACTTATCTAGATACATGTTGTATCTTATGTTTATTTTACTTACAAGGTTTCAAGGTTAGTGTAGTTACAAGTTTTTGGATGAGATGGGAGTACTTTTGGTACATTCGGTTACAAGAAAAGAAAGAAAGGAAAAGACTTCAAATTTTCGTTATGTATATCGTGTCCCGTTTGAGCTTAAATGTGAGTCACGGTGTTCCGGTTTGAGGTTTTTGACTAACGTGTAATATATATATTTAGCATGTTTTTATAAAGGTAACTAAAAAATATAAGAATAAAAATAAAATATCAATTCTAACTTGTAGAAATATTTATTTGACTTCAGCCATAATTAATTTAGTGTCGGATGCGGCGTCGTCGTAAGAACAAGAAAATTTCTTGTGAGGCTGATTTCAGTTATCAGTAGATATCGGGCATGATTAAATGAGACTACTCGGAGTTGCATAAATTTTTATGCAATAAAATGAAGCGTACATGCTAAAATGCTCAAATAAGTTTTGATAAACAATCTAGTTTATTAATACGAAGGTTGATGATAGTGAAATTTTACAGGTGGCTACACTTGTGTTCAATACTTGATTAAGAAATCCAGTCCTTCTAATCCCGGAACTCCTGTTGATCGCTAACTAGCCTTTTAGTTTTACCAAGGTAACTTTACTGTTCTTTTCGGAAATGTAAACGGTAAATTGTACTAACAAACAAGCTCAATATGCAATTACAAAGGGGTTTACAGAACAGAAACATTACAATCCCATCACTACTACAAAGTGAGATGAAAAGCCCCAACCCGACAAACAATTTACATGAGTGAACAATGGATAAAATGAAGCAAGCCCTATCTGATTAAATAACATGAAAACGGAGAAACTGATCACAAATCAGAACAAGAGTCACAATAGCAGCTGTAGAACATTTCACACACACATGCTTACATGGATAAATGCTTGCTTTTGTAGTCAACTACTTGGTTCTTTGCATTGGTGGCTAATCAGCCAATAAGATATCAACCAATTAGCTATTCTTTCGAGTTTTGTATATATGGTCAATGTCGGTAGCACACTTACATCAGATCCCTTTTTGATAAGTAATTTTTAAAGTACGTGTTCTTACTCTATACAACTTACTTAGAACCATGATATCTTATATAACAAACTAAAATTGTTAGATGAAACAAGTAGATGCAAACACGGGTATCCTGTAAAAGTGGTTTTTTTGATGCATCATATCCTTTCTTTGAGACACTTCCTAATAAGAACTGAAGTAATCGGTTCCTGAACATCTTTCACCCACGGTTTGAATACATGGTGTTTGTAAACAGATAACTACACATCTTATATTCTTTGAGAAATGATATATCCTCCTACCAATCTTCATACTTATTATCCTACTGCCACACGTCAATCATCTAACAGTGAATAAGAAAGTGGACCCCTTATACTAAGTTAACGGATGATTGACACATAAGTTGTAGGAGGATAAGTAGGAGGATTGTTAAGAGTATATAGCATTTCTTATGTTCTTATTACAAGTTGTGGTTATGCTATTTATGTAAAATACTTCAGGAGTGGCTTATATGTGATACCCAGAGGAGCATTTCATCTTGAACATTAAGCATTTTGTTGAATAAGGGCGCCTTCTGGATTCTGTGTAACCCATCTCTCGTAATCTTGTATCAGTTGCTGTAGTAGTAATGGTACAAGTCTGTCAACTAAAGCTTGCATCATTCTGCGCTCAACCAAAATTCAGCATTAGGGATACATGTAGCCAACATTTTTTCTGTACCTTTTGATGTTTACCTCCATTTTCTGTTTCTTATCATAGTTTGACTTTTGTTGTCTACAAACTACTTCCTATTTCTAAAATTTGATATATATCGGTTGATATCATAACTAAGATGATTTTTTGGTGAGGAAGGACATGGATATATAAATGTACTTACAAAGTGCCTGGAGCCTCGACGGTTGATGTTGGCAGCATGCTAAATGGTCTTGTGTATATCTACATTAATCAAATATTTATTTATACATGTGAACAGAATAAACAAGATATGGTATTAAATGGAAATGGTAAACATGTGTCATAACTATCGACATAACATGGAATCAGGCAAATGAGATTTGAGATGTCTGAGATGAGAAATTACCTCAAGAGTGAGATCCAGCTTCACATCAACCTCCAGATACGCTTCTGAATTCTTTGTGCACCAAGTGATGTAGTTTGTCATTTCCGCTGTAATATATTGCACGGAGTATTAATCCATAACTTTAATCCATAACTTTAAGGCCTGCAGGAGGTATTAGCTCTTCAACGCAATATTGAGTAACGTAATGGATCTCAAGGCCAGAAGCTTATCTTTCATGTTCTATATATGAAGAGTAATTTAAATATTTGACGAAGAATCGAGCAATTTATTTAAGCATATCCAAGTCACATGTTGCATTTCTTATGGGATAAATTACCTAGTATTTGCATGTGTTACAGCTAATATTTCATGCTATAGTTTATACATAATTTCAACAAAGTTAAATTTTTTTTATCAGGTTTAAACAAGTACCTGTGAAATGTTCATTTTGTCGTTTCATAACTTCAGAACCCTCAAACTGCAAGCAGAACAGACTAAAAGATCAGTCTGAAGTTTAACAAGATGCTTATTCCGAATTAGCTTAAACATTATATAAATTCCAAGACTAACCTTGCAAGATAACATCTCCACCATGCAGTCTTCATTTGTTGGGGTCACTCGTAAGACTATCACAGGGGATACTTCAAAGTTTAGCAGATTTAGTGGTGGTAGAGTACACCTGCAAGGAATTTTAATCAATACCAAGATCAGGGAAACAATGTATTTGGAACATAAACAAATTTTAAGAGGGTGTTTGGGATTGTAAGCAGTTTAAAAGTAGGCAATCCCAAACACTCACTAAAGAAAGCAACACATAATAATATATCATAACCAAACCTGTAAGTGGTACTATCGAGTTGTTCAACACTTTGTAGTGCATGTTTATTAAGAAGTGCTTCAATGCCCGACGGGTGACTTAGAAATTCTTTAATAGGATATATGTTTTCGCCTTCTTTACCTATAATATTATAGCTCGGAATCTCGACTCGTTCCTGTTTTCTAGCAGTTAGTATAGCTTTTTTGACATTTGACTCTGATAAATTCTCATTACCGCGATTGAAAAATCTTAATCTCCTCCTCCTGGAATACAATTGATTACATGATGCCTAGTTCCAAAAGAAAATAATATTAAAGATTATACTAGCTTAAATGATAGCTTTATTACAATCATACAATTGATTACATGTTTGGCATGGGGTTTTTGGAGTAGCTGTTAGCTTTTTGTTACAAAATAATATCCTATAAACTAAGTAGCTTCGTTTGGATGTATTAACTACAAGCTTTTATTTCAAACAAATAGCTCCAAAATGAAAAGCTGATTCATGAATCTTTTTAAATGTCTTGGAGTCGTTAAAACTTTAAATTACTGATATACCCTCAAAACATTTATTTACAATTATAGATTTGTCCTTTTATGTCATTTTACATCTTATAATTATATTTAACAGCTAATTTACCAAACACTTTTATTGAAAAAAGAATACAGCTTGTAGCTCATGTTAACAGCTTTGCAGTTTACAGCTTACAGCTTACAGCTAGTTTTGCCAAACATACCTATAAGCAGTTTAATAAGCAGAATCTCAAAGACTGTTTGGGATGCTTATTTTAGTGGTTCAATGTCCATGCTTATTTTTTAAGATAAGCAATCCCAAACTCATGAAATATGTTATTTTGCCATTTAAATACTAAGAACAATAATGTATCAAGCATGTTACATAATAAAATGAAAGCATAATGTGATTATGTGAAAGTACCTTGTGAGCAAAAACTTTTGGATAAACAATGGAAGAAGATAAGGAAGCTTCAAATTTGAGAACCCTCATCACCACCATACAAATTATATATGAGTAATATAATTTCTGCCCATTCACATGCATAAAAGAATTTCATAAAGTTAAGGTAAAAAATGCAAGGAGTGTATGAAATACTAAAAACAAAAGAAAATTTGTAAACAAATATGTACCAATAATGCTCTATGATAAAAACATATGTTCTTTGAGATTTTTCTTGTTATGAGATTTTGCTCTTGCCAATGGTGTTTGTGTGTTAGTGAAAAGTGAGTGTGGTTGAGAGAATAAATGAGATAAAGTGAAGGAGATACGTGGGTTGCATTGTAGCAACTCGTTTTGGATTACAAAATATACCCGCCAACAGCCTTTAAGTGATAAAAAAAAAAACATATTTAAATAAATATTCGCGAGAAGGTAAAATTAAAAAAAAAAAAAAAAAGTGTTAAACAAATTTCTAAAAATTCCACAATACAGGGAATGTTTTGTTTTTTTATTTCATCTCTTTTTTGATTTAATTTTATTTATTTATTTATTTATTTTTTAATATTTTTAGAGGATTAAAATTGGGCTTTTATGGGAAATAATTTGAATGATACTTTGTTAAAATCTTGTCACATACTTGAACATCCCCTTGATAAAAGGCCAATTGACATAACATGTTATGAGCCGTACAAAAAAAAATATCATTTACATCAAAATTATTGCAAGCCAACCAGAATCGGCATATCTTAAAATCACTTATCTTGATACCAACTAGTTTCAATCGGAAACCTAACACGTCAATTCACCATAACTAGACGATTACAAGTTTACAACATCTCGTTGTGTTTTACCGGAAAAATGCTAACCTGTCATCTTGTTGATTATTCTCCCGAAAACAAAGTAATGCCGCTGAATAAAATCTAAGCTTCTCGTCTAATAAAAAATTATCATAAGATTATATTCTACTCCTAATATTCTCCTTCAGTCTTTTTGAATTACCCTTAGTTTAGCACTCCTACAACGAACATTAAGTTTCTCTTCATCTTCAGAAGGCGTAATGGGTCTCTTTGTAAGTATTGTTCCACCAACTCCTTCAATCATCTGTTTGATCCATGGCTCTTTCTCCTCTTCCTCATCATTTTCTGAATTAACATTCTTTAAATCCGAGGGTTTGGCTATCAAAGCTTCTCTCTTGTTTCCATCATCTGAATTGCTTTTGATGATGTCGAGAAACGTTTGCTTCACGATTCTGTCCTCCAGACTGTGGAAAGATATGACTGCAAGCCTCCCACCAGGTGCGAGACAGCTGCAAGAATCATATAATGATGTCTCTAGTGTCTTGAGTTCGTCATTAACTGCTATTCTTAGAGCCTGGAATACTCTTGTTGCTGTCTTTATCCAACCCTGCCTCCCTACTGTAACACATCAATGCATCCATTTTCACTATATAAACAGATAATCTGGAACTACGTAAGTATAATGTCTCCTAAAGTCCTAAATATACATGATAGGTCCATCTTATATCTGATTAAATGACTATAATACTCTAATCTTTTGAAAATATGACTTAGGTGACCTTCAAACCGTTTTGACCCATTCAACCTAGTTCCATTTTAACTAACGTTTAGAATCACCCCATTTGATCCGTTAGAAGAACAATCCAAACTGATCCCTATACTCATAAATGGGTCCAAAAAATTGCCACCTCTCACTACCATGATCAAATAAATTCAGCAATTTGGCAGACATAAACGAAAAGCAAGAACTTTAAGAAGAAATCCCACCTTTTGCACCAGATGTTGAACTCCGAATAAGATCTACTAGATCACTAGTAGAATGCAATCCACCGTTTAATCGGGCCTTAACAATCCGCTTCTGAAGAGCAAGCCAATTGTTTTCTTCCCCATAATCACGTATAATTCTTCCCAATTCGGTCTCTGGCCACTGATTTAGTATGTCTTCAGCTGTTAGGCTTGCCTGTAATATCCCTGCTTCAATCAGTTAAGTGAACAAAATATATGAACATTCTGCGGACCGATTATTTAATTTAGAAAGACTCGCAGATTAAATATCAGCAGGCCAAGCCAAGGTATGGACCATTGCCAAGAATTAGATGTGGCAACATCAGGGGTCGAGTAACAGGTCATAATAGTTACTTTTTAGTACCCTTTCTTAGTATGGGTCAAAAAGGGGAGGCTGCATCGACCCATACACTTTATAGCCATTTCTGCGGGGCGGCCGACATTTAATTTAGAAAGACTCGCAAATTAAACAACAGCATGCCAAGCCAAGGTATGGACCATTGCCAAGAACTAGATGTGGCAACAGCTCATAATAGTTACTTTTGAGTAACCTTTCTTAGTATGGGTCAAAAGGGGAGGCTGCACTGACCCAGACACTTTATACTTTTATAGCCATTTCTTTGAATTTTTAAATTAAGCAAATTAGGGGTTCTGACTTGTTTACTTATAGTCGAGTAAAATCTATTAGCTTAAATCATTTGGCCCATAAACATACCCAAAATTGACCCATTTGTAGGTAAACGGGTAAAACTTACACCTAATTTTACAGATGACGGGGAGAAAGCCAAGCTAGCAGGAATTTTAGGAAGAGATGAGTCAGTTTATGAGGCCAAACAGGTCAGATATCAAACTGAACACTTAATCACCCATTGGTTCTAACGTAAACAGTCATGAACATTTTGAGAAATTAACGTTTACTATTATAATGCAATATTCTAATTAACACCATCTCGACTATAAATTGTAAAGATGATACATGAACAAACAATGATTAGAGAACCATAAATAAAGGTGCAAGGCAATTACACATCCAAGTTTCTGACCTGAGGATCCATTCTCATATCAAGGGGTCCATCACAAAGCACACTAAATCCTCTATTCGCATTGTTCACCTGCATATAAAAATGCATAAGGCACTATAAATTGACAAATGCCGCTATGAAAAAGGAAATACAATACATGACTGTCTAGAACGCAGCAAATATGCTTTGCTAAACACTAATATCAAATCATCTGTTCGCGCTGATAGGTGAAAAGGTTAACAGTTTACATACCTGCATGGAGGACATTCCCAAGTCCATTAGGATCCCATCGACTCCTGATATCAGAAGCTTCTCATCAACCTCGGATAGTGTTGACCTGATGTTCTTGAAATTCCTTAAAAAGGTATGTGTTTTTAGTGTGGAAGTCAAATCATCAGGGTTGGCAGTTTTAATCAATTCAATCTTAGCTTTTGCTTTTTCATGGGCAACAGGATCAAAATCCAGTCCAATGTATGTCTGCATCTCTGGATGAGCCTTAATCATCTGTTTTAATTACAGGCACACAAATTTAGCATCAGGTTCATAGGACAAAGTCTTGAATGAAGAGAAACATAACTTGTCTGCTGCCGAGAAACCAAGAAAAAGAAGAAAGTGAAACTGAATAAAAACTATTTTTAACTAAGAAGGGAATTGCAATGATAGGTGTCCACCAAAAATTGATCATAATCGACTCGTAAGCACATTACAAGTTTACAACCAAATGACCAGGCTTCACTAAAGATTTTTGCGGACATGCTATAGACCCCCAAACGTCATTCTTTACAATATGTTAGTTTTACTAGAAATTTCCAGGATAACTTATGCAGTCCTATGTAACATGTAAACACCAGTAACAGAATATCCTGGCAAATAGTCATCAGAATTTGACAGCCCGTCATCATAACTTATGCAGTTCTAAGTAATCAGGTTTTAGTTCTAACATTACACAGAATACTAGAAGGCAAGATTCAAATATGTTATCTAGTGTATCTAAAACATTACTTTTGTATACCGTTTTTGGTTTGCTAAGTATAATAGGCTTCAGTCATGAACATATTGATGGCAAGTGCGTACGTAGCATCGACTATAACCTTAACAAGAGTCAAGTTTTAGCCTTATGCTAATTAAAAATACACAGTTGCCACTGATGTTTGAGTTTTTTTTACATACTCAGATGTTGTATGTTTTGCTTCAGCCAGAACCACAACACTAGTGTCGTATTGGTTCCGGAGGGTACATGGTACTTTTCCAATATGTTACACAGCAAGTTGTTTTCTATAAACTTAAAGGTGTGTTTGTTTCGACTCATATAGCAGGCTTATGACTTATTTGGTTTTCGGCTTGTGTTTCATAAGCTCACTTTTTGTGGTTTATTTTGAAACTTTATATAAAAGCTTATTATGACATAATAAGCTTATATAAGCCGACAAGTTTCAAAATAAGTCACAAAAAGTAAGCTTATGAAAACATAAGGCGAAAACCAAATAAGCCATAAGCCGCTACGTTAGCCGAAACAAACACACCTTAAGTTTATGGAAAACAGCTACTTGCTATGTAAAATATTGGAAAAGTACATAAGTCACAAAAAGTAAGCTTATGAAACATAAGGCGAAAACCAAATAAGCCATAAGGTCGCTATATTAGCCGAAACAAACACCCAGAGTACTAAAACAAAAATGCAGTTGAAAAACATACAGCAGATGTATGTCCAGCAGCACCAAGAGTACAGTCAACAAACGCGCTAATCTTGCGAGAATAAAAAACCTCCAAAACCTCAGCCAACATGACAGGAATATGACTACCCGTATCACCAAATTGTCTAAAGCTTTCCTCATCGTATTTCTTATCAGACCGGGTCCTTCTTTTCACTGTTGAGTCTATTAATGCTTTACGGGTGTTAGTACTAATATTTGTTGAACTGTCTTTTCTGTTGAGTTTCTTTTTGTTACGTGTGGAGGAAGAGGATAAGGTTGTCGTGGAATGGGTGGCGGCGGTGATGAGGCGGTGAGGGTGTGGTGGTCGGAGGGTGATTGGGTGGTGGTGGAGTAGGAGGTGTTTCACTGCTGTTATGGTGGCTGACGGCATGCTGGTGGTCGGAAATGAAAGAAAATAATGGGAGAATGAAAAGAAAAATGACTAAAAAAATTGATTTGATTAGTTTTTAAATAAAATGTTTCTTTACTAAAATTAAGCTGAAAATATTTACTTCCGGGTTGTTTTTTACTTTTACTTACTAAAAGAAGCTGAAAATGATTGGCTTTCATTTTTATGTAAATATTTTTTCATTGAAAATGGGGAGATTTTCGTGTTATTAGGTAAGTGATTGGTTCCAACGATTTTTGTGACTGACTATCTTCAAACGTGTAGTGAGTGAGATTTGAACATTTGATTCAAGAATTTAAAGTTGTTTTCAAATTGACTCGATCAAGTTTGTGATTCTTGGTTTAATTAGGTTTTTTTTTCTTATCAAAACCAGGTTCGGTAACCAAACCGCTCCCGGTTGAAATGGCCAGGTTAATCCGATTCTAAAGTAATGCCAAAACTTCTTATTAATAGGTTAACTACGCTACCAATGAATCATTTGATGATGGTTATAAATCTTGTATCATGTAAATCCATACTGTTAAATTCAAATGTTATTTGAGTTTAACCAGAGCTATACAACACAGGGTCGAGCATCGTGCCAAAACCAGCCCGAATTGAACAAAATCGAATCGAACTTAAAACCGATTTTGTGGAAAACATGAATCGAGAACCACCGAACCGAAGTGACTCAATTCGGTTCGTTTTGTGTCAATTTGTCCGGTTCGATTCGGTTTACATGCTTTATGTGTGTTTTTTCTTAGTTTTGGCTCGAACCTAACGAAAACCAAAAATTATAAATATATAGAACCAAAAACCTAACCTAATATGGTCAGACCGGTTTAACTCGATTTTTCGGTTTAAGTTTGCTTTGCTCAGCACTATGTGTTAATGTTCGATGTTGTATTTAGAGGTGACAAAATGGCCGGATCGGGGGGCTCGACCTACGGATCCATACACTCTGGGCCGAAATACGAGCGGCTTAAACGCCTCGAGCTTAAATGAGAACGGGTCAAACGAGCCGTCATGTTTATATGAATCACTTTAGAAAAGATCCAAACGCACGAAAAATTTTCCCAAACCTAACACGTCATTTATATTTAAATAACTAAATATTATATTTATAAGTTTTTTTTAAACAATTGCAATATTCTCTAATTGAAATAAAATAGGTTTCCGTTAATGCCCATTTAACTTTTGAAAAGGTCATACATGCACATTTAAAGAAAAGAAATGACTAAACGTGCTCAAATCTTTTACAAATTAGCCCATAAAAGCCAATTTTTATAATTTTGGCACAAATTGCCACCTATAATTGTATTGGTCAAACTCTATCCAGGCTATAATGTTTTGAAACCCGGTCGACCGAGCCGGTTAACCGTTGGACCGGTTCCTAGGACAAAGCGGGTCAAAACCCGGGTTTTAAAAAGCGGTCAACCGCTTTAGACCGGCGGTTTTAAGTGACCGTCAACCGGGTTTTGAAACCCGTCGGTTTTTTATAATACAAAACCTCAAAAATAAACTTGTAAATCTCAGAGGATCATGTCTTTAGAAGTATGGAACTTGTAATCTCGTAGGATTTATGCCTTTTGAAGTATGAAACATGTAATCCCGTAGCATTTATGGTTGTTTAGAAATTATGCGGGTTTATATCCTTGTCCACCTTTGATTTGTTGTTTAGAGCATGAAAAATGGTTCTGCTTTTTATTTCCAACCGCAAAACTAATGTTTGACAATTAGAAATGGATGTTTGGACATATGAATAAAACCGGTCTAACCGGGTTGACCCGGCAAGGGAATGAGTTGACCGGTTGACCCGGTGACGGTGTCTTGGCCGGTCGATCACAAACCCGGTTTCAAAACATTGGTGCTATGTTATACTTAGTCCTCGTCTTTGCGGAGGAGGATGTTGGCAAAAAGTCTTTTTAGCCTTGGAAAACACTTTGACGAGGAAACTTGTTTTCTAGTTTGGATATATACGAATAAGGCCTTGTAAAGCACGTCTGCACACTATCAACAACACTTTTTAGAAAGATATGATCTGCACACATTTAACCACTAAGATTATCTCATGTAAGAAATGTGCATATTTGGTTATGGATAACACATAAAGTGGGATGAAATCAGTTTATAAAACGTATGTTGTTTTTCACCAAGTTACTTTGACTTGAACATTGAAGCTATCTCAATGAAAGTTGCGGTTTACCTTTAACTATGCAAACCACGCCATTGACATTGCGTATCAAGTCAAACATTTTGATAAATATGAGTCCCACCAATAAGAGGAAGAGTGCCACATATTAATAGCTTTAGCTCCATGACCATGCTTTTGGCGTCAAAGGTTCAATGTTGGTATAATGACACCGTGATTTTGTATGCAGATGTGTAATTTTTATGTATTTTAGTAAATTCAATTTTGAAAAATTAATTTTTATGTGATCTTGCCGACGCCAAATGGATAGCACCATAAAACTCTACAATTAGGTACATATGTATTAGAGCATTGGGTGTCGTCACGTATGGTTGGCAGCCATAACCAATCACCATACCAAGACCCCCTCCCCGACGTTAAGGTGGGCGTTAAGCCCTTGTCTTTAGCAAAACAATTTATTCTTTTTTTTTTTTTTAATTAAAAAAGTTATTTTTGTTGTGTTTTTTTAGTGTGAATGTGTTTGTATGGTATGTGGTTTTGAGTGTATGTGTTTTATAAGTGGAGAATTATAAGTGGAGAAGACGATCCAAATTTATTAATTTTTTTATTTACAACTTTTGCAAATATTAAGTTTTCAATTTATACTCCTAAGTTATAAAAATTATATATAAAAACTAGTAAATTATACAACAAAGTGCAAATTTAATTTAAATTTAATGTAATTCTTATACTTTTATATGAAGTATTTTAGAATTTAATAAATGAAAAATTAGTTGGTTTAGAAAAATAGAAAAGAAAAGAAAATATTGGGTTTAAAAATTAGTGTTTTGGCTTTGAGCCATGAAAAATAAGACTTATGAATGTGTAAGTAAAAAAAGAAAATGAAAAAGAGAAATGGTGACATAACAACACCCAAAAAAGGTCGTGGCTACCCAGTGCTCTTAAACTAGATACAATGGAGAGTGAAACCTCATGCTCACCTCTCCAACTTACATGTCGCTTCCACAAAAACCCCTTTGGGTCACACGCGAAGCAAAGGAAAAGAAGAGAGAGTGGTTAGCACTCTCATCATTTTATATTTTTATTTTTATTTATTTTTTGTTTATGAGTGTGTGTGAAGTATTTTATATGATATATTTATATAAAGTGACGTATTTTTTGATGGTGACATGAGTGGTGATTATTGATCTTTGAAAAGTGAGAGACGTGATGATATATTGAATAAAGATGTGTCGTGGATATAAAATTGATGTAACCATTGTATCTAGGCTCATTTTTTTTTATTAAAGTATTGCTAAAGCCTTTTACAATATCTTTTTGCTAATCCTTTTACATTATACAATAATATTATATATTTTTTCTCACCATTCATTCATTTTTGCATATAAATCATCAATTTTGACACTTGTTAAAATCATGTAAATAAAAAATAAATAAAAACAATTTGTAGGAGTAACATTTTCCATTTTCTTAAATACATATATTTGTGTTGAAAGTTCAAATTAAGACACTCATTCTTGGTATTGGAGAGTCCCATTCACATTTCACACAAAGCCCCACCCCACACACACACACACACCATGTTTGCTGTGAGTTGTTGACCAGCCAACCACACCACTATAAAGGTAGTCTAACCAACTCGATATATGTGCATCTTCATTCCTCATCCATTTCTTTTTTCATCACAACTATTCTATTCCCACAAAAAACATGGATTCATCAGACGACCAACATTCAAAATCTAAATCGACAACTCAAACAAACGGAGGAGCAACAACATCATCTTCAAGTGGAATAAGATCTTCTTCTACTACGAGTTTCATAGGGAAGCATCGATTGGCTGCGATAATTTCGCAACAGAATCAACAGATTCAGATTATTCAGGAAGAGCTGGATCAGTTGGAAACACTTGGTGAATCTTCACTTGTGTGTCAACAGTAAGTGCTAACTAATTACTAGTTAACTTATTTTAGTAATGTTTTTTTTTTTTAATTGAATTTGATTGGTATTATGTGACAGGCTGATATTGAGCGTTGAATCAAGTACAGATGCTCTGTTACCTGTGTAAGAAAGAAAGACCCTTCCTTCTTTATTTTCAATATCCACTCTTTTGTCATTTTCTTTTTTGTTTTCTTCTTTTAACTAATTCACCATATGTGTTACTATTTTTAAAATATATGTCGGTTTCTTACTTTTTGCAGAATGATTGTTCTACATTATTGGCTATTTTTTTTTTTTAAGTTTGTTACTATAATATTATTTCAATTAAAAATAATATAGGAATATAGATTAAATTTATTTATTTATTTTTAGTAGTGAATAATTAATTTAGGATAAACTGAAAATAAAAAGTGGACAATTATTTTAAGACAGATATAATAAAATACTACTCCATATTAACTTAAATTTTAAATTAAGTATTGACAAATAACTATTTTAGATTTGAAATGTAATGTAGAGTAAAATTAACAAAATATTATTTTGATTTTTAGGCATACAGTTAGGAAGGTATATCATTTCTCATTCTATAATATAAAGGATATTAAAAGATAAAATAGTAAATATAATTATATTTATTCAAAGACAACAGTTCTATTTTTAAAATTAATACTAGTAGTAAATATAAACATTTTAAATGGACAAAAATAAAATTTTATTTTTATATCTAGGGATTGTTTAGCAATGGTAAGGTAAATGTCTTAAGATTTACTGTAATTAATATCTAATGTGTAATGCTGTGTAAAATGAATAAAAAATGTACATTACTTAAAAGAGGTAAAAAAGAGAAAAAAAGAGTAGAATATCCAACTCATTATCAACCAAAATTAGTTCTCATTGGTTGTACTAGCCCTAGTATAATGATTAAAAAAGTAGTTAAGACTCAGATTACTAGGTATTTATTCTTCTTTCCACTCATCAACCTAAGTGCTCATAAAACATAAAAAATAAAAATTGGTAGAAAGTAACAAACAATTTGCTCATGGAACATGGCAAACCAAAAGAAGGAATGTTGGTTCTTTCCATAAGCTGTATATTTGTTGTTTTTGCAACTCTATATGTGATGACAAAATGACATGAACAGGACAAAGGGCCCGGCCGATGGTGGATGGGATCGATGGTTCCAAAGAGCAAATCATTCTTCTTCTTCACGGAATCGCAAACGTTGGATATGATGTCATCTTCATTCATCTCTTTTTCTGCTTCCAGTTCCGTTACTAATTTTGTAAATCTTTCTTCCAAGGTTTGAATTGTTAAATCCAAAACAAATGATATTATTGTGGATTTAATAACAATTTCATTCAACTTTGGGGCGGATCTTGTACGCACTTTAAATTGTTCGGTTTTGGCATGTAAGAGTTGTTTGTTTCCCGATTCTGCCTATGTTTCAAGCATTCTATCTAATCCCACTAGTAGTTTGAGATACTCTGTCGTATGCCTAGTTTGAACAAACCAAATGCTAATATTATTGTAAGATTGCGCATTCAGTGACGTAAAAGAAACCATGGAACATGCAGAAACAGTTTGATTAGCACAGATAACATAATGCCTTTAAACTTTATGATAGATATGTTTTTTCAACAGCATATAAGATAAGATATGACCGTATATACAGTTTTTGATTCAGAGCATCTTAGTTGCAACTAAATGATATAAACTTGAGTTCAATTGAAAGCAATAAACATAAACACGAGACACAGTACTTTTGAGCTTTTAAGCACTTCCCTTGATGACACCATCAGCATCATATTCGGAGGTAAGATCATCTCCATCAGCACCTTTAACATCATCAAAGTAGTCTTCTCTGGCGTTATCAGCCAACATGAGGGAAACCAGCCAGAATAGAGCTGCATCAAGAGCTAGAAACGCACCACCACCAAGCAGCCCAGTTTTTGCTGTAGGGCAAGTTGTTTCAAGGTTGTAATGGACATTGCTGATTAGGTGTTTGTGCTCAGTTATTGTTGGCCATAACAACATTGCGGCTGCTAGTCCAGTTGAACCCCTGACATAATGGTGCATAGGTCAAAAGATCAGTAAAATTACCTGTTTGTCAATCAGAAGAGTATAAAAAAAACAGGTTTTTGACTTCTTGGTAAGCGTTTATACAGCTGTGCATGCGTGTACACAAAGCTAAACACAACTGGGAGCTATATCATGGTTCTTACATTTGATATTTTGAAATGTTAAGATAAAATCAGTGTTAAGTACAAGTCTTATCATACCGATAACTACAAGGCAAAGGTTCTAACATTATAGAACAACTAAACCTTCAATCTGGAGATTAAAAAACAAGCAACTATGATCACCTATCCCAGTTGATACCAAATCAATTCAACATTGAATCTAACTTAGGGTTCTTATATCAACAAATATCAGTTATCTAATAGTAACTAATAAAATAACGGTAAACCTTATTTATAACAATGACCATCTATCCTTACTCCCTTCTACTAGAATCCCTGTCACCACATATCCTTTTTCCGTTATCTCGGTCTTCCCTCTTACTTCTCTTATGCTCCATATCACCTGCACGTATGTTTCTCCTATATGACTCATCTCTTAGAGAATCACTTTTCCTATCATCTCTACTACCTCGCCTTCTATCATCATTCCTACTTGATCTATAATCCAACTCATCTCTCTTGTAACGCTTTCTCTCGCGTGACATGTGGTTCCACGATTTGGAAACACTTTGACTAAAATCGTCACAAGGCTTTATCTCAGCAGCAGGAATATCCCCTATAATTTCAAGCACAACCGCACTGGAATGTGCTTCTTTTTCACGCAAAACCTCTTCAACTTCAGCCAGACTTAAAGATTCCCCAAGAAGGTCGCTTTTTGGAGCTCAGACCAAAGTCAACTAATGACTTAACGATATTAACTTAGTTATAGTAAGGGTGTGTTTGTTTAAGCTTATAGCTTATGTGGTTTAAACTTATGTTTCATAAGCTCACTTTTGTGTTAATTTGAAACTTTTCGGCTTATATAACCTTATCGTGCATGATAAGCTTAGCTGAAAAGTTTCAAAATAAGCCTAAAAAGTGAGCTTCTGGCATAAAACATGCCTAAAACCAAATAAGCCATAAACCCACTATATATGCTCAAACAAACACCCCCTAAAGTCAACTAACGACTTAACGACCAAAGTAGGAACTTATCGTCAGCATGAACGGTGAAATCTATGCCTTTACTTCATCAATCACTCTATCATACCAAAATAATAATAATAATAATAATAATAATTAAAAAAAATAATAATAAATAAATAAAAAAATTAATGAAATGTCTTATTTTTTGGTAAGAATCCCCACAGTAATGTCTCTGTTAGATTTTCCGGTTGAATTACGGAATGTCCATTCAAGTCTTGATGGAAACGGAGTTCTACGAATTCTCCTGAAACTGGAAGATCATTTCGAGATCTTCGAACATATTCGAGGGAGATGAACCGTTTATATCTATGAATTTCTTTGGCAGAGTGGCCTCACTTCGCTCGCCTCCTTTCCGATCGCCTCAACTTTTGAATCCAATCTTGAATGTTCAGTTAGGCATTCACAAATTCACTTCTCTTTCAAGTTCCAATAAGATTGTTATGCTCGTGGTGACTTCAAATCTCACTGCCCCTTCTTATTAAGTTTTCTAACAAATTGCATCGTTCCCTTTTTTTTATAAAATTCCAGTATGAATCTACTTATCTAGCAGCTATCACATATCTTAGAGTTTGCATTCGATTTGTTATAACGATAAAGTTTGAGACAGTAACCTGAAAGATTATGGTGGTGTGTACTTACAAAGCAATCAGGAAGAATACGAAGAAACTGGTGCTTTGGAACAACGCAGGCCACGGGATAGACTTCCCTTTGTAAGGATAGAACAATGACAATCCTCCAGCCAAAGTAGAGGCAGCAAGAAACCCGAATGACAAATACCCCAAAGCAACTGTTGGATCAGCTGGATACTTGCAGATAACGACATCCTTCCCTGTGATCGGTGTTCCAGATGCAGGCTGCAAATACAAATAGAGAAGTCTTCATATACAATTCCAACAATTATTCTTTTTCTTCTCCTTTCAAGAGTATTATATTTTTCTTGAATTATTGTTAGCGATGAAAGATGTGCAGTGAAAGGTCTTTAAAGGGGTAAAACTAGAAGGGTAAGTAAGTAATTAATCTTGGTTTCTTAAATGCTCAGTTTGGTTGCAGCTGGTATGAAGTTTGAATATTTGACACCCGAGCACATAATTAGAATCAGAATCACTTTAGCCAATCATGAAACACTGACTATTGCAACTGCAAGTCATAATACTCAGATAAACAATTTGATAAACGCAAATTCAAACACCCACAAAGACAGTGCTGCGCGACTTGTTAGCGTTGCAAGGTTTACTGGAACACAGTTCCAAATCAGCTACTCACAGTTTCATCCAAGCCCACAAAAAGGAAAAAAGTTAAGTTTCCCTATAGATGCTAATAGCCGGATAAAATTCTATAAACATACGAAATTAGACAACCAAAGTGGTACAAGAAGAACCGATAATAATACCTTCTTGTTTTCAGCAATAACACCGAAAATGAAGGACAAAACACCAAGGGTTCCCACAAGCAAAGACATTTGTTTGGTAGTAACTGCCATTGCACCGTAAAGATTCTAATCTGCTGCATGTCAAAATCAAATAACAAGTTTAAACACTAGAGCCCACCAGGAAAATCCAAGAAACAATATTACATTTCAAGAAAGCTGGAAACTTTATATTATAAAAAACTCTGGGAAATCATTATTGTTGTAATGTTGATCAACTACGTGTATGTCAGAAAATTGTAATCAGCGTATGGTTTAACTTGAGGCGAATACAGACTAATGACGAAGCTCAAATCTAGACCAAGTAGCAATCAAATTCAACAAACAATATATAACAAACAATCAGAAACGCCGGCCCATATGAATTCAAAACTCCCAAACTGAGACTCTTAAACGCACTTCAAATCATACACCTAGAAACCTCGATCCATTTCCAAGTTGGAAGGTAACCCGTTTGACACCCAAATCTAAACTCAAAAGGTACATCATTTCTGCGAACGAAACGAAGATCCAAAACAATCCTCAAACAACACAAGACATACAATTGCGCGAAACACCAGAAACTCAAGCTCTCCGTGTCAAAACCAATAAACTCAACAATTTGCACTAACATAATATCTAATCATCCAAACACACTTTCTTACATAAACACGTCTCTAAAGCATAATAATGAACAAAACCTACACCTGAATACCTGATATGCAAATTATATACTAAAAATCAATAATTCTCAAAAAATAAAGAGAGCCCACAAGTCAAAGATCCAAAAATAACAAAATATAGCAAAGTAAAACTGAAAAAACAACATCAACCACAGTGAATTATCTAAAACCATTCAAAGATTAATACCAACAAGTTTAAATTTTTAACAAAATTTCCAGGAATTAAAGATGGTTACCTACCTCTGAAGAAGAACAAGTTGGGAGAAAAGATAAATGTGGGATAAAGAGGTAGAGTTGAAGAAATGAAGTAATGATGTGAAGGTGATTTAATAGTCAACGAGATATTGTTGGAATCCTATAAAATAAAACAAAACACAAATTGCCGTAATAAGAAAAGGTATCTCCAACTTGGTTTGAGGGATCTCCTAGAATCAAATGTAAAAGTGGTCCAACATTACATCATCTTATCAACTTTTCTTTTTACATTTTTACTATAAAATGCAATATAGGAGACATATTCGGGTATATGTTTGGTAAAATTAGCAGTAGCCGCTCTTATGAAATTGTTTGGTAACATAACTGTATTTTGTGATTCTAAAGTGTAAAATGGCTTAAAATCTAAATGTTGTTTACGCTAAATGCATCTCCGGGTAGTGTTTTAGAAACAAAATAAAACGTTAAACCTTGCCAAACA
The DNA here is from genome assembly GCA_910596185.1 of Chrysanthemum makinoi. Taxonomy (NCBI): domain Eukaryota; kingdom Viridiplantae; phylum Streptophyta; class Magnoliopsida; order Asterales; family Asteraceae; genus Chrysanthemum; species Chrysanthemum makinoi. Next base: position 225,306,196 of record OU343219.1, on the reverse strand, counting down.
AGCTTTTTGGGTAACGAGGAGTACTTTATCGCATAAGGTCACGAAAAACAATAAAATAATCAGGACTTCTGCGCCATAACTCTCTTTATACGCTCAATGATGTTGGTGTTCTTATAAACTATTTAGACGCATATATGTCACCTCATTATCTTTTATTACCTCTATCTCATAATAAGTATCCATATTGATACTTGTAAATAGCGTAAAATAAAATGTCCACTTTGCATTTCATCCAATGAGAAGAGGTTTTAGTAAAAATTGGTGATATTTGATTGATGAAAAGTGAAGTTAATGAAATTTACTAAAACTTTTGTAAAATAGACAATTATTATAAAACGGATGAAATATATTTTTTTTGATACAAGACCTAATATTTATTTGATTATGCCACTCACATACGTAAAAACCAAAATCGTTATAGCTCAAGTAAAATCGGGTCTCTTAACGTCCATCCACTTTATATCGAGTTACCTATTTACTAGTATGATTTTCCATATCTCATCTTTTCATATCTCCACGATTGTTCTAATTTAACTTTAAGATGATCAATTTTTTAAGACTTCGTTTGACCTAATACCACATGCATAAATATTCTTTCCCGAACTTCAGCTACTTGTCATTATCAACGTGATAGTTTGATTTGATTATTAAAGTTGCAACTTGCAAGTATAATGAGTCTTGATTAAGGAACATTACACATATTTGGTAGACTAATTGAAAAATACAAAGGTATATTAGCATTAAGCCCAACAAAACGATTGAATTGTTGGGCTTGTAAATCGTGGCTTAACGGTATACAATGTATAATGGGCTTTGCCACTAAACTCAACATGTAGCACAATATCCTAAGCCCATTAACGACACTGGCAGAAATGAACAAATTCCATTTGAGATAGCAAAATGAATTGTCTCCATCCATCATTTTTTATGCACGAGTACACATTCTGAATTGCATAATACATTCATATCATCTGATTCTTTTCTTTAGAGTGAATGGTGCAATCCGTCATGCACCCTTCTTATAGCATTTTTTGTGCTATAGCGGCGCCACCACCTTTCCATGTTATAGGTTCTTCGCCAACCCCATCACAACCGTTGGGGTATTTTTGGTAGTGTGTTATAAGAATTTTATTGAGGAAGGTGCTTATGTTATAGTGGCGTTATAGATTAGATATGATGTGGCGGTGGATAACACACCTATAACACCCAACTGCTATGGCGAATGATTCTCCTGGAGTCCTGGTATGCACACAATCTGGTAAAAACATGACTTTCTCTTTGCTTTTGTTATCATCCACTATTAAGAAATAACTTATGTCCATATAATCTTTATTACTGTTTTATAACGATGTATATATATTCACACACCTTTATATTTTGCACTAAGTTTCAAATTTAGACACACTGTTTTAATCCACAAAATACATCGATATATATAATGCATATCTAAGATGAACATGTGTGGTACTGATGAGGATCAATGGAGTCTGAACCACTGAGAGAAGTTCATCCTTTCATGGAAATAAAAACGGCACGCAATAGAGATAGCAAACACAATATTTAATAAGACAAAAGCATGTCAATCCACATTTACAATACGTCCCGGTTGCTTCTTGATTTTCAAGTGGTTTGTCTATACAAATTGAAAGAAAGATCCATGAGGACCGTAACGTTGGTTTTATGGATATAAATTAGTAGACGTGAGTTAGGATCGAACTCGAGACCACATAAAATCAAAACTAGTACCCTTTTAAATTAAGTTATATGCCATCTAATTAAAAAGAACACTTGAAGTTGCAATTTACGTCATGACAATACTTGGCTAGATTGTGATGGAGAGGTAAATCTCTATGTAAAGTCAGACCTTATATGGACATATTTGCAGTTTTTTAAGTTAGACACTTAAGTTGAGTAGTAAGTGAGAACTGGACTCAAGGCATAAGATGGGATGAAACATGTTTATATTTGCAATAGCGTTGGAAAATATAAATCCCATAATGATCTAGGAGTTGGAAATTGTTTGCCAATTAATGTTCGACGGATTACCTTATTATATGCTTTCGTTACTAGCAGATCAACTGATGTAATGAACCTATGATAATTTGGATCCTAGTTTTAGAGAAAATTATATGGTTATATGTTTATATTACCGTTGGGTATATTTTATTTTCTTGAAAAGTTGTATTATCGAAAATACTAATACTTGAACTTTTTTCTCTAGAAATGGCTCAAAATAACGATAACACTAACACTGCACTAAGTTCCGCTTCAAAAACTTTTTGATCGAGAAAGTTGATTGGCTCTAAGAATTTCAATGATTGGCACGCTCTTTGAGAATTGTCTCGTAGAGTTGCTGACCGGGTTGAAATACCTTTATGAACCTTGTCCCTGCTGAACCAACCGACCTACTACTACTCAAGCTGAAAGGGACGCTTGGCAAATTGAGTATAAGCGTCATAATGATGTGGCTTGTCTTATGTTGGGAACGATGGAATCTGCTCTTCAAAAGCAGTTCGAAAATTATTTCCCATATAATATGCTCAATGAACTTCGAACTAGGTTTGAGAAACCGATGTCGGTCGAGATTTATGACTTGACCGACGCAATTACCGTAGGCGTGGGAGAGGGTAAACCTGTAAGTGCTCATGTATTGGAAATGAAAGGTTACATGGACCAATTAAAGGCACTTGGAAAAACTTATGATAATGACATGGCTGTGAATCTGATTAATAGATCCCTTAACAAGGATTTTAATGGTTTTGTTAGAAACTTCAATATGCACTGCGCGGGGAAGACAGTTACTGACCTACACGCATTGCTTATTGATTATGAAAAAGGGTTACCTCAAAAGGTTCCGACTCCCCGTACTTGCTATTCGGGTGGAAGGATAAATAAGCCAAAACCGCAAGTGCGCGAACAACAAGAAGTGAAGGGAAAAGGGAAAGTTGATAAGGGTAAACAAGTTATGGCCTATCAACCGCAACCCAAGAAGTACCCTACTCCTAGGAAGGAAAATCCTAAAAAGGATCAAGCATGCCACCACTGTAAGAGCGTTGGGCATTGAAGAGAAAATGTGCTCTCTATCTTGATGAATTGCGGGCAAATAAAATGAAGTAATGAAGGGTCCTCGGCGCGGCCTTCGGTAATTTATTTGTCATTGAATTATTTACTCTAAATCATAACAAATCCTGGGTATATGATACTGGATGTGGTATTCACATTTGTAATAATACTGCAGTGGTTTAGAGGAAAGGAATTGCCTATGGGGAGCAATCTGCACGTGGGAAATGGTGCACATGCAGCTGTTGAAGCCATAGGAACGTTTAGTTTAGTATTGCCTTCGGCTTAGTAATCGTTATTGAACAATTGTCATTACGCACCTTCTATAATTAGAGGTGTTGTTTCCTTTTCAGCTTTGTTGGATGATGGTTTTACTCATACTATTTCACGTAATGGAATTTCGTTTTTTAAATGGTGTATTTTATTTTAATGCGAATCGTGAATTGTGTGTTTGAAATTGATGTGATTGGAAATGAATCTAACAAATATAATAATTCGATGTTTAGCATCAATAAGAAAATAAAGTTGGACTTGAATTCTTCTTATCTTTGGCATTGTAGACTTGCTCATATAGGCAAGGCTCACATGCATAAGCTGCAACAAGAAGGGCTTTTGCAAAATATCAATGATGAATCATTTGATAAATGTGAGTCATGCATATCTGGGAAGATGACGAAGAAACCTTTCATAGCAATATGGAGAGGGCTTCTGATCTACTTGGTCTTATTCATATTGATGTGTGTGGACCACTTAGACATGTGTCAAAGAGAGGTGCTAGCTACTTATTAACCTTTACTGATGATTTCAGCCGTTATGGTTATGTTTATTTACTTAAGCATAAACATGAGGTGTTTGAAACATTTAAGGTTTTCAAAGTCAGTAGAACTGCAATTTGGAAAGAAGATTAAAGCTCTTCGATCCGATAGAGGAGGCGAGTATCTAAGCCAAGATTTTAAAGATTACTTAGCCGAGAATGGAATTGTCCAGAATCTCACTTCTCTATATACTCCACAACAAAATGGTGTATCTGAGAGAAGAAATCGTACATTCTTGGACATGATACGATCTATGTTTAATCTTACCACTCTACCTTTATCCTTTTGGGATTATACTTTAGAATCAGCTGTTCACATTCTAAATATGGTTCCCACAAAGAAGGTTGATAAGACACCATATGAAATATGGCATGGTAAAGCTCCTAACCTGTCTTATTTAAAGGTCTCGGGTTGCGAGGCGTATGTTAAACGTGACTCAACAGATAAACTCCAACAAAGATCTGTAAAGTGTATCTTCGTAGGATACCCTAAGGAAACTATGGGTTACTACTTTTACTATCCAACTGAAAATAAAGTAATCGTTGCTAGGTATGGAGATTTTCTTGAAAGAGATCTCGTATCTCAAGAATTCAGGGGAGAGTTTATGATCGGAAGATGATCAAGAAGATGCATTACCTTCAAAACACTAACGCATTCCGGAGAACCTGATAGTCGGTCCTCCACCGAAGTTGAAGTGATTCCGTTCAGAGATCCGTAAGGACTACGCTGCACCCTGAACGTCTATGTCTTAACGAGGTTGATGAAACTATGTTAGGAGTTCTTGGAGAGCCTACTAGTTATAAAGCTGCCATGGCAAGTCCCGATAAGGCAAAAATGGCAGTTGCAATGAATGGGGAAATGTAATCCATGAGAGAAAATGAAGTCTGGGAAGAGGTCGATTTACCTCCAAACGCCAAGGTGGTTGGAAGTAAGTGGCTCTATAAAATTAAGACCGACATGGATGGCAATATACACGTCTATAAAGCTCGTCTAGTTGCACAAGGTTTTACTCAAACTTATGGCATAGATTACGAGGAGACCTTTTCTCCTGAAGCAGACATTAGAGCTATTAGAATTCTCATAGCTATAGCAGCGTACTATGATTATGAGATATGGCAAATGGATGTCAAAACCGCATTCTTAAATGGTCGCTTAGATGAAGACATCTATATGAAGCAACCTGAGGGGTTCGTGAATCCATAATTTCCAAACCGTGTATGCAAACTTCAAAGGTCCATTTATGGATTGAAGCAAGCGTCAAGGCAATGGAATAAGAGATTTGATAAAGAAATCAAAAGGTATGGATTTATTCAAAATCTTGATGAGCCATGTGTATATCACAAAGTTAGTGGGAGTGATGTAATGTTCCTTATTCTTTATGTCGATGACATATTAATTATGGAAAAAGACATTCCAAGTTTGCAAAATGTTAAGGCATATCTTGGGAAGTGTTTTTCCATGAAGGATTTAGGAGAAGCTGCATACATTCTGGGAATCAATATCTACCGAGATAGGTCAAAGCGGTTAATTGGTTTAAGTCAAAGCGCTTACATTGATAAAATATTGAAGAGATTCAATATGCAAAATTCCAAGAAAGGATATTTTCCGAAGGAAGTAAAGCATGGCTTATGTAGCGATATGTGTGCTTCAACACCTGAGGAGGCACGCACGCTGCAAAGTTCCTTATGCTTCGCGAAGAGATCTATTATGTATGCTGTTAGATGCACAAGGCCAGATGTGGCGTTCGCTCAAAACATGACCAGTCGATATCAACAGAATCCGTGAACTTCACGGATTGCTGTAAACATATTCTAAAGTATCTTAGGAATAACGAAAGATATGTTTTTAGTGTATTGTGGAAATCCAGACACATAGCTTGGTGTTACAGGTTACTGTGATGCATCCTGGCAGTGTGATAAAGATGATACGAAGTCTCAGACGGGTTATGTCTTTGTCATCAATGGAGGAGCAGTTGACTGGAAGAGAGCAAGAAGAGAGTACGATATGATGTCTGCGACAGAAGTGAATACATAGCTCCTTCTAAGTCGCAATGGAGGCTGTTCGGATTAGGAAATTCATTTCAGGGCTTGGTGTTATGCCTTCAATTGAATCTCCTATTGATATGAATCGCTGCAATCATATTTGCCATGAACCTCGAGTCATGAAGGGCACCAGCACATTTTCTACGAAAGTATAACTATGTTCGGGAACAAGTCCCAAGGTGAAATTAATCTATTGAAAGTTCACACAGATGATAACTTAGCTAATCCTTTCACTAAGGCTTTAGCTAAAGACAAACTTATTGGACTTGTCAATGGAATTGGACTTCGTTTAGCTAATAGTTTCATGCATAACTGTGATTAGTATTTGGATAAAGGATATTGTAAAACATTTATTATTTTGATGAAATAAAAGTTTGGATTATGTTTATTTTCATTTATAATATTGTTGTCCTATATTTGCATGTTTAATCCGTGAGTAACTAAGTTATTCTAAATGTCCGTTGTCGATTAATGATATGGGAGTATCATTAAACTAAGACAAATCGAGATGGTAGAATATACTTGAAAGTATATTGATGAGAATGCATACCAATTTCGAATGATATTCAATGAATTGAATATAGGACTTATCCCAACTACATAATTTACTTTGTGGATATTGTTATAAGTAAATTATGAATAGTTATCCTCAGACTTGAGATACCAGATAAGTGTCATGAATGTAGTGCATTTCTGTAGAGCAACTTAACGCTATATGACTGGTAGTCATTAGGGTTGTTTTCAGAAATGTTACAAAGTTTGTGGGTTATTCTTGTAGTCAAGATAGAATTTGTTCCTTCAAATTTATTTGGAGTTTAATACTGTTGGGCCCCTCGTAGGGTTGACAAGATGTTTATGCTGCCGCACCCAAAATCTCCCCTAAATATGTTTAGAAGATTTGGTAATCTTGGTCAATCACTTACAACGAGAAACAAAATAGTTTTATAAAGAATGACTAAATTCCATATCTTTATTTAACGTGGTATTAGAAACAAAAGGATAATAATAATGAGAAATCATTAAAAGGTTTTCCAGGAGCCTTACTCGAGTTGTACTAGAGGCATTGAAGTGTTGCTAGACGCTAACCGATGTGATCACTCTATTAAGATATATCCGGGAGTGTTGGTTTTATGGATTTAAATTAGTAGACGTGAGTTAGGATCGAACTCGAGACCACGGGATTGCACACTTTACGTATGAGAATTAAAGTTAAATAATTAAATATAAATGTTGTATTTATTTATTAATTAAACGAAATAACTAACGGACGTTTAGTAATTAGTGTAATGGACTAACGGACGTTAAATATAATTGGGAAGGACTAAAGATGAAATTGGAGATCGAGAAGGTTCTAGAATCCCTTGTGGGAGTCCATGGCCGATCGTCCGTATGGTTTCCAATTAAACCAATCCTTAGCCAACTTGTTCACCAAGTTTGCTTGAGTATATATACAAAACCAATGGTGTTTGTAAATCATATCTTGTATTCATTAGCTAAACCTAAAACTTGTTTTGTGTGTGTGTTTGCTAAAACCGGTCGACACCCTCTCATAGGGATCGATCCATCACTTTTCCAATAACCAAGTTATTTGTTTAATCAAAACTAGCATTACTTTAATTCGTTTAGTAATGCGGTGTACAAGAAAGTGGTACTAACACATTATTGTTAGTATTCTTGGATTGAATTACAAAACGGTGCGGGTAATTCACATAATCCTAATTAAATCAAATTAGGTTCTTCCATTGCTAGTTTGTGGATTTGATT
>OU343219.1:225256566-225298415 GCA_910596185.1 Chrysanthemum makinoi | reverse complement strand
GAGTATCGACACACATGCAAACGGCGAACAAGATGTCACAGTCTACTAGTACGAAAGGTACATCGGGGATCCAATCATACTCACGATATTTTGTTTGGTCAATCATGATCCACGAGTGGTCCTCATCTATTTGGTTCGATCAATCATGGGAGTGTCAGCGAGGTCACTTGAATCAAATCCAAATTTCTTTAAGATCTCGGTTGCATATTTAGATTGATTTATGAAAATGCCTCCGGACTTTGCGAAATTTGTAATCCCAAGAAAAATGACATTTGTCCCATCATTGACATCTGAAATTTTGAACTCATTTCATTTGAAAAACGATCACATTCCATTGGGTCTGTCGAGGTAAAAATAATATCATCAACATAAATTTTGAACATGAGTTAAATGTTTGCGACTTCCTAATGAACAATGTTGGATCAAGCATCGCTTTGCTAAATCGGTTGATAGAAGCGACAACGTATCATACCATGCCCTTGGAGCTTGCTTTAAACCATAAAGGGCCTTCTTCAAACGATAAGCGTGAGTAGGATGCTCTTGATTTACAAATCCTTGAGGTTGGTGGCGTGAAGCACGACTTCTTTAGATCTCCGTTAGGAATGCGTCTTCGTCCATTTGATAGAACCATGTTCTTACTTGCGGCATTAGCCAAAAGATTCTAATTGCCTCGAATTGAGCCACGGGCAAAAGATTCTTCAAAGTCTATACCCTCCTCTTGGCCTTTAGCAACTAATCGAGCCTTGTTCTTCAACACATCACCATGCTCATCAAGTTTACTTTGAAGATCCATTTTAGAGCAATAATCATAACAATCACGGGCAGTACTAATTCCCATACATCTAGTCGTCGAACTCTTGAATTTCATCTTGCATAGCATTGAACTGACTATCTTCATTCATGGCGGTTTTAACATCTTTGGTTCCGATCTTGATGCGGAGTTGAAGAAGCACCATAAGGCATCGGTTCAAGTTGTTTAAAGTGTGGATCTTGGATGATTGGTGCTAAACCGTCAAGTTAACTCACAAGCTAACCACTTGTGAATGGCTAACCAGTAAAAACTTAAAAGCAGTTCAAACACTAATGCAATTAAGATCGAGAGGAATATAGTGGATTCCTTGGTCGTTAAGTCCCACGGAGGATGAATGGTGTTTAACACAGACAGATGTCGAATAATCACTAAGGATAGTGATCAGTAAGGATTTTGACTTATTTATACCTAAAGAAAAGTTTTGTAAATTACAGGGGCTTAAATGAAAATTAAATAAAATTAAAAAGTTAAAATATATTAAATAAACGCTATCACTATTTTTAAAATGATGAACGTTTAAAACCTAAAACGTACGTTTAAATAAATTACGTTAAGCGTACAAAATAAAACGTGAGTTTTAAGAAATAAAATGCCTACAAATATGAAAATGATATTTTTACAATCCTAATAATAAAAGAAAATTATTAGAAAAATAAAATTATTTTTAAAACTATTTATTTAATTATTATTAATTAAAAACTATTTATTAAGTATTTAAAATGCACTAAAATATAAGAAAATAAAAAATTAACCTAGAAAAATGAAATTATAACTTAGAAAAATCTAAAATATGATAAAACTTATTTTAGAACTAAAAATATATTTTTAAACTTTTATCTATTTATTATTAATTAAAACTATTTAACACTAATTAAAATGCTAGAAAATACTATTTAAGCTAAGAAAATTATGGAAAAATACTTTTTATGACTTTTATATTTATCTTAATCTAGGAAAATTGAAAACATAATTTTTTAAGCTTTTTCTGATTTATTTGTATTAAAGCTATTTAAAAAGGATTAAAACTAGTTAAAATAAATAAAATAGTAAACATGATGGAAAAATATGAAAAATTCAGGAAAATACTAAAATATTATTCTAAACCTATGAAAAATATAAAAACATATGCTTATGTTTGATATGAGGCTGCATGGCTGCTTTTTAATAAGCACTTCAAAATAAGCCAAAATCCACAAATGGACACCAAATGAACACAGAAGCTAGGTTATGCTATAATTACTTAATACTAACCTATTCCAACCATACTAAACTTCTGAAAGCAATTTAAGCCAAAAATTAAGCAAGCTAAACTAGTTTTGATTTAGAAATGGGACAATATTATGGCTGATCTAGGAGTGGGGTCCACAGAGCATAAGCTCAAAAGCTTGACTGAAATAGATAGTCAACTGGGTGGTGATTCCAAAGAACCAAGAAACACCTCTTGGGCTTGAGGTGGCCTGAAGGACCCACAAAGTGGTGGTGATGGCCTTGTTTTGGAGGTACACAGCTGCAGGCGGCTTTTGAAAGGTTGCTAAAATAGACAAAGAAATAAGCAGTCTATAAGTTAATTAAAAGTAAGCTAATATTTTTCTAATTTAGTTAAGCAACTAAATATTACTATCCCAAAAGCATTTAGACTAAATCTTAATATTAGCACACACAAAATTATGAAATTTATTCAAAAGCATTATTGGGAAAATTTGACTTTTTATATTATGAACTAGTTTGACTTTTATGAGATTTGAATCCAATTTGTTGACTGAGAATGTTGTAATAAGCTATACTAAAAACTAAAGCTACTCTAATGAATTCTAAACACAAATCAAGCTAATGATCATCTAATTCCTATCAGATAAGCAAATTAAGACAGATTTGATTAGATTTTGACTTTCAATGGAATAGAATGCAAATAGTGGATTGATTTGAGTCTATTATACCTAAGAGACTTATCAATGAGCTTATCCCTAAAACTAACCTTAAACACAGTTTACAATACAAATCAAACACCCTGATATAAAAGGCATTTATGAAGCTTTTAACTTTAAAACAAGTGTTTAAACTAAGAAAGCTATTTAATAACTTATATTAACTATATTGAAACAGTATTAAGCTAAATTTAACAAGATTATAGTACTTATATTAAGAAATGCAAATTTCAAGGGATTGGCTTACAAATTGAGATTATTCAAAAGCGAGAAGCCGATAACGATAACACCCCAATAGCTTACCACTAAGCCTCTAAACCCAAGCAATCTATAATCAACCTTGCTTCAGTCTTTAATCATCATTTTCATTGCTTTTTGAATTTATAACTAATTTTTTAGTATTTTTGGTATTTTTGAATTACAAATATAAATTGACTTTGAAGATTTTCTAAAGCTTATAAGCTTAAGAGAGCTTATATGAGCTTTAAGGTTCTTAAGAACAACTAATACTTGATAATTGAAATTTTGAGAATTTAGACAAGATATTAGACATAAACTGCATTTTACATAAGCTGAAATTGAAATTGACATTAGGATTTTTATTGAAATCACTTAACAAAACACTTAAAAGCTTCAAAATACCTTTGTAATTTGAAAATTACACTATTAGACACTACCTAAACTAATTTTACACTACTTACTACTCATCTTGCTTCTTTTTCTTTCTTTATAGCTTTGGACTCTATGTCGACCCTGGTCATTTCCACTTGATTGCAGCCCTTGGATCATTGAAATTCATCATAATCGTACACTTTGTGCTTTTGGCGGAAAAAGTCTTGAAGCGGTAATAGCATTAAATGAGGTGGTGGGGGTTAGTTTGCAAGGTGGAAAGGTGATGGTGAAGGGTAGGTATGATGGAAAGGTGGAGGTGAGGTGGTAGAAGCGTGTTGGCAATGGTGAGCCGCAGGTGTAGGTGGGAATGGTGAACGATGCTGGCGGGTTTTAATTTTAAACATTGGGCCGGGTTTGGTGTTGGGCTTGGGTTGTATTTGGGTTTAAGATAAATAAAATTAGGTTTGGTTGTATTATAACACAAGGACTATTTATGCAATTTTTATAAAGTAAGGGACTGAACCTGTAACATTTCCAAAGTTATCACAAGGGTTTAAACTTGCCAAGTTTCATTAGTACAAGGACCAATATTGCATAAAGTTTCATTTTTTATAAGTCCAAGGACCAAAACTGTCAACTTTGATATTCTAGGGACCAAACTTGTAATTTTTCCAAAGTTTACCATAAGGACCAATTTTGTCATTTATGAATAGTACAAGGTTAATATTTGATAATTTTCACTTTTAAATTAACCAAGGACTATATTTGACAATTTCAAACTTTAGGGACTAAAGTTGTCATTTTGTAAATTTTAAACTTTAAAGGGTTTATTTTGACAAATTTTGAATCCCATGGACCTTAAATGACATTTTACAAGTTTTTGAATTACCAGGGACTTGTTTTGACAATTTTTTGAAACTTGAGGACTAAACTGCCAATTATGCAAACTTGATACGTTTTCATCGATTTTGATATTTTTGCATTTAAAACACATAAAACACTGATTTGTGATATTTTCATCATTTTGATGCATTTATGAGTGTTTTCAGATGTTTTTGCAGTCTAGATAGTACAAAAATGATGAGTATTTATTCATCATCAATCCCCACACTAAGATATTGCTAGTCCCTAGCAATGATTTGAGAAAAATAATGGATTTTATCTCTTTACCAAAGCCATTACTTAAGGTATAGTGTTTTAGAGTTCAAGTAAGAACTTGTACAATGATAACCAAATGATTTGAGCAAATCATAGTAAATGGATTTGATTTGTCTTTACCGAAGCGTTTATTCGGACTAGCCAACTCTTAGATAAATTATCAAATTATCTTTGGTGAGTGATTACCAATTATGGCTTTTCAACGCCTTTACCACAAGCCATAAACTTGCGGGCTAGCCAACTCTTCACTTTTAGGATATGGTGGTGAACACCATACAATTTGGGCAAATTGCAAGCCGTTAATGGATTTGAGATATCTTTACCAAGAGCCGTTTGCTCCTGGATTAGCCAATCCTTATGTGGGTTAGACATGGTGGACTGATTACCATTTGTTGTGTTTAGTACATAGTACTTCCACTAAATAAAATTTAAAATTTGGCCATTTTGGGGGAAAAAGGGACTAAAATACATTTATGATCAAATTGAAATTTCCCCCCCACACTTAGAAATGAATATTGTCCTCAATATTCAAAGTACCGGCTGTTATGCCGAAACTTAGAACGTAAAAATATAACATTACTAGCTAAGTGTAGAAACACAACAATTATTCTCTCTTTTTTTTTTTTTTTTTAATATTTTACAATTTTCATTCATTTTTTTTTTAGATCTATATACAACATGTGGGGTATCTCCCCCACACTAAGGTGGTACACACGGGTGAAAACCCATGTTTAACTACTTGTTTTTTGATTACGAGTGCTAGCTTGACTCGACCCCGAATTAATTTGTTCATGGGGAAGTAAGTGGAAGACAATCTCCATCGGACTTTCATTCAAGATGTTTGTATAAACATTGAAGTACGGGAAAGTTCCACACCGATGAATATACATAGAACGGCTCAAAAATGATAAATGAAAATGTCGGGGTCAAAGATAATGTCTTCATTCCCGAAGGAGTGAAGAACAGGAGAAGCCACGGGATAGGTGAAAAAGAGAAAGAAAGTCATGATAAACATCATGACTAACTCATCATCATCAGAAGGAGAATTCATGATTTCCGGATCATGAATCTCATCATTTAAGCTCATTTGATCAATACATATTCTGGGTGGGAGGGATGGGATTTTGATATCAAGCAAGTTCTCATGGTTGAGAACATTTCCCTCCGTAACACAAAGATCATTTTTGTCTAGATCAAAGTGGAAGTTATCATACTCCGGTGGAGATATGATATGAGTGAGTTCAAAGGAGAACTCCTCGTAAAGAGAATCATTCACGTAATGTAAGTCTGTGAACTCTAGTTCCACTGTAGACTCATCACTATCCTCAATCGAGTATCAAAGAGTGGATTCTCAGAAATTAAGGTGAATTGATTCAATTCAAATAGAGGATTAGCGAGAGTTGTTTTGAACGCTTTAGGAACAAAGTGATTAACATTCTCTATTGGACTATTAGGGTGAGAAGTGAGTGAACGATCATTGCAAAGGAGACTTTCAATTTCTCCTAGGTTGGCTTTGAAATCAAAGAGATCATCATCACTTTCCGATGAAAGTGGAATGATGTGAGTGAGTTCATCGGTGAACTCCTCAAGAAGAGGATCAACATCAAAATGTGAAAGTGATGCCTCAACATTCTCAATGTCTCCATAAGATTTACAATCATTGCTAAAATCGGAGAAAGTCTCAAAATGATCTTTTGAACACTTAAGAGGGGAATGGATATCACACATATGGTCAAAATTCCATGTGACTCTCTTTGGGATTGGGACAAGGTTCTCAACACTAGACTTTATGAATTCGTCCGATTCCTTTTGGGGAGCAGTGTCAAGATGCTCATCCCCCATGTTCAGAGAGTGAGTGGGAGCTTAGGTGTGATAGCGGTTGTTTGAGAATGAATCTCAAGCTGGGATATCAGCTGATGAACTTGATGAATCTTCAAATGTCCTCATCATCACGTCATCAGGAATGAACGAAATTGAGAGCTAGATCTGGGCTCTTTCTCTTTTGCAATTGATTCCTTAATAGCTTTTCAAAGGCAATTTGGGAATTTATTTTAGCGACCCGCTCTTACTAACAATTCTTCCATGGATTTCTCATGTGAATTTTGAATGACGGGACATTGTGGGAGTGGAGATTTGTCAAAAACGGAAGGTTGACATTGATAATCATCATGAGGACCCCCACAATATACACAAGAAAAGCTGGGAAAATTTAGAAATCTTTGTTTTACTCAACTCCTCAGTTCTTTTACGACTCGGAAGCTCTAGATAAGTGTCTTGTTGGGTTTGCTGAGGAGTTTGAGTCACCTTTATTGGCACCTTGTGGAGGTTGGTGTGATATGGATAGTCGTAATTGTTTACAAGAAATGGATTCCCATTTTGACAATCATTTGAAATGGGGACCTCCACAGTTCTCACAACAATAAAAGCTGTTGAGCCGGATTTGAATGGTGAATCATATGGATATTGGTCATAACCAAAGTTACGAGCATTATCGAGGGGCTGTTCATAGACAAGCGTGTTTCGGATTGACACTCAAATCCTTGGTGAGGACCTCCACAAAATTCACAGCAGTAATATTGATTATATGAAGAAGATAAGTAGAGCTGTGGTGGGTAATTGGAAAAGTTTGAGGGGTCGTTAAATGAGTTCGGATTAGGATCATAATCAAATGAATTCCTCGAACCACAAAACAAACAACTCCCGTTTCGAATATCATTACCACTGTACACACATTACACGGCGACATGGTGAACCAAAAGAGGCTCACCACAAGCCGACACAAGGAATAAGCGATTCCATTTGAGAGTTATGAAGAAGGTGGTTCATTCAAAGAATCAACAAAACCAACATGGTGATCCGAATGACTATTAAGATTCGAAGAACATTTTGAAAAATCCGGAGGTGGGACAAGTGGTGTGCTCTGAGAGCTAGCAATTACCACCACTTCCGTTATGGTCTCTGGTTACGGTTCTTTTGAAGCGTGAAGATTAGGCAAGTCATTCTTGCTAGTCACCGGTCTAAATTCTGCATGTTTGCTTTTAGCAAGTAAATTGTGAAAGTTTAGGATCAATTTTAGACGGCTTAGGAGCAATTGAGGGTTAGATCTTTGGATAACCGTAGGTTGGACGTATTTAGCACCTCCATTATCAGAGGGAAGTACTTGGTCCTTTGTCACCCGGTTTCTCGTTCCATTTCCTTTAGAATTAATGGATCGTTACGAACAACCGACAATTCTAGACATTTTTGACAAAGTATGAAGTTTTCAAATTCGTTCCGAGATTAAAATCGTAGTCGAGATTCCATGAGAATAGAAGAAGTTAGAATCAAATGGATAGAGGGTAAAGGGATAAAGAATCAAAAGGGTAAGAGGGTAAAGATGAATATTTTTGGCATTTTTTGAAAAACATGTTATAAAGAATGAAAATATTTTTTGGTTTTATGGTTTTGATAATTTTACAAAAAATTGTTTACAAACGGTGGTATATGTGCAAGTACTGAGAATGCTTAAAACACGCTTACGAGCCTCGTGGCGTAAAATTTGATTGGTGCTAAACCGTCAAGTTATCTCACACAAGCTAGCCACTTGTGAATGGCTAACCGTAAGAAACTTAAAACAGTTCAAACACTAATGCAATTAAGATCAGAGGAATATAGTGGATTCCTGGGTCGTTAAGTCCCACGGAGGATGAATGGTGTTTAACACAGACAGATGTCGAATAATCACTAAGGATAGTGATCAGTAAGGATTTTGAGTTATTTATACCTAAAGAAAAGTTTTGTAAATTACAGGGGCTTAAATGAAAATTAAAGAAAATTAAAAAGTTAAAATATATTAAATAAACGCTATCACTATTTTTAAAATCGATGAACGTTTAAAACCTAAAACGTACGTTTAAATAAAATTACGTAAACGTACAAAATAAAACGTGAGTTTTAAGAAATAAAATGCCTACAAATATGAAAATGATATTTTTACAATCCTAATAATAAAAGAAAATTATTAGAAAAATAAAATTATTTTTAAAACTATTTATTTAATTATTATTAATTAAAAACTATTTATTAAGTATTTAAAATGCACTAAAATATAAGAAAATACAAAATTAACCTAGAAAAATGAAATTATAACTTAGAAAAATCTAAAATATGATAAAACTTATTTTAAAACTGAAAATATATTTTTACACTTTTTATCTATTTATTATTAATTAAAAACTATTTAAAATTAATTAAAATGCTAGAAAATACTATTTAAGCTAAGAAAATTCTGGAAAAATACTTTTTATGACTTTTATATTTATCTTAATCTATGAAAATTGAAAACATATTTTTTTTAAGCTTTTCTGATTTATTTGTATTAAAAGCTATTTAAAAAGGATTAAAAACTAGTTAAAATAAATAAAAATAGTAAAAAGTGATGGAAAAATATGAAAAATTCAGGAAAATACTAAAATATTATTCTAAACCTATGAAAAATATAAAAACATATGCTTATGTTTGAGAATATGAGGCTGCAGTGAAACTGCTTTTTAATAAGCACTTCAAAATAAGCCAAAATCCACAAATGGACACCAAATGAACACAGAAGCTAGGTTATGCTATAATTACTTAATACTAACCTATTCCAACCATACTAAATCTCTGAAAAGCAATTTAAGCCAAAAATTAAGCAAAGCTAAACTAGTTTTATTTCAGAAATGGGACAATATTATGGCTGATCTAGGAGTGGGGTCCACAGAGCATAAGCTCAAAAGCTTGACTGAAATAGATAGTCAGCTGGGTGGTGATTCCAAAGAACCAAGAAACACCTACTTTGGGGCCCAGGGTGGCTGAAGGACCCACCAAAGTGGTGGTGATGGCCACTGTTTTGGAGGTGCACAGCTGCACAGGGCAGCTTTTTGAAAGGTTGCTTAAAATAGACAAAGAAATAAGCAGTCTATAAGTTAATTAAAAGTAAGCTAATATTTTTCTAATTTAGTTAAGCAACTAAATATTACTATCCCAAAAGCATTTAGACTAAATCTTAATATTAAGTACACACCAAAATTATGAAATTTATTCAAAAACTGTTATTGGGAAAATTTTGACTTTTTATATTATGAACTAGTTTGACTTTTATGAGATTTGAATCCAATTTGTTGACTGAGAATGTTGTAATAAGCTATACTAAAGCTAAAAGAAGCTACTCTAATGAATTCTAAACACAAATCAAGCTAATGATCATCTAATTCCTATCAGATAAGCAAATTAAGACAGATTTGATTAGATTTTGACTTTCAATGGAATAGAATGCAAATAGTGGATTGATTTGAGTCTATTATACCTAAGAGAGACTTATCAACTGAGCTTATCCCTAAAACTAACCTTAAACACAGATTTAACAATAAATCCAAACACCTCAATATAAGGCAATTTATGAAGCTTTTAACTTTAAAACAAGTGTTTAAACTAAGAAAGCTATTTAATAACTTATATTAACTATATTGAAACAGTATTAAGCTAAATTTAACAAGATTATAGTACTTATATTAAGAAATGCAAATTTCAAGGGATTGGCTTACAAATTGAGATTATTCACAAAGAGACGATAACTGATAACACCCTAATAGCTTACCACTAAGCCTCTAAACCCAAGCAATCTATAATCAACCTTGCTTGGTCTTTAATCTTCATTTTCATTGCTTTTTGAATTTATAACTAATTTTTTAGTATTTTTGGTATTTTTGAATTACAAATATAAATTGACTTTGAAGATTTTCTAAAGCTTATAAAAGCTTAAGAGGGAGCTTATATGAGCTTTAAGGTTCTTAAGAACAACTAATAACGATAATTGTGAATTTTGAGAATTTAGACAAGATATTAGACATAAACTGCATTCGTACATAAAAACTGAAATTGAAACTGACATTAGGATTTTATTACACTGAAATCACTTAACAAAACACTTAAAAGCTTCAAAATACACTGTAATTTGAAAATTACACTATTCGACACTACCTAAACTAATTTTACACTACTTACTACTCCATACTGCTTCTTTTTCTTTCTTTATAGCTTTTTCAGACTCTATGTCGACCTCTGGTCATTTCCCACTTGATTGCAGCCCTTGGATCATTGAAATTCATCATAATCATACACTTGGTGCTTTTGGCGGGAAAAGTCTTGAAGCAGGTAATAGCATTAAATGAGGTGGGGGGGTTAGTTTGCAAGGTGGAAAGGGTGATGGTGAAGGGTAGGTATGAGCTGGAAAGGTGTAGGTGAGGTGGTAGAGCAGGTGTTGGCAATGGAGTGGGCACAGGTGTAAGGTGGGAGATGGTGAACGATAAGCGGGTTTTAATTTTAAACATTGGGCCGGGTTTGGTGTTGGGCTTGGGTTGTATTTGGGTTTAAGATAAATAAGGGTCCGTTTGGTTGTATTATAACACAAGGACTATTTATGCAATTTTTATAAAGTAAGGAATTTGAACACTGTAACATTTCCAAAGTTATCACAAGGGTTTAAACTTGCCAAGTTTCATTAGTACAAGGACCAATATTGCATAAAGTTTCATTTTTTATAAGTCCAAGGACCAAAACTGTCAACTTTGATATTCTAGGGACCAAACTTGTAATTTTTCCAAAGTTTACCATAAGGACCAATTTTGTCATTTATGAATAGTACAAGGTTAATATTTGATAATTTTCATTTTTTTAAATTAACCAAGGACTATTTTTGACAATTTTCAAACTTTAGGGACTAAAGTTGTCATTTTGTAAATTTTAAACTTTAAAGGGTTTATTTTGACAACTTTTGAATCCATGGACCTTAAATGACATTTTACAAGTTTTTGAATTACCAGGACTTGTTTGACAATTTTGAAACTTGAGGGACTAAAACGCCAATTATGCAAACTTGATCGTTTTTCATCGATTTTGATATTTTGCCTTTAAAACACATAAAACACTGATTTGTGATATTTTCATCATTTTGATGCATTTCGAGTGTTTTTCGGATGTTTTTTGCAGTCTAGATAGTACAAAAATGATGAGTATTTAGACACTCATCCTGGGCGAGAGGATTTCCAATGATGTTGTCTAATGGATGATCGTGAGTCCATTTTATGAGGTGTTCATGTGGTAGTTGTTGAGGCTGAAGTAGAGTCGATGTCTCTGAGAGATGGTTCTAAAGAAGATTCAGGAGCAAATATGTTTTCAAATTGAGCATCTTGAGTTAGCAAAGGGATTAACTTCATCATTGATGCAGAAAGATTCCATGATGTACATTTGAAGAATGATGATTTGTTGATGAGGCGGAAGGATCAGCAGAAGGCGCTTCTTGACTTAAAGATATTGAGGCGAGGATTGACTTCATTCCTTTGGAATATGAGCGAGCCTCATTTGTAGGGATCAACACCTCATTAGTACTCGGATCATAAAGTTCATCAAACATAGGATCAAAAAATTTCCTTAAATCATCTTCAGATGGAGGTACATATGGAGTTTCTTGAGAAGATTTTGGAACAAGGGATGAACCAATTGGACTGATTTGAAGTGCGGGTCCAGAGCTGAATTGTTCAGGAGCCGTTTGACCAGTCAACTCATCAAACGTAACGTGAATTGTTTCCATGATGTTTCGGGTTATTTTGTTGTAGATTCGGTATCCCTTTTTGTTTGGTGCATACCTACAAATACTCCAATGTCTGCTTTAGCTCTAAGTTTGCCTAAGTCTTGACCCTCATTAGTTGGATAGCACAAAGCTCCAAACACACGAAGGGATGAGAGATTAGGTTTTACATTTGTGGACAAGTTCATATGGTGTCTTTCCATGAGCAGTGTGAATCAGGGAAGCGATTTTGTGTGTAACATGCAGTGTGCAATAGCTTCACCCAGAGAAACATTGGAACTTTTGAGTAAATCGGCATTGTTCTAGCGGCTTCTACAAGAGTTGATTTAGCCTTTCAACTACACCGTTACGTTGAGGAGTTAGTGGAACACTTCTTTGATGGTGATTCAATGCTTTCATAAAATTCACTAAGTTGTTTGTTAACAAACTTCGGTTCCATTGTCTGGGATAATTACGGCGGTTTTGTTAAGTCGAACCTGTTGTTTGATGAGTTTGATGATGATATCGGGAGTTTCATCCTTTGTCCTTAAGAACTTGACCCAGGTGAATCTAGAGTAATCATCAACTATAACTAACACATATTTCTTCCCAAAGATATTCTGTACTCTCATTGGTCCACATAAATCCATGTGAATTGTATGAAGAACTTCGTGCGAGTTAGTAGGTTTGGTTTTATGGGCATACTTCTTGCTTTTTCCCAATTGACATGCTGAACAAAGATGATCCTTTTCATACTTTAGTCGAGGTAAACCTACAACTAAGTCCTTTCTGGAGAGATCATTGATGGTGGCGAAGTTCAAGTGATTGAGACGTCGATGCCATAACCATGACTTTGTTTTGAAGCCTTTGACAGCAAGCAAATTGGAGAAGACTTCATCATATCATCTATAGAGATGGTGTAAAGATTTGAACCACGAGTTCCTCTTAAAAGTTCCTTACCATCAAGTTCTCTAACAAAACAAGTATGTTTTCTGAAGGCTACTTCTAGATCAGAGTCGCAGAATTGACCGACAGAGAACAGATTATGACCAAGACCTTCCACATAGTATACTCTAGAGATAACACTATCACCAACAACATAATCACCATAACCCTTAATTGCTCCGAAATGATCATTACGAATCTAAGCGTCCGATGAATTTGCTCACGAAGTTCATGAGCATGACGGTCTCGGTCATATGCTTGGAACGGCTGAGTCCGTACCACGAAGCGATTTGAACGATCTGCGGTTGAACACGAACAAGAATGGATAACTGGATAATTGGGATCCCCATGCAAGAATGGATTCCGTTTGGTTAGTAACGATGGTGGAACACCCATCGAAACGAAACATCCATATCAGTAGAAGCAATGGAATCATTGGGAATAGATGCAATCTTTGGTGTCGTATTTGACCTATTCAAAGTATGTTCACTTCTTAAGGGAATAGTTCTACCCGTAGGCATCCATTTTCTAGTGGGCATAATCTTAGTAGTTTGAGAGCAAAACTGATTATTCTTATGGCCAAAAGGTATCCAATAATAACCTATTTTTATAAAAGTTCTTCTGTGGGTTTCCCTTTGTTTTCCAACAATCTTTCGTTTTGCCTTTTTGCCTTATTTGCACGATTATTAGCATTAACAATTTTAACTGGGCATTTGATAGCATTAGACAAAACATTCACACGATATTCATGATTAGCAACGAAATTCAAGCGGAACATCATTACAAGGTTTGCAAATAGTATCGAATGAATTAATTCTGATGCGCCTAAGGCTAATACTAGAATCAACACGATTCGTTTTATTCAACTCAAGCTTAAAGTTCCTAGATTGGTCTTCTACTCTCTTTCAATGCACATTCTTAGCTTGCAAGGTCCTATCATTCCTTGTGTTGTCTTGAGACTTTGACACCTTTCGCTTTAAAGTCACTGATTACTCTGTAGGGAATGGAAACATTAGTTGGTTGATCTAATTTTGCATTCTGAACTTGATGTGCAAGGATCTGAAGTACTAGAAGGCACATTAGTGTATACTTTCTTAATATTGTGATTTGAGCTTTTGCGCACACTAAACGTTCACTTTCTTAGCACTAACATATCTGGAATCTGAACTACTTGAAGGCACATTTGTGTTTCCTTTCTTAGCGGGCATAGAAAGGATTTCCTGCTTGGAACTAGGCATAGAACAAGGCATCACAGCTTTGCCTTTTGCACCTAAGGTTAAGGATTTGGGACATGTTGCAATTACACATTCTAGCAACTCTTGAGATCGTTTGGCATGGAGGCAAGCAAACCTAATTTCACTATCAAGAGGTTTGTTAATGAAATCCTCTTCGACAATCTCACGGAGACATTCTAGACTATCCTTAAGGTGAGCACAGTATTCATGAAAAGCATGTTCATTATTCCTAAGATGAGGAGGAATATATTTAACTGTCACAGTGTATTTGCAGTCTAAGGGTGACTTTGAGACAACATTCTTATTGAAAACAAGTGTCAGTTTCCCATTTCCCGACTTCTCAGATTCTCAATTTCCTTTTGTAAAGACGTTATTTTTTCGTTGTTTTGGTCACGGGTGACTTTTATTGAATCATATAACTCTTTAAAATGTCGTTTAACTTTTCATTTTCTTCTAGAAAACTCTTGTTTTCCTTTTGTAAGGCATCAACTAAGTTTTGAAGATGAAAAGTTTGAGAATTTCGAGAATCTAAAGGAGGAGGCATTTGGGAGCCTGTCATATTGTTCGTTTGACCCTTTAATTGAGAGATTTGGGCTTTCAACTTTCCGATCGTGTTGCAATGAGCTTGAATCTGTTCATCACGTTTGTTAATTTGAAAAGCTGCATCAAACTCTGGAGCATCTGAGGATGTCTTGATATTTGAAGTTTTGACATTTTCTTTAAGATGTTGATATTTTAGTTGTAAATTAAAATGCTCAACTTCCAGTTTAGAAAAATGTTTAACCAAATTGTCGTGATCATCCAGTTCAATTTTCTCGTTTAGTTTAGAATTAGTTTTTACAAGCTCAATGACACGATCATGGGAGACTTTCGGTCAACTGTAGATAATTCATGAAATTTGGAAGCATTAATGGAACAATTTGTAGCTTGAAAAACACATCTTGAGTAATACATTCAAATCAGGTTCTCATTTAGTGTATGCAAGTTCTTCCTCTCAATCTCATTATATTTTAGTGCTGCTCATAGTCACTAACTTCAACTATCATTGCATCAAATTCCTTTTCCATTCCTTAATATCAGTTTCTATCCCCTTTTAAGACTCTCAAAGTGATCTTTTAGAAGTTTAAAGAAAGGCATGACCTCAGTTAAATAACATTCTTTCATTTGCTCAAAACCTCTTTCTCCTTCCGTAATACCAATGGGTGTGATCCTTTTCTTGCAAGTTTTCTCAAAATCAACAAATAGTTGAAGTATAACATATTGGCTAATTAAGGTCTTGCTTTTAGTGGCAATTGTTCTAGGAACAAGATGCATTGGTGTATTAGGAGGATACACAGTCGCTCTAGGCATTTTCCAAAAGGGAGGGTTTGTTTCAACAATATTTTCGACTTTCCGCTTATCTAAATCCATTTTCGAGAAAACTTGTTAGAGTCAACAATGTCGAGGTTTAAACATGTTCAAGGAAATCCAGTTTTCCTTTTTGTAATCATGGGGTGTGATCTTTATTTTCTTCTCTCTACATTTAGGATCATCTAATTTCTTGTTCATCTTTTCCCTAGTGACTTCATCTGATTTCTTATCTTCCTCAGTGCACTCAACGCAACTAGGTTTCGTCTAGGTTTAAGGATTTCATTGCCATCATAAAGAACCTTATGAGCATTTCTAGCCCTTTTAATGACCTCTGGATTTGGTTCCTCAACAAGGGGAATGCTATGCTTATCGCTTAGGAACCTATGCTTAGTGATCATGTGAGCAGATCTGAATGGTGTTCCCTTGTATGTACAACTTGTTTTCAAGTTTGTTTTTCAAAGTTTTCTGATTAGAAAAATCTTTCAAGAGTTTTGATTCCTTTGCATTAAATTCTTGCTTAAGCATTTTCACATTTTCTTGAAGTTCTTGTTTTTGCTTAGCGGTTTTAGAAAGTTTTTCTTGCAAGGAATTTAACTCTTGTTTTAATACTTCTTCTCGAAAATTACTTTTTCTAATAATTGTGCGCACTTGGTCATCCATTTCCTGCTCACGAGTGGTCAACTCAAATTTAGCACGTTGTTCATAAATAGCAACACGTTCTTAATAGGCATTTAATTCGAATATTACTGAATCATCGAGGGGCACAGGCAGTGTATTCATCAAAAATATAGTCATTGTTGATGCGGAGATGCATCACTTGGTACAACTTCACTTTCACTTTGTTTCACATATTGATCATATGGGACAACATTGATATTACCCATATTTTCAATATATGATTCAATAGTTTCATTGATAGTACTTTGTCATGCATCTTTTGCACATCAGCATCATCGTATAGTTTTAGTACCTCTGAGATGAGTGTGTCGTTGGATGGGCCAGCTGTGTGAAGAGGAGACCTTGGGAGAAACCATTGGAGAAATGCTAGCCATAAAGATTGTGTGTGCATTAGGTCCATCATCCACATCAGAATCGTATGCATCACAATCAGCGACTTGAAAGGCATTCGATGATTGTGACCTATCTGAATAGGTTGCTCATCCACATCGCATCATAGGTCTTGGCATTGCCCTCGACAGAAACAACAATTCCTCTTCATCCAGCGGCACCATTATCACGAGCTTGTACAAGCGCATCTTATCTCTGAAGTAATCGGCATTCAGTGGGCGCTTTGGAGATGTGCAGTTCCTTGCAATGTGTCCCTCACCACCACAATTATAACATTTGATCGGCTTAGCTTGACCTTGATTACCATTCCTTCCTCGATTCTGATTACCAACATAACCTCTACCAGCTCCTCCTCTTCCTTGATCATACTGTCTTTCCTGAACTGGTTGCACCACGATCCTAGCTCCCATCTTTAACAGTAGCTTGATTGTGTGGGTTAGATCTGTTCGAGGTTGTTATTGGTTTGTGGGAGAGAATTCATGTTTTGACTGATCTGAAGAGCTAGTTGATTAATGAAATTACCACATGTGCATCGACATCGGCTTGTTTGAACATGGGATCGGGAATTAGTTTGTGATTACCATTTCCCATGGGTATGACTTGTGAGGCTTTGGTTGTGATTCCGATGTTTGAATAGAAGGCGGTTGAGTCATTAGACGAGCTTGTCTCTCCCCGGTTGGTTTTGAACTGATTAAGAACCAATTTTTCAAACATAGCATGTCTCTCATTCCGAAGGAGGAAGGCATAGAGTTGCTCATAGTTTGTATTCTTCAATCCTTTAGTGAGCTTCACAGAGGTGACAAACTTGTGCCATTCGGGATTCATGTTGTTCACAAATTTTGAGTTCAGCTGAATGTTAGGCATAGTCATTCCGATGTTCCTCATGTCATTCACCAACTTATGAAATCTCACATAGTACTCATAGACACTCTCATCTGGTTTCATCTTGAAGTGTTCAAATTCGTCATAGAGTTGTGATTCTCTGTATTCCATAGTTAATTCGAGCACTGAGAGAAGCATCTTGACATTATCCCATCTGCCTTTGCTTGGTGTTGTGATTGATCAGCTTGTAGATGTCTTTAGGAAGACCTTGAAGAACAATGTTAGAAGCCCTGATATCAGCATCGAATCTCTTTTCTCCTTATCATCAAGCTCATCATACATCTTTGGTCTGTCCATTCCGTAAATCTGAGTTCCATCTTCAGTATCAAGTACATCTCTAGTCGTCTCAACTCGATACGGTCCTTCATCAATGGATTTGAGAATGTTGACACCATTTTCCTTTCCAAGGCAGTACAATCTGATTCGTTGAGTCCAAGAATCGTAGTCGATTCGCCAAGCATGGGTGGGCGAGTATCGAACCATTTGCTTGAACATCCTCGGCAACAATGGAGATGATAGTAGGAACGTTGGTAGACATGTTAACAGATTATACGGGATTTTATAACTCTATGATTAAACCGGAAATAGATTCTTTCACGGGATTTTACTAAATCAAAAGAAAACCGTAAACAATCACCCAAGTCGCTAGAAGATAATGCACCAAGTCGCTAACACCTAATTCGCTACACCACCAAATCGCTAAAGTCCCAAATTAAGCTAGACAAATGCAAGTCGCTAAGTAGTAACTTCTAAGCTAACCTCGAGTAAGCTAGCAAAATTTTGGGACAATTAAGCTACTCAGAGTCTAAAACTTCAAATTAAGTCGCTAAAGAGACTCTCTCAGACCAAGTCGCTACCACCAAGTCGCTACCCGTAGTGGAGAGTCCACTACTTGTCTTTGTTAATCTAGGTCTAGAATTAAGTCGCTAGCTCCAAAAGCGTAACTTCGCTACAAAATTGTGAAGCAAGTCGCTACGAAGAAAAGATCGTATATCAAGTCGCTAGCAAGAAAAACCACATAAACATCACTTTTCAATCCAAAACAACCCAACCAAGATGATTCAAGCTTACCAAATGAAAACCTAAACACTTGTGATGATTCTAAACATAAAAGTACTAACAAAATCCAAGCTTTAACACAAGAAATCAACCAAATGATGCACAAACCACTAAACTTTTTCAAACTCAAAACCACTAGAAATCCAAAGATGTGCAAGATATGATCTAACCATGGCTCTTGATACCAATTGTTGGATATTGGATTTCACATACACATCAAATCATAACACAAAGTAGGTATAACTGAGTTCTAGAGAGAGAATGTTAGAGGTTTAGGGAACTTAGTGAGAGAAAGAAAACTATTATTATGAGCTCCAACTCTCTACCTTGGGAGGTAGAGAGTATTTATAGTCTTACATAAATCGCCACACAACGGGCTGTGGATCAGGCATACAGTGGGTAAAGACCCATCCGTCCTCCACGGTGTTACATAACAAAATACTACTTAACTAAATATAACTATGACTACGAGCATTCTAACGATTACATATACTTGAGGTGACCGACTCTTTAATACTGGGAATTTCTAATTCCTAACATAAGGCAATCCAATTCTCCTTTTTGTAATCATGGGGTGTGATGATCACTTTCTTTTCTTTACATTTTGGATCAGCTAGTTTCTTGTTTAACTTTTACCTAGTGATTTCATCTGATTTCTTATCTTCCTCTTGCCCTTTCGGTGCAACTAGGTTTCTGTCTAGGTTTAAGGATTTCCTTGCCATCATAAAGAACCTTTTGAGCATTTCTAGCCTTTTTAATGACCTCTGGATTTGGTTCCTCAACAAAGGGGAATGCTATGCTTATCGCTTAAGACTCTATGCTTAGTGATCATGTGAAGCGTCTGAATGGTGTTTCCTTGTGCGTACAACTTATTTTCAAGCTTGTTTTTCAAGGTTTTTAGATTAGAAAAATCATTCAAAAGTTTTGATTCCTTAGCATGAATTCTTGCTTAAGCATTTTAACATTTTCTTGAAGTTCTTGTTTTGCTTAGCAGTTTTTGAAAGTTTTTCTTGTAAGGAGTTTAACTCTTGTTTGAATACTTCTTCTCTAAACCTACTTTTTTCTAATAGTTTATGCGCATTTGGTCATCCATTTACTGCTCACGGGTGGTCAACTCAAATTTTGCACGTTGTTCATAAATAGCAACACGGTCTTTATAGGCATTCATCAGAGATACAGCATCATCAGGGGCACATGCGGTGTATTCATAAAACATAGTCATTGTTGATGCGAGAAGATGCATCACTTGATACAATTTCACTTTCACTTTGTTTCATATATTGATCATCTGGGACAACATTGATATTACCCATGTTTTCAATATTTGATTCAATAGTTCGATTGATTGTACTTTGTCATGCATCTTTTGTACATCAGCATCATCTTATAGTTTTAATACCTCTGAGATGAGTTTGTCTTTGGATGGGCCAGCTTGTGGTGAAGAAGAAACCTTGGGAGAAACCATTGGAGAAATGCTAGCCATAAAATTGTGTGTCGATAGGTCCATCATCCACATCAGAGTCGTATGCGTCTGTCAGCGACTTGAAAGCGTTCTGATGTTGTGACCTATCTCCTGAATAGGTTGCTCATCCACATCTGCATCATAGGTCTTGGCATTTCCCTCAGCAAGAAACAATAACTCCTCTTCATCCAATGCAGCACCATTATCCGAGCTTGTACAGCGACATCTTATCTCTGAAGTAATCAGCGTTACGTGGGCGTTTTGGAGATGTGCAGTTCCTTGCAATGTGTCCCTCACCACCACAGTTATAGCATTTGATCGGCTTAGTTTGACCTTGATTTCCATTTCTTCCTCGATTCAGATTACCAACATAACCTCTACCAGCTCCTCCTCTTCCTTGATCATCTTGTCTTTCTGAACTGGTTGCACAACAATTTTCCCATCTCTGACAGTAGCTTGATTGTATGGGTTAGAAGTTGTTCGAGGTTGTTGTTGGTTTGTGGGAGAGAATTCATGTTTTGACTAATCAGGAGAGGCAGTTGATTAATGAAGTTACCCACGTGTGCATCAGCATCAGCTTGTTTGAACTTTGGATGGGTATAACTTGTGAAGCTTTAGTGGTAATCCCAATGTTTGAGTAGAAGCAGTTGAATCATTTGATGAGCTTGTCTCTCTGGATTTGTTTTGAATTGTTCAAGAATCCTCTTTTCAAACATGGCATGTCTCTCATTCCGAAGAAGGAAGGCATAGAGCTGCTCATAGTTAGTATTCTTCAATCCTTTAGTGAGCTTCCCAGAAGTAACAAATTTGTGCCATTCGGGATTCATGTTGTTTACAAATTTTGAGTTAGTGAATGTTAGGCATAGTCATTCGATGTTCCTCATGTCATTCACGACTTATGAAATCTCACATAGTACTCATAGACACTTTCATCTGATTTCATCTTGAAGTGCTCAAATTCATCATACAGTTGTGATTCTCGGTCTTCAACAGTTAGCTCAGAACCAGAAAGAAGCATCTTGACATTATCCCATACAGTTTTTGCCTCGGTGTTGTGATTGATAAGCTTGTAGATGTCCTTTGGTAGACCTTGCAGTATAATGTTGGAAGCTCGGATATCTGCATCGAATCTCTTTTTCTCCTTATCGTCAAGCTCATCATACATCTTTGGTCTGTCTATTCCGTAAATCAAAGTTCCATCTTCAGCAGTATCAAGTATATCTCTAGTAGTTTCAACTCGGTAAGGTCCTTCATCAATGGATTTGAGAATGTTAACCCCATTTTTTTTCCAAGACAGTACAATCTGATTCGTTGAGCCCAAGATTCATAGTCGATTCATCAAGCATGGGTGGACGAGTATCACGAACCGGCTGCTTGAACATCCTCGCAACAGTGGAGATGATTGTAGGAACGTTGGTAGACATGATGACAAGTTAAGCGAGATTTTATAACTCTATGATTAAACCGGGAAATAGATTCTTTCACGGGTTTTCTTGAATCAAGAGAAAGCGTATTTAAAGGAAATCACTCAAGTCACTAGGAAAATTGTGAACCAAAGTAAGCTAAGTGCTAAGTAATCGCTAAAGTTCAAGTCGTTATGTAACAACTCGCTACAATCCAAGTCGCTAACAAAATTTTGGCAGCAATTCGCTAAGCACTAAGTCGCTAAATATTCAAGTCGCTAAATAGCAACTCGCTAGGTACCAACTCGCTAACACCAAATTGCTAACAATATAAAGTACAAGTCGCTAACTTCCACCAAGTAGCTACCCGTAGTGGAGATTCCACTACTTGTACTTTTGTGGCTTGTCTCACTAGGCAAGTCGCTAGGCCTAAGTCGCTAACTCCACAAACTGCAACTCGCTACCAAAATGTAAAGCAAGTCGCTAGCAAGAAAAGCTATCCGTAGGTCAAGTCACTAGCTAGAAAACTTCACAAACACCACTTTTCAATCCAAAAACAACCCAACCAAGATGATTCAAGCTTACCAAATGAAAACCTAAACACTTGTGATGATTCTAAACACAAAAGTACTAACAAAATCCAAGCTTTAACACAAGAAATCAACCAAATGATGCAAAAACCACTAAACTTTTTCAAACTCAAAAACCACCTAAAAACACTAGAAATCCAAAGATGTGTAAGATATGATCTAACCATGGCTCTTGATACCAATTGTAGGTTATTGGATTTCACATACACATCAAACCATAACACAAAGTAGGCATATAAGTGGAATTCTAGAGAGAAAAAGTTAGAGGTTTAGGAAGTTTAGTGAGAAAGAAAATTCTTATTATGAGCTCCAACTCTCTACCTTGGAAGGTAGAGAGTATTGTTAGTCTTACAATAAAAGCATACACACAACGGGCTGTGGATCAGGCATACAGTGGGTAAAGACCCGTCCGTCCTCCATGGTGTTACTAAACTAAATACTACTTAACATAAAAGTACTATGACTACGAGCTTTCTAACGATTACATATACTTGAGGTGGCCGACTCTTTAATACTTGGAATTTCTAATTCCTAACAAAAACGCCGAGAAGGAAGCCGGAGCAAGTGTTGACTCAACACCTTGATTTTGAACCATTATTCCTCCTAATGAGGAGAATGTTGTCGGTGGAAGCGGATGAGATGGCCTAGGAAGCAAGTCCTCTAAATTGTAGAGGTGGGGTGATGATAGTGGGGATGTAAATGAAATAGCTCTAGGAACCAATGGTGATGGTTTGGTGGAGATGATATTGTTTGGCCTAGGTGGTATGGTGGTGTTTGGCAAAGGTAGTTTTGTGGGTAATATCCTTTTAGGAATCTGTTTGATTGGATGATGAAGGATTCTATCATTTGTTGGCTTGACCGGAGATGATTCGGTTGAAGAAATTTCGTGTATAACACGAGCTCTTTTCATGGGTGGTTCTTTGGTGGATAGGTTACTACTTGGGGTTTTCCTCATGATGAGATGATTTCAAGAGGTTGCAAGAGCTTAAAGTTAGGATGAGAGTGATGACTATGGAGGTCCTAACAAGGTGGTTTATAAACTAAAAGATTTGGCAAGTGCATTTAAGCCTTAAGCCACTAAGATTCATTGGAATGTGATGATTAACATGCACAAGAGTCAACTTCAGAGTTTGCACTGTTCTAGTAACTCATTTAAGATGAGATGGAGTGTTTGAGTTAGGAAGATGAGTTGAAATGATTGTTTTAGCAAGATTTGACCTAAACTGTCATCCGGATCCCACGGTTCCCTCCTCATAGGGATCCGTCTAGGCTAATCCTAGGGATCCGGCTCTCAGTAGCTATGAAAGAGTGGAAATGATGTTTCTAAGATCTAATACCTATATCATCTTGAGTGTTCCAGTCCTCCTAAGTGTTTTAAATGAAGGGATGCTTGAGTACTTGAAGGTAATGAATGATGTAGCTAATGATTGTCATTTATGGAAGGATTTGGAACTTTCAAGAGTACCAATGGATGAGCAAGGATGACACTAAGGATTTAGAGTGTCAATTGAAGCTAAATGATCCTAGAGATCAGGTTGTGTCTTAGGATAGTGTTTTGGAAAATATCCTAGAAGCTTTGAGATGAGAAAACTAGATTTTGATCAACTTTGATCAATTTTAAGGTGAGGATAATTTATGATCAATTTTGCCATAATCGAAAGATTTCTAAGACTAGATGTGAGGGATCAAGTAAAAAATGAAGTGTGAGTTTAAGAGCGGAAGAGTAGTGGATTAAGGACGAAACGGTAGATTTACAATCGTCTTAGAGTGTGATCTAGGTGAGTTATGTATGAGTAGAAAAAATCAACCTATCTTGATAAGGACTTAATTTTACCTTAAGGCACTATGCTTAGCTTAGTGTGTGAGGTGTTCTAAGGATACGTTTGAAATATAATGCTTGCAATTGCATTTTACGTTTGCGGATCCCACGGTTCCCTAAGAGTAGGGATCCGTCTAGTGCAATCTTTGGGATCGCCCATCGCTCAGCAGGACCTTTACTAAAGGTATGCAATGATCTTGACAATGCATTATATCTCAAGGATAGTCTAAAGAGAGTTCCAATACCAAGATATCAAATGTAAAATGTTTTATTTCATGAAGGAAATTGGATTACATTGATAAAGCACGAGTACAAGAGATTTGATCCTATTTTGGAATACTATTAGTTTCCTTAAGTGTTTTCACTAGGAGGATCATTATGTGAGTGATGAGTGTTGGTGGAATCAAGAATGAAGAAAGTCTTCATGAGAGATATGTTTAGCGGTTCCATCATCTTGTTCATAAGTACGTACAACGGACTTTGAAATTGAGGATGGAAGTGCATAACATTATGATAGAGGCGTGTCAAGAACATTCCATAAGGGATGAGTTTATTCTTGAAGCCTTGAAGATTTGCTATTCGCCTTGCGAAGAAGTAGGCGAGATTGTATGGTTGTTGTGTTAGCAAACAGTACAACATGTGAGCACAACAAGCGGGAAGGATTTCTCGATTTCCCCTAAGACTCTAAACATTTTTACGTAGGATGAGTGCAAGAGGCTTGTACTCTTCTCGGATATCCCTTGTAAAGATAATTTTTGGATCGGAGTAATATGGTCGAGGTTTGCATATTATGCGATTTAAATCTTTCGGAGAGGGTATGTGTGAACAATATGGACTATTTTCTTCACGAAAGTTGAAGAGAGAATCAAGAGACCAATCTTTGGTGAAGGCACATTGTCCATGATTTGGAATCCGGAGGATGTGAGCAAAATGCCCAAGGGTTAGAGTGAACTTTTGGTTTTTGATATAAAACCAAAGAGATAGAGAGCGATCCTCGTTACGAACGAGTTCGAATTGACGGAAGAATTCCATTATGAACCTTGGACATATCTTCTCGTTGATTTCAAGAAGACATTCTAGTCCTATGGCTCGGAAGGAGGTATTGATACCTTCTTCGAATTGTAGAGAAGTGTCTACAATACGTCCTTCATGGAAGTGACGGTTTTTGAGATTATTGAACCCACGGACATGATTGCCAGGCGTGTTGGGTTCGAGAGAGATGTTCGGAGTGTAGACGCTAGTGAGTGAAAAATCAAACTCATATTCATGCGTCATAGTTGAACCTATAGAAATGAAAAGTTAATAAAAGGAGATGTTTGTGGTCAACTTATGATAATCTAATGTTTTTACTGGATTTTTATTAACAATGGTTTTTAACAAGAAATACACTTAACTCACTTATGGTTTTGACATACAAGTAGAATATTACTCTTAGAAGAAAAGAGGTTTTTGATTTGCATGAAAAACTGTTTTCCAGTAGGACGGATCCCACGGTTCCTTTTCAAAAGGGATCCGGCTAGTATAACTTCCGGGATCCGTGGATATGTAGTAACAGAAACATATTTTATAAAAACATAGGTTTTACAGTTTTTATACCACGAAAATATGTTTTATCCTACATTTTCCTTTAGCATGCATACATGACTTCTAATGTATCACGAAAGAAATATAAAACATATAAATCAAAATAAGTGACAAACACATTATGATAAAAGTAACCTAGATAAACTAGATTATTAATAATATTGCATTTCAATACTAATGATGATACAAAGGATTGGGTATATGACCCCAATATAGATTAACAACACAAAGTAAATGTCTCTGTATGTGAACTTCATCATAGGGAACACAAGTGCGATGAGTGTTATGGCGATGAGCACGAGTGCGATGTAAACCATGTTGATGACGGATCTTCTTGGTTTCGGTTGAGATGAAATGAGGAGGAAGATGAAGTTTTTTGAATAAGAGGATTTTTTTTTTTTTTTTTGAAATTGGAAGATTTGAAAAAAAAATGAGGGTTTGATAAGATGGTCGATGGTGGGAGTATTTATGGGGAAGGAGAAATTTTGAGATTTGTGTTTTGTTTTATTAGAAGATATGTTTTTTTTTTTGATTAAGTGAGATAAAACACAATTATTATAAACCATGATTTCTAGACGGAGGAGTGACACATATGTGTGAAAAAACTTCCTAATGAAGCTACATGTAAAACATGTGTAAACACGAAATCTACTCAAGTAAATGCCTAACAAATAATACTTATTTATTAAACTAATATCATTTAGATATAAGTGGAAAGTCATACCTCGAATGCACTTAGGAATGTCTTTACAAATGACACAACAAATGTCACTTAGACGATTCCCGTTCCTTTGCGTTTAAGATACCTTCTTAAGGAAGGTATTCTTGTTACCAAGCGACTCCTAAAGCTTGGTGGGTATGAGCTTTGACTAATCAACATGACAAGGAAGATTAGTACAATTAAATGAAAAAGAAGATAAGAAAAATGTTGTTTATCAAGTCAACATCCAAACATATACTTTTGAAAAACATAGTGTTTGTTTTATGAAAAACCTTCTTTGTAGTTTTCAATTAACCATGGATCGTATCAAGTTTTTAAAGTACAATATACTTCAAGAAACTTGGTAACGAAGCTCTGATGCCAATTGTGGAAAACTAGAAGGGGGGGTTGAATAGTTTTACCAATTAAAACTTTATTTTAATCTATTTAGATCGACTTATGTCAATCTATTTGGATGTGTGTGTTGGATGTTGATAAACAAACATATAAAGGTAAGTAATGAAAAGATAAGAGTAAGAAGCACAAAACCACAACGCAAGTATTTATAGTGGTTCGGCTACAAGGTCACCTTCCTTGCCCTACTCCACTCCCCGAGTCACCTACTCGAGAGTTCGTAATCACTACACCAATCTCCTTATGGCGGAGAAGCCTTCACAACGTCGCCTACTCTTTTTCCGGTACTAGGCTAACCGCCGAGTTCTTTCACTCCAAGGTGAACCACACCTACACAACGTTGCCTACCCTTTATAAGGTACTAGGCTAAGTACCTAGTTCTTTCACACCTTAGGTGAACTACACCTTCACAACGCCGCCTACCCTTTATTAGGTACTAGGCTAAGCACCTAGTTCCATTGCAATGGAGGAACTACTACCACACTACACCAACGACTAATCCCAAAGGAGATCTACTCCTTTACAACATCATCAAGGATATCAATATCCTTGGATCTAATACTAGTCTATATTGTACATCGAAACACACCATATCGAATGTACATCTAAGGCACCTTTCACTAATGCCTTTGACTAGATCTACAAGACACCTTTCACTAATGTCTTGTGTCTTCACTTCTAAGCACCTTTCACTAATGCTTCTTTGTCTTGACTTCTAAGCACCTACCAAAAGTGCTTATGCTATAGACGATAGATACCCTTCACTAATATCTTCGTCTTGACACTTGAGACATCTTTCACTAATGTATTCAACACTACACTTCTTTGAAGAAAGAAAGGAATCATCAACAAGAAGACTTCAGTAGCCTTGATGATGAGGAAGCATGGCAACTCATGGACTTGAGCTTGCTCGACTTCAAAGGTGGTGATCTTTCCTTTAAGAGGAACCTAAAAGATCACACAAAAACAAAACTACAAACATAGATCTCTTGGATCTAAGGTTAGTGAGATTAAACTCAGGGGAGAAAGTATATTGGAAAGGGGTGAGAAACAATGAAGAAATGGCTCACTATTTATAGAGGAAAAACCTCTATTGTTCCCCGGATCCCTACCACAAGGGATCCGGCTAGCACAAAGCTAGGGATCTGTGGTCCGCTCCTCTTTGCCCATGGGTATTTTTGGTTATGGGTCATGGGTTATGGGTTGATCCATGGTTTTCTTTCTAGATACAATGTATCTTAAGGATACAATGAACTTGGTTAAGTGGTATATATAAAACCATGGGTTATGGGTCAAAACCATTTGCTAGTATTTACCCATTTAGTATATACTTGTATTTACCCATTTTAGCATACACTTAGTTTTTTACCCATTTTAGTTATACTTAGTTTAAGTACATGTTTTACCCAATATGTAAACACTAGTTGTTGTACATATGTATCTAAATCATAAAACCACTTATACTTGTTTTAGTGTTTTATGTGAAAGCGTAAGTGTGTTAGAAAACTATTAGTTCAAACCATTTACGTATTTTATTTGTTTCGTTAAAATGATTTTATGTTTGTTATCGACAAAATATTAGAAGATCGTAAAATATAAATAAACGTTTTTACGGCTTATTTGTATTAACACTCACCTCTCGTTTCCTTGCTCAATTTTTCCCACCGGGGAGAACTACCAGGCTTAGGAATGAAATCTTGATGTTCCAACAACGTCAAGGTGAATCTCTCTACGAAGCATGGACTCGATTCAAGGACTTACTCCATAGAGTCCCTCATCACGTCATTGATCTTTGGCTTCAAGTCCAACTCTTCTACGATCATGTCAACTTCCCCACTAAGCGATCCATTGACCAAGCGGCCGGTGGAAAACTTAGTGATCTTGCTCTCTATGACAACGAAAGTTGGAATGACCCCCATGAGCTACCCAAAACCGTTAAGGCAATCTCTTTGCCTCCCCTTGACTCACAACCTTCCGACCGTAGGATGCTAGAGCTTGAAGATCAAGTTAAATTCCTAATGAGCTCCTACGATAATCCTAAGTCTCCACGCCAAGTGAACAAAGTTTCTTCCTCGTGTGAGTCGTGTAATGGTCCTCATAACACGCGCACTTGCATAAGATTCCCCGAACAAGCTTCCGTTGACTACGCATCCTCGCGTACTAATGGAACGGGAGGAAGATTCCTACACACCCGGACCTAGGACTTTTAATGACTCCCGAGAAGCATGGAAGGGCAAGCCTGACTTTTACTGGGGACAAACCAAAGAATTCACTTCCAATGATTTCTCATGGCCCCCATCTCACAGCCCTAGCCAACAAAACATAGAAGGGATGTTGCAACACCTAGTCACATCCCAAGAAGCTCAAATAGCTAAGCTCTCGTTTTAACCAACAACAAGCCGAGATGGATAGGAAGATAGATAACCTCTTGAAGCTATCTCAACTCCCGAAGCTTCCGGTGTAGAGATTAAGGACCCAAGTAAACTAGCTAAGCACGTTCAATTCGTCAATACCGTCACCTTAGTGAAACCTAATAGAACAAATGACGAAGCGAACCATGAAACGATACTTGAGGTTAGTGAGACACCTAGGAATGAAACAACCAAGGAAGTAGATGAAGTAGACAATGACTATTTCAATAAGTTTCCTACGGAAGAAGAACTCTCTCGCCACCCACACTTAGTACGTGACCTCCGTCACATGTATGTTAGGAGAAGCCCTAGGATCAAGTTTGGGAACCCTTGGAATCTTAACATACCATGTTGCATAGGGCATCTTTTTCGTGGCAAAGGCCTACATTGACCGTAAGTCCCCAATAAACATAATGACTAGCACCTACTATAATTGGGCAATGAAGAAGCCTATCCCAACTAGGCAAGATCCCGATAATCCCAGGGTTAGTTGGAATTTTCTTGGTAGAGTTAAGGGATTGCTCGTGTATGTAGGTAGTTTCATGTTTCCTACGGATTTCATAATAGTGGATGAGATTAGTACGACCATAGATCCTAGCTTATCCCACGTTATTCTAGGTAAGCCTTTCATAGAAAACACCGGGATGACTTATGATCCGTCGTTGGGAATAGTTAGATTCAAGGATGAGACCGATGATGTAGCCTACCAAATGCCCTTTAAGATTGAAAAATTTTCATCACTATCCAATGATGAAAAAGAACTTAAGCTATCGGTCTACTATAGGAATGAGGAGGATAAGGAAAAGGGAGTAGATTATGTTTTGGCCAAGATTTTCGGTTTCTATAAGGATTGCTTGAACTTAGGACCGGAATATAGAACCGATTGGGGAAAGGACGACCTCTTAGAAAGGTGCATCATAGGGCACCCCCGATAGAGACCATCATGAGGAAGAAGGTGACGGTAATGAAGTCACGTAGGAGCACGACTTCGAGTCTAGCTACAAGACTCATAAATAAAGAAAAGCTCTTCGTGGGAGGCAACCCATGCTTAATTGTTTGCTTGTTTGTGTGTCGTGTATTTTTTATTTATTGTTTATTCTCATGTTTAAATTTGTAAAAATGCTTTATTTTGTCTTTAACCTCGTCTTAATTACATATAAAGGTATTTTACATAAAGGATAAGTGTAGGGAGGATTACACACGTTTTCAAAAGAAACGTAAACATGAGAATTACAATTAATTAAAAGATATACATGTGTGTTTGTTCGAGTCAAATGCTTGTATCGAGTCATAATGGATGTTTTGCAGGAAATTTTTCCAGGTTCTAAAGATATAAATTTTCCAGAATTTTTTCCAGAAAATCGCAGACCAGTTTCTGTCAGGATAACCTGATGGCGTCGGGATCGCAACCTGACGGCGTCATGAAGGAGTAGAAACAACTGATTACTTTTTCTCGTTTTCTGAGCTACTTATAATTTTTTTGGAATTTTCCAGATCTTAATTTTCCAGAAAATCTGTAAACATCCATTCCACAAGAATTATATTCTAGTTTAGAAGAGTCTTATATATATTGTTACCGCCGATTTTACGCGAAGGTTTCGTTTGTTTTCTTCAAGTGTGCAGGTTTAATTTACCAAGAAGAAGATACATAAGATGAGTAGGAGCTTTTAACGCAAACGTTCTTCT
The DNA here is from genome assembly GCA_910596185.1 of Chrysanthemum makinoi. NCBI lineage: Eukaryota > Viridiplantae > Streptophyta > Magnoliopsida > Asterales > Asteraceae > Chrysanthemum > Chrysanthemum makinoi. The sequence continues at coordinate 225,267,719 of OU343219.1, read as the reverse complement.
TGAAGAAAGATGTAACCACCACTTTACACGGATCCTACCGAGCTAATCAGGGGAGTACAGTTTCTTTCGTTTATTACCTTCTATTATCATAACTTTGATACTTTCGGGGAACATTGGGGACAATGTTCAGTTTAAGTGTAGGGAGGGAAAATAAAACGGGAACTTTGAAACTATGCTTATCCTTGATTATTTTCTTTGTCCAATTGCATTTGTGTAATAAACCATGAGAAATATCGGTTAGGGTAATTTTGGCACCAAATTTAAAATTTTTCATGACATATAGGAGTGGGCCATTAGTCTTAATAAAGCGTCTCATGGATAGGAAGTTATATGACTAGCACAATAACCCTTTACCACTTAAATTCCACCCAAAATGTGAGGATCGCCCTTAGATTTGTAGGAATTAAAGCATTCATCTTTGATGCTTAGAGTGTGAACCGGTAGTATAATAGATTCTAGAACTTGTTTTGTGATGCATTTCGAGATCGCTAGTAAGACTACACTTGTGTAGTTAGGAATAACTAAATGATAAGAGGCATTAGGATAACCCTTGTTTGATACCCGTAATATAATTACTTCTTCCACATCAGTTGAGTAATCCCCCCCCCCCACACCTTTGCGTTGTACTCATCTTTAGTACACGATACCCCTAGTTAACCCCTTAGAGCCTATCCTTTTCGCTGTTCTCGTGATGTTTCGGTTTTCCGGAATATCAATGAAGAGCATTGTTTACAATCCACCTCCAAATGTACACCCAAATAGCCTTAGCCTACCTTGTATGCACTCACCTTTAGTGCATTATTGTTATCACACTAAACCCTTAGTTCAATTATCTTGTTGCTTGCATAAGTTGCTAAGTCGAGTCATATCCTTTGTACACAGTTTTGGGACGATTGGGACTCATGGGAAAAGTTAAATTAAATGAAATGACGGGAAGGGAACGTTAAATTCAAATTCCCTTTATTTGCGTAATAATGTACTCCAAGTGTTTTGTTCTTTTCAATTCGGGTCAAATTAGTGTTAGAGTAATAAAAACTCAAGTGTAGGGATGTGCCTATAAATCCCTATCATTTTGATGTTATCGTAGAGGATGGTAGAGTAAAAGTGTATGAAAAAAATTAGTGTTAGAGTAATAAAAACATACGGGCTACCATCCTACATCTATCTTTAAATTTATGTTTGTTTATTTCAGTTATCTAGAGTTTAGAGTGTCGAGTCTTGGCTTAGCAACGTCATTCTTCGCATGCTTGTAACATAAAGATTTTTGACTTGCCACCACTAAATAGCCTATCCCACCAAACCCTTTGTTTCCCTACCGTAAGCCTAACGTTACAACCCTTTAAAAGACCTCTTGGATAGTCTTTCCTAGGTGCTTACGCCAAAGCGATGGAGGTTTGATCTAGTCTCAAGCCTATGGTAATCTATGTACTAGGACCGGTTAATGAGTGTTTATCTTCCATTTCCAACTTGTTATATTTCATATACACCCGAGAGATGTGAGTACCCAAACATCCCATGTGAGGTGCTAGTATGTAATTTCCGTGCTTGTTATGACTTTTGCGGGGCTTATATGTGTTGTGAATCGTTCTAAACTAATGCTTCATGACCCCTAACTTATAAATCAATTGGCTAAAAGCACATTTGCTTGAGGACAAGCAAATACCAAGTGTAGGGATATTTGATAAGGTTTTAAAATGTACCTTTTTGAGGGGTCGTTTAAGCCCTTATTTGATCACTTTTGTATCCGTTATTACTTAATATCGTTCCTTTTCACTTTTTAGGTATCTTGAAGGCAAATTGCTGGAATGACACTTATTCGGACTAAAAGGCGCGAATATACGAAGAAAATGGCCAAAGTCAAGAATCGAGACACTCAGGCTGCTGAACCTGAAGGGGACGGCCAGTTCTACAAGTGACGGCGTCAGGTTCTACTAGAGACGCCGTCGGACAAATTTTGTGACGACTCAGTAGCCAAATTACTCATTTACAAGTGTCGGCTTCAGGTTTTAAAGGAGTAGGGCGTCGCAGCTCAGATGGCCTAGATTTGATCCAGACGACGTCAGAGACTGAAGAGGACGGCGTCACAAGCATAAGGTGACACCGTCGCAATGCTAACGTGGCCAAGACGAAACCCTTATAACGGCGACCGACGGCGTCACAAATTAAAGGGTGACGCCGTCGCATTTGTAATCTTATATATAGAATCCGAATTTTTAGTTTTCAGTGTGTAGTCTTTTGGAGTAAAAACCTAAACCGAACCAAAGGCGTCTTGTACAGCGTATATTAGGGTTCCATACCCTATCTTACATCAAGATAAGTGTTTTACTTCATTAATTTAATTATGTCTTCAATTGATTGTGTGTATGCTTGCATGTTCCCTATGTCCGGCTAATTTACTTGTGTGTTTGCTTAGGTAATATGAAACTTAGTTATTGAATATTGATTGGTTGTCTCTTATCTTAATTGTGATTGACCTAGTATTGCGATAGGTCATTCGTTATGCTAATAATGCTTGATTAATCTTTGTAGAACCTTAGTTTATAATCACCTAGAGTAATTGTAGGCTATACATCTAAAGAATACCTTAGAGTTAAAGTTTATAAATCCTAGAGATTTTGTAGTCATTAACCTTTGGTAGTTTCAAAGAGTTAGGGATAAACGCATACCCTACGACCTTAGAGACACAACGCGATTAAGAATAAGGACGTGACAATTCAACCACCAATAGGAGATAACTAGGGAGTAATAAAGCCTAAGCAAATACATTTTTAACTATCACACGAGCACACAACAATAGACATAGACTACCCTCACCTTAGTTTAGATAATTAGATAAGTAGAAGTAATCGGTAGAAATACCAACCCCAAATCCAAACCCCGAGATTCGTACCTTTCCATTTCCTAAAAAACATAAAAAGATAAAAAATAATCTTCCTCAACACCAACCTTAGCGTAGTAACTTCTCACTAGCATTCCTATTCCCCTAGAGAACGATATCAATTCTCGTGGCTTACCCTAATACTACACTACAACGATTAGGTTCACTGCCTTGGTTATTGAAAAACTTGCTCGACGAAAAGGAAGTTCCTTTGACCCCGAACGACGCGTGTAGCGTTATCAGTTCTTTCGGCCATGCTTTCTTCTTCTTGGTCACTATCAGTGACCTGATCAAACAAATCAGAAAGGAAGTTTGGTTTAGAAGATTCAAGCCAAGAAGGCGATGAACCTCTTTGAAAATTTCTTCTCTTAGCCTCTTTTCTCAACCTTTTAGCAGTCTTCTCAATCTCAGGATCGCATTCAAGTTCACCTGTACGAAATGATCGGGGCATTAAATAAGTTACAAATAAGAATAATAGTAAAATTTCAATAAATAAACTAAAAATGATTGATTAACAAGAAATAAATCTAAGACACCAATCCCCGGCAGCGGCACCAAAATTTGGTGGGTGTCGAATCCAACAAAAATAAATCCTACTTTTATGATTTGTAGTTAGCAACAAGTAGGGTCGATTCCACAGGGATTGGTTTAAACAATTCTTAATTAACCAAACAAGTTAACACGGGGGTTTTGATTTTGACAAACAATAACAAGAAAATAAGATGACTTATTAAACTAAACACTTGAAAGAGATATAATTTGTAAGTAAATACAATCTAGTCAAAGGTGCAATCTAAGTATGAATCCATGGATAATCATTGACGCTAAAATGCTTCATATACTTAAGAATAAATTGGTTATGGTCATTAACAAGCTCTAACAACCTGTCTCTCCTTAATGTATCGATAAACAAAACAAGCTCTTTGATTACTTCCCTTACCAAACAACCAGCCTTAAACAAGCTCTTAAGACTTGATTATCGATAGCAATAAACTTTAGAGAAACCACCAATTCTAATTGACAAACACATAAGCTCGGTTAATCTAAACTAGATTACACATTCCGCTAACAATAATTGAAAACTTGACCATAATCAATATTGTTAAGTGCTACAAGTCTTAGAACATTAAAGCAATTACGAACTTCAATTTCTAAATAGCAAAGTAATATCTCTACAATTGAATAACAAAACTAGAATTCAACTTATCAAGATAACAAAATTCAAACTGGGAATTTGCAAATACTCCTAAAGTACTGAATTAAGTAAATAAACAGGTCTCAAAACCTAATTGGATTCATAAACAAAGAAATCCTTCAACTAGAAAGTAAAATAAATTAGCTACTCATGACAAGAAGAAAAAATCACAACTATGGATGATGAGCCCCTCATCTTTGATCTTCACTTGATTTTTTTGATTGTGTTTTTGTTGAGAGTATTTGTGTGACCTTTTTTTTGTTGCGTTTTAAGTGTCTCCCCACTTTTGTCAACTGATGCCACGATCTCTCATATCCCCTGAAGAATCGTTCCTTTCTTTTTGCTCTATCAAAACCAGATCGTGTTCTTTTTGTGTAAGTTTGGGCTCAAGTACAACAAGATCCATGGACTTTAAAGCTCTTGTCAATTTAGACCTCATACCTATAATAACCTGAAACAAGGCAAAAGTGTGTGAGGTGTTTTAATTCCTTAAAACCAACAATAACACATAAAGATGTAACATTCTGTAATTTGCCTCATTAAACATAAAAGACAATTATAATCCATCACTTAACACCATATCAATAATAAATCATGAGAAAGTAAGTATAATTAATATGTATATTACGCACTTAACAATCATCTTTAGTAACACCAGAAGCCCCAGACTCCAAAATTTTAATAACACGATCTTGTTTTTCATCTTATTTAGCAATGTAGTCCTTAAATAAATTTGATCATGCCGAATCCCACCCTTTTTCATTTCATCTGTACAGTTTTGGATTTCATAGTCACATTGGTGGACTTGTTAGGTTGTCGAGAAATTCCAATTTGGCATGACGTTGATACATCTTGTCCTACGTCTCTCATTAAACTTGGAAAGGACAAAAATTGAAAAGACAATCTTACCCTCGTGTGCATTGCACGTGAAAGGAGATAACCAGGGAAAGCTAACGTTGTTAAGAAATTGGACTAGTGGCGAGCAATTTTGGCAACGGGTTGGGGAGCAATAGTGTAATTTTGTCTGATTTTAGTCTAAACATGAAATCTGGCCAAACCATGGGGACTAACGGTGTATTTACTCATTCTTTTAATCGTGTACAAAATAGGAAATAGAAACACAAGACTATTATACCATTGCACATGAGGGGTTTTTACTGTTAAAACAAAGGGGAAATGATACCTACTTTATAAAGTAAGGAAATTACCTACTTTCTTTTGTAAAAAATTAAAAATATTTACAATTAAGCCCCTTCATTATATCACAAGTACATGTTTTCCTCCTTCTTTTACAAAGAAAAGTAGGTAACTTTCCTACTTTATAAAGTAGGCATCATTTCCCCTAAAACAAATGACCGTTAGTAGAAGGGACCATGAGTCCATGGGTGTTAAAAGTTTCAGAGTCGGGGAAGTCATGGGACCAAACATGTAAGCAACGCAAACTAGAAAGACCATATACCTTACAAATGCCCCTCTCTAAAAAAACATGAGATGCATTCCAAAATGTGGCTGAATTCGCTGGTCTCATCAATCTCGTCTTTTGCATCTCGATGGCAAATGGATGCAGTCCTCGAAAGGTCTCCTCACTTGTTCTTGTTTCTTTATACCTTGGAAAGTTGCCTCTTGCTTCTGTTGTGGCTTTTGTTTGTCAATTGGTACGTACGTTTGGTTTCTGAACATTGGGTTATCGAACAACGTGGACATCCGATGATGACGAGTGATCACAGACAGCAACCGAGAGTAGGGAAGGAGAGGGTTTGAGGATAGTGAACATTATTAGCATCGGGAAAACGACGAATGGGGATTGTTGGAGGGGTGACACCAAATTCACAGTGGCAGTGAGGCTAGAGTTTCGAGTATTTTTTGTATGGGTATTTTTTTCTGAAAATAAAGTACTGTCAAGTGGTTACTAACCTTTAGATTACTGTGTTTTGGTAACTAAATGGTGTAATTAGCTTACCAATTGAATAAACTCTTTAGTCTTTATCTTCGAAATGCATGCACTTTTTGACAAAACATGAGAAGCACTTTACGATGTAGCTGAATTGGTAGTCCAACCTACCCCGTCCGTTATCTTTTTACAAATGATAGCTGACATTCTTCTGCATATCTCCTTCTTTGCTCCAGCTTCTTGTAATCGCTGTTTGATGCCTTCTATCTTGTACTGCTACATGGAATTGTCCTTCAGTAACTACGGTTTTAGAAGACCACAACAGTCAAAGGACAACAAGTGAAAGCGGGTGTAGATTACAAGACACATTGAAGACTAACATCAACCGGGGCAGAGTAGGAGGCGGATGAATGAATGTGAGCTTTCTTTGTGGAATACGGCAGAATGTGGAATGAGGGTGCTATTCTCTTTTGTTTTTGGAAGGGGGTTCTATCTGAAAAAATTGCAAATTTAAATTGTAGATGAGTTCAAACTATTATTTTTTAGCAATTAAACTTTGTAACTAGCTGTTATAGGCTTAAATTTGTAATGTAATTACAACTTAATTTCTCTAGAAAAAAAGAAAGAAACACTTCTGTAGACTCTTTGCCGGTCCAATCTACCCCATCTGTCGTATTTTCAGTCTAAAATGCAGCAAGTCTCCATATGTCTCCCTTGCTCCAACTTCTTTTAATCACTGTTCATTGCCTTTTTGCTTCTACTGCTGCTTGTAATCACTTTGGTTTTTGAAGAACACGAACAACAGATTGACGACTAGTAGTAGCGGAGCAGGGAAGGAGAGGGACAGAGGAATATCAGCATTCAGATTGGGAAAACAATGAACTCCTGAACGGTGAGTGATGGTAGAGTTTAGAGTATATCTCGTGTTTTTTTCTTACACATGAATTCAGAATGTTTGTTTTGGTAACTAAAATTTCAAACTTGTGTTCAATACTTGATTAAGAAATCCAGTCCTTCTAATCCCGGAACTCCTGTTGATCGCTAACTAGCCTTTTAGTTTTACCAAGGTAACTTTACTGTTCTTTTCGGAAATGTAAACGGTAAATTGTACTAACAAACAAAGGGGTTTACAGAACAGAAACATTACAATCCCATCACTACTACAAAGTGAGATGAAAAGCCCCAACCCGACAAACAATTTACATGAGTGAACAATGGATAAAATGAAGCAAGCCCTATCTGATTAAATAACATGAAAACGGAGAAACTGATCACAAATCAGAACAAGAGTCACAATAGCAGCTGTAGAACATTTCACACACACATGCTTACATGGATAAATGCTTGCTTTTGTAGTCAACTACTTGGTTCTTTGCATTGGTGGCTAATCAGCCAATAAGATATCAACCAATTAGCTATTCTTTTGAGTTTTGTATATATGGTCAATGTCGGTAGCACACTTACATCAGATCCCTTTTTGATAAGTAATTTTTGAAGTATGTGTTCTTACTCTATACAACTTACTTAGAACCATGATATCTTATATAACAAACTAAAATTGTTAGATGAAACAAGTAGATGCAAACACGGGTATCCTGTAAAAGTGGTTTTTTTGATGCATCATATCCTTTCTTTGAGACACTTCCTAATAAGAACTGAAGTAATCGGTTCCTGAACATCTTTCACCCACGGTTTGAATACATGGTGTTTGTAAACAGATAACTACACATCTTATATTCTTTGAGAAATGATATATCCTCCTACCAATCTTCATACTTATTATCCTACTGCCACACGTCAATCATCTAACAGTGAATAAGAAAGTGGACCCCTTATACTAAGTTAACGGATGATTGACACATAAGTTGTAGGAGGATAAGTAGGAGGATTGTTAAGAGTATATAGCATTTCTTATGTTCTTATTACAAGTTGTGGTTATGCTATTTATGTAAAATACTTCAGGAGTGGCTTATATGTGATACCCAGAGGAGCATTTCATCTTGAACATTAAGCATTTTGTTGAATAAGGGCGCCTTCTGGATTCTGTGTAACCCATCTCTCGTAATCTTGTATCAGTTGCTGTAGTAGTAATGGTACAAGTCTGTCAACTAAAGCTTGCATCATTCTGCGCTCAACCAAAATTCAGCATTAGGGATACATGTAGCCAACATTTTTTCTGTACCTTTTGATGTTTACCTCCATTTTCTGTTTCTTATCATAGTTTGACTTTTGTTGTCTACAAACTACTTCCTATTTCTAAAATTTGATATATATATCGGTTGATATCATAACTAAGATGATTTTTTGGTGAGGAAGGACATGGATATATAAATGTACTTACAAAGTGCCTGGAGCCTCGACGGTTGATGTTGGCAGCATGCTAAATGGTCTTGTGTATATCTACATTAATCAAATATTTATTTATACATGTGAACAGAATAAACAAGATATGGTATTAAATGGAAATGGTAAACATGTGTCATAACTATCGACATAACATGGAATCAGGCAAATGAGATTTGAGATGTCTGAGATGAGAAATTACCTCAAGAGTGAGATCCAGCTTCACATCAACCTCCAGATACGCTTCTGAATTCTTTGTGCACCAAGTGATGTAGTTTGTCATTTCCGCTGTAATATATTGCACGGAGTATTAATCCATAACTTTAAGGCCTGCAGGAGGTATTAGCTTTTCAACGCAATATTGAGTAACGTAATGGATCTCAAGGCCAGAAGCTTATCTTTCATGTTCTATATATGAAGAGTAATTTAAATATTTGACGAAGAATCGAGCAATTTATTTAAGCATATCCAAGTCACATGTTGCATTTCTTATGGGATAAATTACCTAGTATTTGCATTTGTTACAGCTAATATTTCATGCTATAGTTTATACATAATTTCAACAAAGTTAAATTTTTTTTTATCAGGTTTAAACAAGTACCTGTGAAATGTTCATTTTGTCGTTTCATAACTTCAGAACCCTCAAACTGCAAGCAGAACAGACTAAAAGATCAGTCTGAAGTTTAACAAGATGCTTATTCCGAATTAGCTTAAACATTATATAAATTCCAAGACTAACCTTGCAAGATAACATCTCCACCATGCAGTCTTCATTTGTTGGGGTCACTTTCAGAAGACTATCACAGGGATACTTCAAAGTTTAGCAGATTTAGTGGTGGTAGAGTACACCTGCAAGGAATTTTAATCAATACCAAGATCAGGGAAACAATGTATTTGGAACATAAACAAATTTTAAGAGGGTGTTTGGGATTGTAAGCAGTTTAAAAGTAGGCAATCACAAACACTCACTAAAGAAAGCAACACATAATAATATATCATAACCAAACCTGTAAGTGGTACTATCGAGTTGTTCAACACTTTGTAGTGCATGTTTATTAAGAAGTGCTTCAATGCCCGACGGGTGACTTAGAAATTCTTTAATAGGATATATGTTTTCGCCTTCTTTACCTATAATATTATAGCTTGGAATCTTGACTCGTTCCTGTTTTCTAGCAGTTAGTATAGCTTTTTTGACATTTGACTCTGATAAATTCTCATTACCGCGATTGAAAAATCTTAATCTCCTCCTCCTGGAATACAATTGATTACATGATGCCTAGTTCCAAAAGAAAATAATATTAAAGATTATACTAGCTTAAATGATAGCTTTATTACAATCATACTAGCTTAAATGATAGCTTTATTACAATCATACAATTGATTACATGTTTGGCAGGGGTTTTTTGGAGGAGCTGTTAGCTTTTTGTTACAAAATAATCTCCTATAAACTAAGTAGCTTCGTTTGGATGTATTAACTACAAGCTTTTATTTCAAACAAATAGCTCCAAAATGAAAAGCTGATTCATGAAGCTTTTTTAATGTCTTGGAGTCGTTAAAACTTTAAATTACTGATATACCCTCAAAACATTTATTTACAATTATAGATTTGTCCTTTTATGTCATTTTACATATTATAATTATATTTAACAGCTAATTTACCAAACACTTTTATTGAAAAAAAATACAGCTTATAGCTCATGTTAACAGTTTTGCAGTTTACAGCTTACAGCTTACAGCTAGTTTTGCCAAACATACCTATAAGCAGTTTAATAAGCAGAATCTCAAAGACTGTTTGGGATGCTTATTTTAGTGGTTCAATGTCCATGCTTATTTTTTAAGATAAGCAATCCCAAACTCATGAAATATGTTATTTTGCCATTTAAATACTAAGAACAATAATGTATCAAGCATGTTACATAATAAAATGAAAGCATAATGTGATTATGTGAAAGTACCTTGTGAGCAAAAACTTTTGGATAAACAATGGAAGAAGATAAGGAAGCTTCAAATTTGAGAACCCTCATCACCACCATACAAATTATATATGAGTAATATAATTTCTGCCCATTCACATGCATAAAAGAATTTCATAAAGTTAAGGTAAAAAATGCAAGGAGTGTATGAAATACTAAAAACAAAAGAAAAATTGTAAACAAATATGTACCAATAATGCTCTATGATAAAAACATATGTTCTTTGAGATTTTTCTTGTTATGAGATTTTGCTCTTGCCAATGGTGTTTGTGTGTTAGTGAAAAGTGAGTGTGGTTGAGAGAATAAATGAGATAAAGTGAAGGAGATACGTGGGTTGCATTGTAGCAACTCGTTTTGGATTACAAAATATACCCGCCAACAACCTTTAAGTGATAAATAAAATAAAAAAACATATTTAAATAAATATTCGCGAGAAGGTAAAAATTAAAAAAAAAAAAAAAAAAAAAAAGTAAAAAGTGTTAAACAAATTTCTAAAAATTCCACAATACAGGGAATGTTTTGTTTTTTTATTTCATCTCTTTTTTGATTTATTTATTTATTTATTTTTAATGTTTTTAGAGGATTAAAATTGGGCTTTTATGGGAAATAATTTGAATGATACTTTGTTAAAATCTTGTCACACACTTGAACATCCCCTTGATAAAAGGCCAATTGACATAACATGTTATGAGCCGTACAAAAAAAAAATATCATTTACATCAAAATTATTGCAAGCCAACCAGAATCGGCATATCTTAAAAGGGAAAAATGACTGTTATAGTTCTGTACTTTTACAAATTTCCCACTTTAAGTACTCAACAATATTTTGCTACGGATATATCACCCTAGTATTTGTAACCTAATTTTTTAGGA
>OU343219.1:225122770-225256466 GCA_910596185.1 Chrysanthemum makinoi | reverse complement strand
AAAGGATTATCTCACCAAGTTTGACCCAAAGTCTTATGAAGGTGTATTTCTTGGTTACTCAAACTAGTGCTTACATTGTCCTAAACAAAGAAACAATGATAGTCGAGGAATCGTTGAACATAACATTCGACTAAAGTCCACACCTCTAAGACATCACCTTTGGTAGATGATGACTTAGTTGAAAGTCAAATGATAGAATGTCAAGAAATAATTAATAATAACAAGGAAGATGAACCATTAAATAAAGAAATTGTCAACATCAAAGAATCTAAAAGTCATCCTTAGAAAAAGTCATATGACAACTTAATCAAAGAACCTTAAGGTCACAAGCCCAAAATCAAAGTAATTATTTTTGTTTTGTATCCACCATTGAACCGAAAACCATAAATGAAGCAATAAAAGATGAATCATGGGTTATTGCCATGCAAGAAGAATTAAACCAATTTGTTAGAAATGATGTTTGGAAATTAGTTCCAAAACCTAAAGATCAAACTATAATTGGAACAAAATGGGTTTTTCGAAATAAAATGGATGAAAATGGGATAGTATCTAGAAACAAAGCTAGGCTTGTAGCACAAGGTTATAATCAACAAGAGGGAATTGATTATGATGAAACTTATGCACCGGTAGCTAGGCTTGAGTCTATTAGAATATTGCTTGCTTATGCATGTGCCTATGATTTTAAATTATTTCAAATGGATGTTAAAAGTGCTTTCTTTAATGGGTTTATTAACGAAGAAGTGTATGTTGCTCAACCTCCCGGTTTCACCGACTTTGAGAAACCACATCATGTCTTCAAACTCAAGAAAGCATTGTATGGTCTTAAGCAAGCACCAAAAGCTTGGTACGACCGACTTAAGACTTTCCTTATTGATAACAAATATACTATGGGATTAGTAGATAATACTCTTTTACCAAGAAAAAGGAATCACATATTATCATTGTTCAAATATACGTTGATGACATTATATTCGGATCAACTTGTCAAGAATTATGTGATGATTTCTCTAAAATCATGCACTACGAGTTTGAAATGAGTATGATGGGTGAGTTAAATTTCTTTCTAGGACTTCAAATAAAACAACTAGAAGATGGCATATTCTTTAACCAATCTAAATATATAAAAGACATGCTTAGGAAATTTGGTCTTGAAGATTCCAAACCAACTAAGACACCCATGTCCTCGAACACTAAACTAACCAAGGATAAGAAGGTGAACTGTAGATAACACTAAAAATAGAGGAATGATTGGTAGCCTACTCTATCTTACGGCTAGTAGACCCGACATTATGTTTAGTGTTTGTCTATGTGCTCGCTTTCAAGAAAACCCAAAGGCATCACACTTAGAAGCCTTAAAAGGATTTTTAGATACATTAAGGGAACAACGTGTTTAGGATTATGGTATCCCAAAGGAACGGGTATAGAAACCATAGTGTATGCCGACTTGGATCATGCCGGTGATTATGTCGATAGAAAAAGTACAAGTGGTATTTGCACTTTTGTTGAACATTGTCTCACCTCATGGTTTGCAAAGAAGCAAACGGCCTTAGCCATCTCAACCATCGGGAAAGTACGCCTCAGCCGAAAAGCATGTCAACAAGCTCTTTAGATGAAGCAAGCTCTAGTAGATTACGGAATTCATCTCAACGACATTGTGATACTTTGCGACAACAAAGGAGCCATCGATCTCAGCAGAAGAATCCCGCTCAACATGCTCGTACAAAGCATATTGAAATCCGCCATCACTTTCTTCGCGACAATGTTCAAAAAGGAAACATTTCAATCGAGAAAGTATCCTCCTAAGACAACATTGCCGACATCTTAACTAAGCCTCTTAAACGAGAACCTTTAATCTTCTTAGACTTGGTTTAGGGTTAATGGAACCAAACATGTAGGATAAACATAGCCCAAAACATTAGAATAGTCAAAACTAAACAAATTTGTCTTGTACTGCATCAGAAGCCACACGAACAAACGACAACAAAGACGGAACCAAATTTTGTACCGGCTCGTCCGTATGCTTCAGTAAGCAAACCGCTATATACAAATCATCCTCTTCCTCAAAACCCACTTTACCAAAAACGTGTAAAACTTAAACCAAGCTCATTATTGTCATCTTCCCACTCACTAATCATTGAAGATAACATCATTGTAAGTATCCTAACTACATTTCATCTCTTAATTCTGAGTCTAGGATTCTTATTTATGCACAAAACTATCACAAATCATTACATGGGGTTTTATGTATGCTTTTATACCAAATATGAATTCAATTGGCAAATTGCATAACTAGTCATTGAAATTAGGTACTACATTATCATATTGCATAAACAAATCATGCTTCCCACTAATTGATAGATAATGAATATAAGGCCCTATTCAAACAACCAAACACCCCATGTCAAAAGTTTTGAAAAGCTTCTCACTTGTAGGAAAACAATTTTTTTCATTGCTAATACAAATAGAAACGTTAAATTTTCATCACTTGCATGCTCTTGAATACTAAAGGTATTGCATAACTAATATGCATTCCGGGTATATTCAAATGAAGCCACATTGAATTAGGAGCATTTGGGTTATCTCATGGTATTTGCCAAACACCCCTCTAAAACCATTTTGTGCATAAAATGAGTCGAGATAACCGCAACTCCAAATTGTTTTCATATAGGCACACACTAGAACCAAAAACTTTAAAACTTATTCTCATTTTTAACATATTAACTCTTGTCCTTAGGAATAACCATGGTAGCCGCAAGATTCTATGATCACAAAGACACCCTTTAACTACATTCCCAAACACCACAAAACCAAAGGACTTACGAAGGAACAAGTAGAAATATTTAGGGGTCTAGAATCAAGGTATTTCCATGAGGGTAGAACCATTCACTCATCCTTCCTTGAAAACACCAACCTTCGTGAAGAACTAACCGCCATTCAATTCGATTGTCTTCTTGACATCGATGAACCAATTTGTCCTAGGTTTGTGTTAGAATTCTATAGTGTGACCGGCTTTAATAATGAAGACGATGATGAATTTTGTCTTAGGTTTAGAATCAATCAAAACGACTACACCATCACCTTAGCAAACTTTGCTCAAGTGCTAGGAATTCCCAACCGAGGAACTTGTGTCTACACGGATAAGTGGTCACTCACCGCTCTTGATGCAATCAATGACCGCTCTCTTCCCTACCAAACCCGTTTGGCCGATAAGGATGTCATCCGTGAACACCTTTTAACCCAAAGGGTGATCCAACCCGAGTTACCCGAAAGGGAAAGGAGGTAAACCGAGATCCATATGGAATGGAGCTAAATGAACTTAAGCCCGAATTTAAGAAATGGGAGGAGCTACTTAGAGCCAACGCCATTAGCACCATAGGAAATAGGGATCACATTAACGCTTGCCTTTGTCATATGCTCTACAACTTGTCCACCAGTCAACCATTCAATTTAGCCTACTACATAGCTAGGAGAATGATTGATATTCCAACTCAAGGATCGGTTGCTCTTCCATACGGATGCTTCTCACCCGCCTCTATAGAAACTTGCACCAATTCCACCAAGCCCAAAAGGATGCACCTTCACTATGAGCTCATCCCTCACATCTTTGTACCTTTGAGTGATGCACGAGTTGCTAAGACAAAAGGCAAGAGAGCAAAACCTCCAACTCCATCATCATCATCATCAAATAGCTCGGAGGATGGTCTTCCAAGCTCTCGTCTTCCCCTCATGAGTATTGCGCCTCTTCCGAAATAGAGAATGAATCGCGAGTTCAAGCAAACTATGGGAATGTTCAAGTGCCTTGGTAGGATGATGAACAAGATTTACAAGAAGTTGGACAAATAAGGGTAATTTTAAGGAGTGTTTGGAACAATGCATTATCATTAATGTTTGATACAATTTCGTTGTTTTTATTATGTAGGATGATAATATAAATCAAACAATGGTGAATGCTAACAATTTCATGGGGATAGCCAAGTATGCTATCAAAATTTTACCCATTTTCACTATAATGTGAAAATCAAAAAGCCTTGC
Source organism: Chrysanthemum makinoi (assembly GCA_910596185.1). NCBI lineage: Eukaryota > Viridiplantae > Streptophyta > Magnoliopsida > Asterales > Asteraceae > Chrysanthemum > Chrysanthemum makinoi. Next base: position 225,252,434 of record OU343219.1, on the reverse strand, counting down.
TCAAAATACATGCTCCACTATGTTTATATATATGTTATCCGCTTTTCCTAACTAGAAATGTTTAGTATAACATGTTTTGAGAAGAATTTCGTGTTTCGAAAAGTCCCCACACCTAAAAACGAACTCGTCCATTTTTCTCAAGACTACGGATCGACGGCACCATAAATTTGGTACCGTCCGTATGTAAATTGGTACCGCACTTATTAAAGGACCGTGACCAAGGCCCCTTTTAGGGTTCCGGCCGTAAGATTTTGGTGCCGTGGATCCTTCTGTAACTTTCTCAATTTCGACTATTTCGTGATTCCAAATTACCATCCAATGCTTATAAATCAATCCTAAATTGCTTATACTCTTATTAGAACTAGTATAATTCACTTAGGTATATAAGAAATCCATTTCCCACCAAAATTCAAAAATTTGAAAAATCCACCCAAGGAGCCCTTTTGCATAAAGGAAGGAACCAAATTTTGGTACCTTCAAACTGTGGGTGATCCAATATTAGGAAATTCTACTCACTAGAACACATTTATTGCAAATCTTTTCTTCTTCACTCCATCTCTCTTGAATGGCTTGACTTGGGTGATATGACTAGCATTCAACCCACTTCCAAATCATTAGGAACCTCATCTCTTCAATGGCTTAACATCAAATCAAACACATTTCTCCATGATTTTTCACTTCTATAAATTGAGAGGTTTTACCATGATCATCCTCACACCTTCTTCATTCTTACTATCATCTAGCAAAGAAACACCAAAGTCAAAAATGACAAAATCATCTCCAAAACCTTGCAAGAAGACCGCTAGAATTAGTGTGAGGCCTTGTTGCTTGGTTAACCTTAGCTCCTCATCCGAAGTCTCCACTCACAATCTCATCTCCCATCCGAGATGATACAAACCCTACCTTAGCCACACCTACTCAATCACACATTGTGATCACCACTCCACCACCCACAAAAACACCAACTTCACCTCCACCGCCACCCATCCAAACATCCAAAACACCCTCACCACCTTCACCAAGGTCTCCAACTCTCATTCCTATGGAGTTATTTTCAACTCCACCAACTTCACCAAATCCTTTCTTGGAGGACTTGGATGACTTGCCTCCTAGGCCAAATCATCCACCACCATTGCCATCATTTGGCTCAATTGAGCGGATGGCTCATGAGTCACCCTCCATCCTGACCCAAACGCCCCATTCGGGCCTAAACCTCTTCTCTTCCACCCCATTCACAAAGACATTCATGGTCCTTTGTATGGGGATCATTCACTCCCCACATCAATGTCCCTTCATCTTGAGGACATTGAGGAGTGTATGTGGGATGCCAATCCCACTAGAGAGAGATTCAAACCGAACTCCACAACCTCCACCAATTCAAAGGCATGGTGGACTCTCACTTGAGTGAGACAATGCAAATGCAAAGTGCTTTGCTTGCTTCCATCATGACCACCCCAAACATTTCCACCAACACCAACACATCTACCATTCCACCACCACAACCTCCCCAAACATACTACCTCCCTAGGCATGGTTGCTCAACTTGTGAGCAAACGGCCCAAACCGTGATAGGACCCGGTTATGGTCCTTGACTTTCAAGAAGAAATGAGGTTCATCCTCAATCATATCCTTGAGCCTCAACGCTTTTCTCATCCACCATCAAATTAGGATGGTCATAGTTTAGCATTTCTAGTTTTCTTCTTAGGATTATTTTTCTTTTCTTTTCTTTCTGTACTAACACATCAATTGTTTCCATTTCATGATCTTTATTCATGAACATTTTAACTAATGTTTGGAAATGCTTGTGAATGATCATTATTACTAACATTTTTTTTGTAGCTTTATTTTCACAATCCATGTATCTTCCCATTAAAGCACCCATTTGGGGAGCTTTGATCAAGGGGAGATAATGGCTCGCTCATTACATTCCTCAAGATTTCTACTTTTGTTGAGACAAAAAGGGGAGAAAATATAGAACTTGATTACATTTTGACTTTTCTAAAAGTCAATCGCATACTTTGACTTTTTGAAAAAGTCAACATCATACATCAACTAGTGAATACTTTGACTTTCATAAATAGTCAAACATCATACACTTGCATTATCTTTTCAAGTTCTAAAACTAATATTTTTATAACTCTTGCACAAACTTTGTATCTTTTATAAAAATAAATTTATATTTTGTCCTCAACAAAAATGGGGAGATTGTTAATACAAATATCGTCATTAAACGTTATTTATATTTTTGATCTTTACCTAAGTTTTGTTAACCACAAAAGTAAATTTAATTTGTATAAAAGCTTAAAGCTTGTCAAGTTTAATAGATATTAAAACAAGCTTTTTCAAACAATATATTCATCATTCAAGCATTTACATTTATGATTAGTAACATCTTGATATGACTCTAATCATTATGTATGATAGTAGTTTTTAGAATGTGTTAGGTTCTTAAAACCAAACACTACTTAAGTACTTGCATATTTCTAAAAATAGAAATACAAACATATGACATCATATGATGCATCACGGAAATGTTGGAAGATTTCATTAGATATTTTGTGTGGATTTGTACTCTTCATATCTTGCACAATCTCACTTAGATAGAGTTGACATTAGCAAAGATTTGATATCTTGACTGCCGACCGGCGTACCAAATTGGTACACGGGCGGAACCCTTTTAAGCGCGGACGCTCCTGTCCATTTTGGCTATAAATAACAATGCCAAGCCAAGTAGTTTTTCATCCCTTTCTAACATACTCTCATACATATATTCTCTCTAACCTTTCTAACTCAGTTTCATATCATATTAGTGATCTCTTTTGTAGCAAAGAAGATCAAGTCACATTCAAGCTTCAAACGAGAAGTTGGAAGTCTTGTTTGTTTAGTGTTGTATGATCTTGTGTTGATTCATACTTCATTGTTGTATTAAACCATCATAATCTTGTGAGTGTGAGTGGTTAGTATTTTAGTCCTCAAAATACGTTGTGTGTGGGAGTGGTTGTACCCTTGGAAAGAACTCGACATCTAGCTTAGTGTCGGAAATAGTGTGTTTAAGTGTAAAGGTTTTCTCCGCCGATGAAAGGAGCTTGTTGACTAGTGAAGTTAAAACTCTCGAGTGTGAGACTCGAGGAGTGGAGTAGGGCAAGGAAAAAGAGTCCTTGTAGACCTAACCACTATAAACAACTTGTTGTGGTTTGATCATTTCTTTTCCTTATTTACTCTTACATATTGTTTATTAACATATCTAAGATAAATATTAATTGATCTTTACAATAAGTTTCAAAACAAAGTTTTTAATTGGTAAACTATTCAACCCCCCTTCTAGTTTTCTACATGTTGTATTTAGAAAGATTTGATTTTTAGAAATTAGGTTTAGACAACACATATTGATATACCTAGTTTTAGACGGATGATAACACGTAAGCACAACGTTATACTAATGAAGACGTATATCATATATATAAATATGTTTGATATTTATATGAAATGAAAGAAAATATATAAACACATAATTTTCCATTTAGTGATATGCAAACATACACGTGTTTTACTAACGTTATTTAAAGATAAGTCTTTATGAAAGTCATACCTCTATTGTAATTTAAGTGTCCCTTTTGACGAATCTTATCAATGGACAACTCTGGTTTCTTCGAGATCTACTTGTAATATGTTCGCATTAATTGGGGAAACTTATCCTATTATCAATAATCTGATGGTTTCTTATTTTCGATTAGCTAAACAAAATGACAAGAAAAGTTAGTGCATTTTGTAAGACAAAGTGAGATGTAAGAAAAGAGAAATAATTAATGTTACCATCTAATTCATATCCAACAAAAATATTCTTAAAACATAGTTTTTGTTTTAGAAGATTTCCTCTTCTTGTAGTTTTCAAACATACACAGATCAGACGTTTTTAAAGTACAATTTACTCTAAGAAACTTGGTAACGAAGCTCTGATGCCAATTGTGGAAAACTGGAAAGGGGGTAGAATAGTTTTACCGATTAAAACTTCATTTTAATATATTTAGATCGACTTATGTCAATCTATTTGGTATGTGTGTTGGATATTGATAGATAAGCATATAAGTAAGTAATGCAAGGATAAAGAGTAAAGGAACACAAAACCACGACACGAGTATTTATAGTGGTTCGGCTACAAGGACACCTTCCTTGCCCTAATCCATTCCCCGAGTACCCACTCGAGAGTGTGAAGTCCTAAACCTTGGATCTGGAACACTTAGCTTGTTAATGAGTAGTTGTCTTGAATGGTTCCAAAACAACAAAGAGAAACTTTGTTATGAATACACACAAGTATGCGGAATCTACTTGAATGTACTTAGAAGATTAATGTAAACAAGTAAACACGTATCGTGGACAAACTAATGCTTCAATATTATTAATCAATAATACGAAAGTACTCTTCCTAGTACTAGTGGTTTACAACCTTGAAGTTTTACTTAGAACGCTAGGGTTAAGGGAAATGCTAGTGTGTAAGAGATATCTTCTGACCTAGCTGGGGATCTCCTTTATACACCAAGGAGTCCTTACAAAGATTACTTGCATTAACGTATCATATCTTCTATAGGGATAGAAGATATGCTATTACAAAATGTACACGACATTCCATACATAGAACATTACAAACTCTAATACTATCAGTACTAAATTTAACGCTATCAGTACTAACTAGTTAATACTCTTGAACTATTACTATCAGTACAAACTTCCAATGCTAAGAGTACTAACTGTAATCATGAATTTCCCAACAGAGAGTTTGTAAGCACTACACAACACAAGCTCCCATGTGGTAGAAGCTTCTTCACAACGCCGCCTACTTTTATCCGCACAAGTTAGACAATCGAAGTTTCCACGAGGTAGAACCAAACCTATCACAACGCCGCCTACACTTTATCCCATTAAGGCTAGATACCGAGTTCCATTACAAATGAGAAATACCCAACACTACACCACTACACAATACCTAAAAGGAGACACACTTTGTTACAACACTAGAAAGGATATCAACATCCTCTAACCCAAACTACACAACTTGTACATCGAAGCACCATATTGAATGTACAACTTCGGCACCATTCACTAATGCTCAACACGCATCCTTCTGACCTTCACCAATGCCTTCAACACAACACTTATATGGAGGGGAGGAAAGAACTATCAACAAGATGCACTTCAAGTGTCTTGATGATGATCTAAGTATAACTCAAGACTGAGCAAGACGCTTCTTCAAGAGTATGATCTCGCTTTTAAGAGGAACCTGTAGAATCACACAAACATAAACTACATACAATGATCCTTGGATTCTGGGTTAGTGAGGTTAGAAACCGAGAGAAAGTATATCTAAAAGTGGTAGTGAGCAAGAGATAAATGGCTCACTATTTATAGACAAAACATGTTCATCGTCCCAGTAGTCTTCACGTATCCTCACCTCGCAGGATCCGGCTAGTGCAAAACCTGGGATTCGGCTACTGGATTATGGACCATGGGTTATGGGTAATGGATTATGGATACCGAACAAGATATAATGTACCTAGTCATTGGGTTATGGATCTTGGGTCATTGGTCATGGGCTTTGGGTCATGGATCATGGATAATATCCAACATTACTTCATGCATGATGTCATGCAATGGGTCATGGGTTATAGATCATGCTCCATGGGTATGGGTTATGGACTTTGGTTTTTACCCAACAACATTCATTGTACCTAGTCAATGGATCATGGGTCATGGGTTAAGGACTTTGGTTTTTACCCATTACTTACCCATTGCAACATATACAAAGTACATATACATTTTTATAAAATGTAAACACTAGTTTATACATATGCATTTCTATAAGATGTAAACAATATTATTTGTTAGTGTTTTATAAAAATGTCTTTGGTTTTATAACTTATTTACTAAACATGTTTTGATATAATTTTAATATGTTTAGTAAAAGTGTGTTAGTAAACTATTGGCTCAAACCTTTAATGATATTTTTATTTTTTCAAGTAAAATTATTTTACGCTTGTTATCGACAAAACATTAGAATATCGTAAAATATACATAAACGTTTTTATGGTTTATTTGTATTAACAAACATAACTAGAACTAATAACCCCCGACACCGGGATAGGTCATAAGAAGCAAATGATCCAAACATTGGTTTACTTCACTGCATGTGAGACAAGAATTAGAAAGCATGCTCTCGTGACAAAGGGTTTGTGATCGTTTGATGCTAATGTTGTGTCTCATTTAGAGGTTATCTGATGGTCGTGTAACGACCCATGATGCGAATATTGATTCACTGGAATCAACTGCATTGATGTCGGCGTGAATAGGATTTTCCCATTATGTTTAATATACATCTACAGAATGGCCTTTTATAATTGATGACTGATATTTTACACATATTTGTTGGGTACAGGCATGCCGCCTTCTTATTATTTGGAATCAGAAAAGAGCCGGTCGGGTGATCATGTAACAGGCGATGATCAAAATTTAGGCTTGCGCCTCACATCTAGGAGAGAAGATTTTTTTACTTGAACCTATATGGAAAGTGCAAAATCCTCTAGAACTATAGCATGGTTTGATACGTTGGTTTGATGTGTTGGCTAGCTGGTCGAGCTACAAAGGTATGATGTGCTGGTGCGACCACTTGATATGTCAGTTGTAGTTGCTATTAGTACAAAGAGCAGATATAAGTGACACGTCGAGAAGTATGAGCAACGTATCATGCCTCTCTATCTCAACGGTCGTTCTGATGTTACCATTAATAGAAAAGTTATTTGTATTGTACTTATATGTAAGAAGACCTACTTATATACTTATATTTGTTTTCGGGTGAAATCAAACCCTTGATGTTTTCTTTGTCACAAAAGATTAGACTACGTTGTTATATTTAACTGGCACTGTATTTTTTTTTATTGTTTGACGCTCTTTTTCGGATGTTCTTTTTTTAAATATCATTAAAATGACATAATTTTGGCTGCCGTTAAATTAGATTCTTTTCGGACCTTTTTATTATTGATCGTTAGATTTTAATTCTTTTCGAGACGGTATTTCTGTAAATATAGGTAAAATCACATAATGTCACCTATCGTTAAATTACATTTTCTATAGATCTTTTCATCGTTATTCGCTAAATTGTAAGTTTCATCATTAATCGGCAAAAAACCACATGATAAATTTTAGTTCTTTTCAAGACGGTATTTCTTTAAATATAGGTAAAATCACATAATGTCACCTCTCGTTAAATTACAACAAACATTTCATCACAGTGCGCAGATTGAAATCCTCGTTAAATCTAAAAACTATAGTATTTAACATTAAAAAAGTTAAACTGTAATAAAGAAAAATCTCTGAAAATATTTCACGTGTAATCTTTATTGAAAGACAATAATGTTTTTTCTTAAATGTTCTAAAGTCACATATGTAGAGTCAACTCTATAAAGTTCTAAATCTTAATTGTACATGGTGGTATATATTGAAAGAATACCGTTGCGTCGATGACGGCACATGATGGTCTTTGCATCTTTAACCATTTTTTATATTTTCGTATTGTTTATGTAGAGTCAATTTAATAGGAGTGTGATATTCTACCGGCTCAAAACATATGAAAATCATATAACACATACCGTGTGTGTTATTCGAGTATAATAAACGTAATTAATAAGAAATTTTAGTCTTATGTTTTGTCTAAAGTAGACCAATTCAATATTGATAGGTTCACTTTTAATAAATACGGAGTATCAACTACACGAGCTGTTTACATTATGTATAGTTGGAGGCAAACGCGTACAATAATATTTCAGTTTACACGTGTTAGAAAAAAAAAAACATCTTGGTTTACATATTGAATTATGATTTGAACGGTGAATATATTGCTCGTTACAAACAAATTTTAGAAAATGATGCCGTTAGATTTAATTAAACGGGTAAATAAATGAAGTTTTTTTTTATATGGCGAGATCGAGTTTTAAACCTAGATGTATCCGGTTTGCAATAGCGGAGCTAGAAAAATTTCCGTGGGAGGGCCGAAACAATTTTTTTTCGAGAAATACATTAAATGGGAGGGCCGAAATAAATTTTTTCTCAAAATCACATGTGAAATCATGAAATAAATCTTAACGGGCTTTTAGACCTAGTGTAGGGGACCTCACGGTCCTCACATAGCTCCGCCCCTGCCGGTTTGAGAGGAATATCTTGGTGACCGTTTTGAACCCTTTTCGTTGTCACACCCACTGTAGCTATCGAGTTCTACCCGTAGATCGTCTTTGAAAACATTATGATGTCTAATAACTGTTTTTTTTTTTTACAAGTTTATGATAATTCACATAATCAAAGAAAATTAAAAAAAGCCTGGCATTTCGAGTTTTCGACTAAGCGTCACCTTTTACATCACCGAAGATGAAGAACCACCACAAGGCCACAACCTAACCACTAAGTATATTTACACGTTATTTTAATATGATAACAAATACTGTCGAGTATTTACAATCTTTAATGTTTTTAAAATTGCATATAAAATTGGCATCCTCTTGTTCTAACGTGTAACATTTGACTTCGTATTTAAAAATATTAAGATCTTGTAAAGAATAAAATATCAATAAGATTTCTGGACATCACTAAAGTTTAACAAACCAATATGAAAAAGATACAACATATTGTTTGAAACGTTAAACGTATACATACGAGGTTTCGAGCAGCGCGTTGCTGCGGGTGTTTTCGTTAAATATAGAGCGATCAGTTTGTCGAAGATAGCAACGGTAAAAGGCATAAGATTGCAAGGATGGTTGCTGCAAGAATGTGCAACATAAAAAACTGGCCAAACTTTCTAAAGCATACATTAGATTTATATGCACTGACTGCTACAAGAGTAGCATTTTTGTATGGTATTGCATAGCACAAAATAGGAGTATCTTGGTATGCAAACATGCCATAGTTTTTGTCTGAGTTTGACACAAAAGAACACAATGTTTTGGCGCACATTTCTGCAGCTAGAAAGCCATAAGATTGCAAGGATACTTGTTGCAAGAATGCGTAGTATAAAAAGCAGCCAAACCTTCTAAAAGGGTCGATGGAGACCACATAAGCAAATTACAACCACGATAATTATTGCACTAAACACATGTAATCGCAACTTTGCAGCACACTAAACCAAACAACATTTGGATAAAGTACATCTGGATGATCTGCGTAACAACACATGCAATTTTCTTTAACACAATATGATACTCCGGCCTTCCCTACGTTTTATTCAAAGGCATTTAAGCCACTGAGAACTACTAAATAATACATCATATTTGAGTAACGGCTAAATTTTTTTGCCTTTCCCTTTTGAACCATCTTTGGCAAATGGTTTCATACCTATCTCTTGACAAAAATGAGCATTGGGAAGGCCAAGGACTTTGAGCCTGGATTTAAAAGCCTCTTTCGCAATCTGCTTTGCAGTTTTTGCCATGGCATTATCATTTCTTTGCTTGTTTTGGAGGTTTAACCTTCCTAACATCTTCTTTTTTAGATCCTGAACCGCAATAACCAGGCGGAAAGTAGTTGTTCCATTCCAGAGGAAGGTCAACGCCTTCTGAGCTTGATTCAGTGCTTGAAATGTACATGGTACCCCGCACATTTAAAAATTAAAAAGTGAGTCTATGTGGTAATGTTTTGTCTTTTTGATATCAAGATTCAGATGGAAAAGATAAACCTTCTTTCTTGCCAAAATCCATGTTGTGGTTTCTTTTAGATTATTGTTTGGTGAATCAATGTTTGGTGGAGCTGTTTTTACGGGTGGAATTTCAAATGAACATGTGTTTTATGAATGGAATATGTGCAGGCAATGTGCAGGTTTCAAAAAATGAACAGCTAATTAAAGCAGTCAATGCATACACTGTTGATGTCATTAAACTAGAGAATATGCATGTTTCATGTGAGCTTTTTGTATCAGTAGTCTTTAATATTGGAATATGCACATATGTGCAGTCCATGTTTGAAGAAAAAAACAGTGAACCAAAGATTCATATTTCATTAAAAAAACAGTCACCACATATGAATGATGGTGGTACAAACGATTTTGCAGTTTCATCCCTACAACTATTATCATTACCTGAATTGCAGCCTCAATTAAAAACAAATGGACGTTGGCCTTTCGTAGATGATCTCCGGTTGTTGTATGAAATTGGCACGAAAACAAACCAAAATCGGGACACAAATTTAGAACCGTAAATTAGATTTTCCAACCATAGCGGTGTTACTTACAGGCCAAAAATATAATTGGAATACCAATATTAAGATGGCTACACAAACTTGTAATTACCGGGTGTATTTGCTACTAGCGCAAAGAAGTAGACGACTACTTTCACATATCTCTGGCCTCCCTTCTTATGTCCATTCCAACATTTACATTCATGCTAATGAGTCGTCAAGCAATGCTGACAAACTGGGATAGAGTTATGTCCATGCTGCCACATAAAGACCGCTATTCTCAGACACTGATTTTACCTAAATGGTCTATAAAAATGAACTATCAAGTAATGTGTAACAAAGAACAGACCTTATTCTTGATGCAGTGGAACATATGTTGTTCGTCATGCCATACAAAGATTATAAGTATACTTACCAAAACATTTATCTAAATCCATAAGTGAGTATGGCAAAATCTGCTGAATTTTGGTCATACCCATATACCAAAAGGAAGTGTAAAAATGTATTCATCGATTATCGCTAGCAGTGTGAACAGATTATAGATAAAGGTCACTCACCGCAGGAACCAACTGGAAATGCAGGAAGCTTCAGCATCCTAGCGTGTTCTTTTTAGAGCCGACACTGGAGTAAGTAAGCGTAAGCAGCTTTTCCATGGCATAGGAAGGCTAGTGGTTTCTGAGCTTTATTGGTTGCTTGAAATGTAGATGGCTTCTGCACATAAAATGGAAAAAAATAAATAGGATGTGTTGTTTGCATATAAAGATGGAAATGAAAGCAATAAACCTTTTCCCTTGCTAGAATTCATGCTGCAATTTGCTTTAGATTATTGTTTCGTCGTACTGATGTTTAGTGGAAAAGTTCTCTATTAATGAAATTTTAGATTAGTGGTTGGTTCATGAAGGGAGTATGTGCAGATAAAATGATTAAAGTAGACAACATAGAGGTTGCACTTTAGTGTGCAGTGCTGAAATCTTAGATTAGTGGTTGGTTCATGAACTATTCAAAGATGCTTTTAGGTCAGGCTAGCTTCTATGTTGGCTTGTTTGGGAATCTGTCATTGGAATGATAAGTAATGATATGTTGTATCAATTAGGTTACACCAACTTAGTGCTACAGGTTTTTGTTTGCCTATATAAGGTGGTTTTTTTCTGGCTTCACATACTTGCCTTTCTACCTTGTGAGTTTTTGTGAAAATATGTTAAGAAAATGGTGTCTACCCCAAACATTGATCAGCTTAAAGCAAAGACATGTGGTTCTTGCGAGCTACATCATGCCTTTAAGTTCCTCGCTTCTGAGGAGCAAGGTGAGAATGAGGGGTTCGTCATGCTGCTTGGAGAGAAATGCGATGATGTTCGTCGTCGCCCGCAGAGGAGGACCGAATCGCTGGCGGAAGAGGGACGGTTGAATCCTTTTTGATGATGTTGCAAATGACGGTGTTGAATGCTTGGAGGAGGCACAAGATAGGGACCATCAGATTCTTCTTGCACCGATTCATGCCTTGATTTGGCTAGGCAAGCGCGTATTGAGAAAAGCCGCCATGTGTTTACAATGGAGTTGCATGATTAGGGTAGTATCTTGTGTGTCTGTATGATGGCTTGTCCTATGGTCTTTATGTTTAATGCTATGGTGTTATGTGTTAGATTAAAAGGGTGTTGTTAATCTGTGTTGGTATGCCTGTAACTTATGTCGCCTATGAATAAAAGTTACGTTTGTTTGTGGTTCAATAATTTTGTTGATATTTGTCTTGTTATGTGATGGAGAAAAGCAATGATATGGTTGACTCAGTTGTGTTTTATTTGGATAATGTGTGGAGGCATTTGTTGGGTTTCTTTTATGGGATACTGAATATTTTGCAAGTACAAATTATTTATGTTTTTTGATGATTGCAACACTTATGTGTGTTGTGAATGATATATGTAGAAGGTTAGTGACAATAAGGTGAGGATAAAAATTTATTAGCAAAGACGGTTTTACTGATTGGATTTAATATGAATATGTATTATCAATTAACAAAAGAATTCTTAAGTTGTGCATGTCTATCATAGTTTAGCACTAAAAGTATTGAACATTTTTTAAAATTCAGAAAATGCTCGATCCTTTAAATAAAGGTTGGGTGGAAAAACAAAGCATGGCAAAATTTGATGGTTGTTGGTCATAAGTAGACACTCAAAAAGAAGCATCGAATGCACTCATCGACCATGGTCATGAGTATGAACATGATTTTCAAGACAGATTACTCCCGCACTAGTGAAAGACCTTGCTATGTGATAAGGCAGCCTATGTGCAGGAGCCATCCCGATGTGAGCATCTTCAGGCACCTCAAAAATCTTAGTAGCCTCCGCTTCAGAACCAATGCCAGTGGCCTTGATTGATGAGCATTCATTGGCATTCATAGTACGACGATAGTGTCTTTCTGAATCTAAAAAAAAAGGAGCACACAATCACTAAAAAAATACCCCAAGAAACTTAACATGTGCTGATAAAATAATTGCACACCGATAAACAATTAACCATTGTCACTTTTGTAAATTATAGGATAATGGTATGTATGATAATTTACTTACTATGTTAAATTCTTTGATCCAATACATATTTCTGCAAATGCCATTTTTCTTTCTGTTTTCACCATCCTCCTGCAATGAAAAAGTGAGTATAAAGTGTTATCCATATGACACAGATATATATTCATAGTTTAAATATTTGTCGTGATGTAATGACACATATCAAGCAGCCAACTATACACTGTTTTTCCACCTGCAATGTAGGTTTGTTGATTGAATGGCATGCCAGATCTAGGATGATCGATAAATTTCACAAATGATCCTAGGTTTGACGTGTCATTCAATCAACAAAGCTGGATTGCAAGCAAATAAATGATCTGAACTTGTTTGAGTGTCGTGCATTTAAGCTATATCAGTTTTTATTCTCTACCTACAATGGTTTAATTTTGTAACATTCATGTTTTTAGTTTGTAGCTTTTTTTTTTGCCCGTAATTTTATATCTATAAATATATTTTTTTTAATCTGTTTTTTTTGCTCTTTTTTTTTCATAAGATCAGATTCATTTTTTGTGGCATCATTCATGTGAAAAATGCTAAGTATGCCAAAAGATGCCTAATTGATGGCTGTTTATGGGGAATCAAAACTCATAATTACTTTCCATTGCATTTGGAGGCTCTATGGTGGCAGTCAAATCGAAAGTCTAATAAGCCATGTACTATGACATCATAGCAATAATAACCCACCCCTAATTTTCCCTTTAAAAGACACACATACCAATCAAAAAACACACACCAAAGAAAATCTGCCCCAAACCTCAAATAAAAAAACAGGGAAAAAAAAATGAAGACACCTATGCCTTTTTGCGAAGAGCTTCTTTGCAGCCGCTGGGTCTAGATTTGTGAGGGATATGATGGTTGTTCGATTCGGAAGAGAGGTGACCATGACTATGGTGGATGAAGCGAATGATGAAAAAGGCTCAAGACATTAGGGCTCGCGTAGCTGAGCGGGACTATGTGATTGGAGAGTTGGAGCTCTTGTATCCGTTTGATTCTTCTACAAAGTATCTCGTGAGTCAATAAGCCGCAAATCGAAGATTTAAGCAAAGGCAATACAGGCGATCCTGGTATATGTGATGAAGAAGCAAAAGCGAGCACAGGAGCTTTTGTCATTTATCAAGAAGTTGAAGGGGATGGTGTACTGACATCCTTTATTTTGGTGTTTCTGAAGTGTTTTTTGGGTTTAAGTGATGGTGTGAATGGGTAGGATCGCTATTATGTGTTCACCAAGACTCGCTAATGTTCATGTTTTTTGTCTTTGAACAATTTATCTGTTTTTTTTATGTTTCAGAAGTTAATGCATTAAACTTTTATGTTGCAATATTAACCTTGCTTGAACATACCCGTGTTTGCTATATCCCATAGCTGGCTGCCTTGCTATGATGGCACCGTAAACATGTACTTTTAAACTGATTTTGTGACACTTGACCTTGTTCCATAAGTGGCTGGCTCCATTGGGCTTGCTCCATAAGTTGTTCGGTCCGCTCGCAGTGCAATTCGGAACCTGTTATAATAAGTTTATTGTTAGTGCATGAGCAACAAAGCTAAATATTAAAAGTTTTAAAATTATGGCAGTTGAACCTGCAGTTTAAATGTAAAGGGTAGAGGAATGCAAATCAAAATACCAAACATAATATACACTATAGTCATACTTCATCGAGCGCCATTACTGGATAAACTCACCAGCTAGCCATACCCACTCTTTTCCGAGTTTGCTATGACCATTTGCTATCATGTGCAGTTGAGCATGGCCTAGTTTAAAAAATAGCATGAGAATCTCATTGATCGACACTATAGTACTGTGCAAAAACAAACCACATGAACGGACCTTCCGTTGGTGGACAGGGTCTTTGCCGGTGACGGTGGACACTTATATCGGTAATCATGACAGAGGTGTCCTTTCTCCCTGCACCTTCTCTGGAACAGTGAAGATGGTGTTTCACATTTGGCTTACCATGTTCATAAGCAAGGATGCCTACTTTGAAGGAAAAAAAACAAAGCATCAGAAAAACGCGTGTAATCTTAACTCTCACCCAAACACTTGGAGAAAAATAAAAGCCAAAAACCGCAGCTACTTTAAAAATCATCGCAAATTCAAATCTAAAGAATTGCCTACTGCCACACAAAGTCCATTGATATGACCACCTTTGTCTGAATCTATGTGGCTCCCTGTAATCTGCACGTGTCGCTTGTCAACAACACCCACAAAAAAACGTACGGCATTAGCATTTGGATGTTTGTACGGTAAACATCACACTAAGTATAAGCACATCGAGAATGAGGGAAAAAAAAGAGAACCAACCTTTGCGAATAACCAGATATGCGGCGTAGGCTAACTGAGTTCCTGGCCATCTGTTTTTGCGGGCTGCCTCTTTTTCTAGGATGGCATGAAGATGTGGTATCATATATAGGCTCTCCTGTTCCAGTAAAAAAAATAGCATGACAATGTGCTTCGGTGATCCGAAACTGTTATGAAAAAAACAAACAGGCCAATCAAATTTTACAAACTGAATTTGAAAAGAGAATAGCAAAAGTGACTTTCCATTGTATCAGCACTTATCGGTAGACCAATGATGCCTTTTCCACCGGATCTATGGAACAAAGTTTGGAAAAACTGTAACAATACACGTATGGGTACTTGAGTAGCTGCAACAGTAATAAGAAACCCAAAAATTAACATGTACAATAATACATTGAAAGACAGTGTAATGGTTGTAGTGAAGTGCAAGGACATACCTCAATTGGAAAAAAATGAATGTTCAGTTTTGAATGCTAAGATGAAATACTGTATAAGCAAAGTTCATACACTCACAGGACCACATGCTAGCAAAGCCGGCTTCATCTGTGGAGAAGTGGCTTTTAAAGAAGAAAACACTAATTGATTTATCGTGTCTTTTAAAAACTGTCTACTGACATGCCATGACCTGAAAACGACAATGTTTATTATGCCCTTTAATATCTATATAGCCTCAGACCTGTGAATATGGGAGCGGTACCAGAGACTCAGTATGGCTGCAACCACAATTTGGATTAGGGTGCCTTGCCAAAACATGGGAGTCGATGAAGCACGCTTACCAAATACATATATGCAGGAAACTATCATCACCGGCGTTCTCACCTTACAATACACGCAAAAGCGTCACAACATGAAGAACATCCAACCACATCTGAGTTTAACATTAAACCCCAAACCGAAGTATGAAGCTCATTTATTGCCCCCAACATCTAACCATAAGTAGCATTTCAACAACCATAAGCAACATCTAATTATTCTAACACCTAAAAAATGGATGCACCAGTTTGTTGAAGTTAGCAATGGCGACAGTCATAAGATTGCAAAGATAGCTGATGAAAGAGTGTGCAGCATAAAAAACTAGCCAAACCTTCTAAAACATACATTAGCTTCATATGTAGTAACTGCTGGAATGGTGTGCAAAATATGTTGTATCCACCCTTTGGCTAGTTTTACAAATATATGAAAGTTTGGCATATAAGAGTAGGAGCTTTATATGCTATTGCATACTTTTGTAGACACGCTGCAGTCGCAGCACAAAATAGGAGTATCTTGATATGCAAACATGCTACACCTTCTGTCTAAGTTTGAAACAAAAGAATACTAATGTTTTAGCCTGAAACTTTTAATCGATTCTTAAAAATAGCAAATTTGCATAATTTTTTTATAATCAATTATTGAAATACGTAACCTTAATCTAAGATTAACCAAACCCACAAACCGGTATAAGCACAACAAAAGGGCGTTATTTTGAATGAAAGCATGCCAGGTCTTTCCCCCCAGAGATATACCCAGGTGTATCTTTTAAAAAAAGAGGCAATGTAAGTAGGGATGAATAGAACGGGACGGTTAACCTCATGGGCCTCCACCCAAACAGGCTTGGCAAAAAGATTCCCAGGGAAAAAACTATTCATAAGGCATAGAGACGCTCGCGAATTGCGAACATGCATGCCGTGGGCAACCGTAATGTAGATGTGGGTGCCATGCCAACAGACAGAGGTGCTAAAGCACGCTAACGGCGATCAATGGAGAAACCCATCATCATTGCGTCATTAACCTTATGATATGGTATATGTTACTTGTATATTATATACTTTTACATTTTTGGGTTCGCTTTTTTTCAGTGTGAGAATTTTGCCGGACATATGGCTCGGATGGGGAATATTCAAGCAAGAGGATACACCGCCATGGTACAAATAAATGCTGCACAATCACCCTCGCCAAGATAATGCCATCTCACATTTACCGAATAAACCCCACCATTCATCACACCTCGAAAAGGAATACAAAGGTCGATTCATTTAGCATTGCACTAGCATCCAAGAAAAACGGAATCACGTAAATCAAAATTCATGGGAGCCTTGCCTCTATCTGTAATCTGCAATAATGAAATGAAAGTTTCGCATAATCACATTTAACCAACTCCAACGCAAAAGGCCAACCGTACGTAAACAATAGCACCTAACATAATTTCTATTATGCTCATACCTCATCGGCCTTAACATCAGCATTTCATAAAAGCACCGCATCTGAATTTGTTTTGGTTGCACGAGGCATGGCTCACACGGTCGCTTACCTTTAGATCCAACGGTATATCTCCGAGAAAATTATTCGACAATATAATGATCCAAACATAGGTGCAAAGGACGCATCGAAAACAATGCCCATAGTTATAGCAGCTGTAGCCTCAAACAGCCACAAAAGCAACATATTAAGAAAAAGAACACATCAACCGTGCCCACAACCATGATGGGTTGGCCCGCCAACATGCATTGCACCTCATCTTCTTCAAAGGCACCCCCACCCATGAGAACGAATACCAATAGCCACTAATTGCAAGCGCAATAAGCAACCAATAAACCCGATAACTATTATACATCAAACAGCCGCGTAACTGCATGTGTCACGGATCATGCGACCAAAAATACTGTTGCATACGCCATGACTTTGGCTTAAACAAACACTTTTATTATGTTCTCGTCCCAAGCAAATCTAAAATTGCACATTTTGATTTGTGGCAGCCCGAGAGCGAATCTCCGAGCAACAGATACACTCGCCATGGTACATGGTTACTGTTGCCACTGCCAAGATACGGGCGATCTCAAATTCACCGAAGAAACCCCAAATCATCACAGCCTCAAAAAAGGAATACAAAGGGTAAGCATTTAGCACCGCGGGTCGATTACGGTAACCGGCCAACTGTGTTCATTCCCACTCATATCGTACCTTTATTCTGTAATTCACAATCATGAAATCTAATTTTTAGACAGTGATATTTAGGTTTATAGACAGATAGGTTACCCAACTTTCCAACTTTATTCGCCTAAGTTACCAAACTTTCATTTTGTTCACTTAGGTTACTGAACTTTAGTTAAGCATTCAACCTCAATTTTTTCAGTGTAATCAAACTATCAAAGTAACCCAAATGCATTTTTTTAGGTAAGTTAAGTAACTTAAATGCAACGTTATAGAAATTCAGTAACCTAAATGTAGCATTTTTTTAGTTAAGTAACCTGTTTGAACAAAAAAAAGTTTGGTAACTTAGGCGAATAAAGTTGAAAAGTTGGGTAACCTATATGTCTATAAACCCGTGATATTTCTCCAAGAGCAACATAAAAACGAATGCCAAAGAAGAGCTAATTTGCAGAAAAGCTCATGGCCGGCAAATTGGATTGGCACTCGAACAACAGCATGGCTGCAACTATCTGGTTACCCTGCCAAGACATGTTTTCCGGCCAACTTAAGTTATCAATACAAAGCAAAGATATTTTTTTACCCGGCCTGTTTGGGTGGAAGGCCATTAGGTTAACCAACCCGTTCTATTCATCCCTACTCACAGCGCCTCGTCTTTGTTTATCCAAATGGTGGTCGCACTAAAACAACAGTATGGTACGCAACCATATGGTTACCATGCCAAGCCATGTTTTTCGGCCAAGTTAACTTACCACCGAAAACATGTTTTCCGGCCAAGTTAAGTATGAAAAAAATGTGTGATTTCTTAGGAACAACGTTTAAAATTGATGCAACCTCAGCAAACCTAGTCCGTGACAGCAAGACCTGAAAGCATTGCAAACCCACAAAATCTTTTAAGAAGTTATATTATTTAAGCAAAATCTAATCCGCATAAAGTGTTTAACCATTAGACATGACATCCCATTCAACCAACATGAAGAGACGTTTTTTTTACACTGACTAAATCAACATGAATTATTAAAGGAGGATGTAATTCTATGATCACTAAACTGATATACAAACTTTAAATTAGAAAACGCACAGGATATTTAAACAAAATAGAAATAAGCAAATGAAACACAAACCCTCATTAGTATAAACTGTTAAAAAAACTTAAACCCTCAACACAACAAACCTAGGCAAAAAGTGAAGGCAAAACATCACACCCAGTATCCAATCTTCAAAAAACAATGAAAGCTAAACACAACATAGCCCACAAAGCATAAAGAACAAAGAAAATAGGCAAAAAAGAAAAGTGAAAAACATGACTCCTCATCAATTCTTGAAAATCTAAAAGCCACAGTCAGATTTTTATGATTGATAATCGACATACGTAACCCTCATCTAAGACATGGCAAGCAGAAACATCAAACCCTAAATAAACCTAAAATAACCCACAACCGAACCTAAACACAGCATACCATAACCACCATAAAGATCAAGGAAAATAAGCCCTAAAGAAAGAAAAAAAAAATCAAACCTTTAATCGTTTCTTCAAAATTAGCAAATCTGCCGTTAGGGTTTTTGATAATCAATAATTGAAATTGGTAACCTTACCGTCAGATTTACCAAACACACAAAATATATGGACCAAAAGAGAGTTACAACTGTAGCCCAAACCATGTGGCTAACGCAGATCCACAAAAACGATAAAAAGATTGTTTCCATAGTAGATCACATGCCCCTCTCACCAACCGGTGTACCAACACGCAAAAGTGTTTCTCTGGATCAAGGCACGCCGGGTTTTTTCCCAGGAGATATACCCAGGCGGATCTAACATGAAAAGGTGAAATGTGAGTAGGGATGAATAGAACGGTCGGGTTAATAAAATGGGGGTCGACCCAAAAGGCCGGGTTAAAAAAGGCACGCATGTAAACACTGTTCTTAAGAAATCCCAACAAATGTAAAGTATATTAATATGATATAGAAAATAATTGAGAAGCTTAAATGTGAGACTAATTTTGTCTATCTCGTGTCACCAACAAAATAGTAACACACAGGATTAAGCATACATTTAAACTTACCAATTAAACTACCAATCGATGCTCATATCTTATATGTTTATGGAATCATGCACATCACTCTAACATGGTTCTCAAATGCTGCAATCCAAGAAAACTAAGCACCAATGTTTACTTATTTCTAGGAATTTTTATATAGTATTTTATAAAATTTTGATGTAAACAACATGTTTTTTTAACGGATGTGTTTGTGAATATAGCAATTAATAACTTCTGCTCACACAGAAAAGATAATCAAACTTAGATTTGGAGTCATTTGAATAGAATTGTACTGAGGAGCATAAAGTCATGAATAATATTAGGGTGTTCACAAATCGGGTAATACTCACAGAAACCAAAGACCAAAACCGAATAAAATCGAAGAACCAAATTTGTAACCAAACTGAATTTATCAAAAATGAACCGAACCAAATTAAATCGAATAACCCGATAACTAAACCAATGGACACCAAATATGCAAAACTTGTTGGATTAAACCGGGCTAAAACTAAAATCGAATTCCATGGGCTAAAAAGAACTTCATTGGTGGCAAATATTTATATGGTAAAGAGTATTGATTGGGAGGCCTAAAAGGTGTGCCTAAATTCATGCCTAAGCATGCGTGGCATCATCTTGATGGCTTTAGTCAGGGACTCACTTTTTTACAAACCATCAAGATCATGACACATATATTTAGGCATGTATTTAGACACATAATTAGGCCTTCCAATCATTTTCCGTAAAGAGTATTGATTGGGAGGCCTAAAATTTATATGACAAATTTATATATAACAAGATGCCTTGATAGGTTTCACTGTTAGCACAATAATAAACAAAGCTTGAATAAATTGGACCTAAATGGACCAAGTTGATTGACATAAGTCCAGAAAGCTACTGCCTTAAACAACCCAAAACTGAAACTCTATAACTTTATTAAGCTTGTACCACAAATATTTATTTTTGTGCCACAACACTATGGAGCTGATGACTGATTTTCATCGGTTTATATACAAGAAATGCATCATATAAAGATATAATAGAGAAGTTTAGGCCAAAAGAAGAAGTTCCTGAATTTGAGATTCTCTTTTCTAAGGCATCTATTTGCTATGGAGTATTGAAATGGGTGTATTTCAAAGTGTGAAAGTGACATATAAAAATCCTAGTTACAAAAGAACAATACTCAAATGTAAGCACTTTTAGGCCCAACACTGAACACCCACTAAGTTCACTTGTTGAATTGTAAAGCCCAAAATAATCTATCTATACTATATAAAATGTAAAAATGGTTAAAGTGGAAAAAGTGAAAAATGTTGAAAGTTGAATGTTGAAAACATGGTCAATGGAGAGAGAAATAAATAATATAATTAATACTCTTATTAAAACACCCCATTACTTAAAAAATACAATAATTTATTCACATTGTACACCCAATTAAAAGCACATCTACCAAATTAAAACAACCAATTGAAACCGATACCGGGTTGACCCGTTGAAACCGATACCGGCTTGACCTGTTGAAACCGATACCGGCTTGACCCGGGACGCTTCAAACCCGGCGGTGACCGGTTAAATTTGACATTTTTAATCCAACCTATCGGTTTGACTCGGTTTAAATCGACTGCATTTTTTATCGAACGGTTCAACCAGTTGAACCACCGGGTGAAATCGGGTTTCAAATTTGACAAAATTATATGAGAAATGATGAAGTAGTTGTGGAACCCGTGACAATTTTTTTGAAAGGAGAGACCAAGTAGTTGTAGTTTTTGGTTTATTTTGCTTTGACACATGTAATTTGTCATTTGTATAATGTTATTTTAAAAATGTTGCTCTTGCACCATTTAAAGAACTAGCATATATGAATCGTCGTTTAAAAGTTAATATATATTGTATAGCCCTTTTTCAAATTGTATCAATAATGTTATGTAAGTTTATTAAAATCATAAAAAATAAATAGTATTGTTATCTTTAGCGATAATTATTTGTACCTCAAACAAAAAGCTTTGAACAATGCATAAATATCTATACAAATTGATAGTACAAAATAATCTTATATGGTGATATCCAATTTGCAAAGTTACAATTTTAAAAGCCACACACCAAATGATAAACGTTACACAAGAAAAAGCGGTCACACATGTTGGCTATACCTCTAAACTACAATATAATATTGCCAACTATATAATACCGTTGCTTTTTGTAATGCTTGAATCTATTATTACTAAAAATCTTAATAACTTAAAACAATCATATTAGAAAATATACTCACACACTTAAATCGACTCCACATAATTTTTTAAAAAACTATATATTTATGTTGCTATGCAACTACGCCAATTGTAGTTATTCGAAAACGATTCTCTAATGCTACAAATTATGGGTCATCGGAACTTTGCAGAAAACTAGACATCGCTGCCGCTAGGCACGGGTACTCGTCTAGTCTTGTAAATAGAGAAAAAATATGTTATAAACTTTGAAACAATAGAGAAGAATGTCCTTTATGGTAATTTCACGTATTATCTCAATTTATAATTTTTTTTTCTTTATGATTTGTCAAAACATTAAAAAAATTGATTATCTGATTATTGCGATATTAAGCTGCATAATCAAACTCAAACACTATGTTTCAGAACCACGTTTTGTAACAATTGATTATCCGATTATCCGTTTTTAAAACACATAATTTATTTAGAATAAGCAATCCCAAACACCCTAAAACTGGTTTTAGTTTTAACTTTTTATCAGGAGCCTCAATTTTGCCACGTGATAGTATGGAATTATGTTATTGTTGTTGGAAATGTATATATTTACAAACTAGTATATAAGGAGGGCTAGGGTCTAGGGTTTCATTCATATCTTTGTGCATTGAATTAACCCTAGATCTCCTCTCCTCTCTTTGTCCTTAATTCGGCCGAGCACCCCAAGTAAGGGAGTTCGGTTTCGTTTTGCTTTAACGAGGACTTGTGTTAGATCTAGCAATCGCTTGATTCGTTTGGTTAATTCGTGTGTACAAGAACGTGGTTGTAAGACATTATTCTTACACCAATAAGTACTTCTTTGGTTTGCTTTGCTCGAGGGTGGTTTTGCTTTGCTCGAGGGATTTGATATTCGCAAGAGGTACGTTACGCATACTTTCAGTCAATTAATTTATTTGTTATGATCTTAAGTCTTCCGCTGGTACTTTGATGTCTTTATGTTTTATATATCATAAACTCAACAGTGGCATCACGAGCCTTGTATAACAAGTAATTAATTACTGAAACACATAATTAAAATAAACATGAATGTGTTATTATTTGTATGCTTAGATCTAGGGTTTGCAAAACCTAAACCCTAATTTTGAGGGGGGCGTTTTTATGGTGCCCTAATTAGGGTTTTGTAAACTATTGTTTTAATTGGATTAGAAACCCTAAGATGCATGCAACTTTATGTGTATATGCGTAACTTTGATTAATTGCATTAATTGTTAAGTGTAATTTTATATCCATGATAATTATCTGCATGATTTATCATGGATTTGCTTTATTGTATGTCTTTCCTGTTTAAGTGATATACATTAATTTTTGATAGATCTAAAATTGGGGAAGACCTCAATAATTATTAATTTAATCAATTATGTGCTATGTGGTATGTATTTAATTTTGACTTGCGCAATCGATGAATCGATGCATGTGGTTCACCTTGTACATAGATGAAAACGGGTGAAAGTCTTAATTAAATATATGCATATTGTCAAATCTAGAATTGATTATTAATAGGATTTATCAAACCGTTTGCATGTGGCTATTTGATATGCATGACTTTTATTTGTTATGCATTCATTGTTTATTTGTTTATTTTTATAAATACTTGCTTGTTTGTTATGTGTAACAAGGGTATTTTTACAAGAAAAATAAACTGACCTAAACAATGGTGAAACATGTATTTTTAAGACTAGTAATCATAATCGTTTAATTGATTGATGACTTTGGTACAAATGGTCTGAATGGCTCACCCATGAGAATGAACTACTAAAAGGGGTTTAAAGAAGTGCGCATTACACTGAAAGGATGTCTTAGGTTGTGCTTTAGCGCGTACTGGTCCTCTTGTAAGTTCGAGTGGAACTACTTAGTAAGCCATTAAATGTGCAAGCTCATCTTAAGGGCGAATTAGTTTAATTCCATGCGCCACTTCGGTGGTAATTATCCGAAACACTAAGTGTTTACACTTATGCAAAAGTACGGTATAATGGATGATAATTAACACTAAATTCCTTGATTGGTGAACCCAATACCTTAATTAAAGTTTGATGATGAAAGGCTTATACATTAAAACAAGATATAAATGTTTTAATAAAAACTATGCTACAAAGATGAATGCATGACATCTTTGTACATATTTGATTTAACATCAAAACTATTACCCTTTAATTTAAGTTATATGCCATCCAACGAAACGGAAACACCTAAGATTACTTTCTATTTGCGTGAGAACGTGACTTAGATCTTAATCGAAGGGTAAAATGTCCACGTATCGTGAGAACGGGCATGGACGATTTTGCAGTTTCTTAAGTTGGACAACTTAATTGAGTTAGGCAGTGAGAACTGGCAACTCAAGGCATAAGATGGGATAAAACATGATTACATGGCGATTGATATTGGCTATATGTAAATCCCATAAATCTAGGAATTGCAATTGAAATTGGCAATTGAGCAAATGCTCTACCATTTTGTATAAGGTTCATTACTAGCGATCAACTGACGTAATGGAATTATGACAATTTGGATCCTAGTTTTCAATAAATATTAATTGGTTATATGAATATGAACCTTGGGTATTTAATTGTTTATTGAAAAGGAAAATTATCAAAATACTAATTATGGTTTTTGAACTTTTTCTGTAGATGGCTCAATCTGATAACACTATGAGCTTACTGAGTGCCGCTTTCAAAGATATGATTGGAAGGGACAAGTCGACCGCCCTAATTTCAATGATTGGCATCGCTCACTTAGGATCATCCTTCGTGTTGCCAAAAGGGTTGAAATTTTGACTACACCTCTGCCTGAAGCTCCTCCCAACACGGCAACTGCTCTTGAATTAGAGGCATATCGTGTTGAATATGAGAAGCACAATGATGTGGCGTGTCTAATGCTTCCGGGGATGTCTGCTCAATTGCAAAAACAATTTGAGCACTATCCGCCTATGAGCATGCTAGATGAACTCAAACGTATGTTTGAGAAGCCACCGTGAATGTATGAACTTATTGAAAAGGTTCATAGTTGCAAGCAAGAGGTTGGCAAATCTGTCTCCGACCACGCCCTAGAGATGAAACATCACTTGGACCAATTGGAGAAGCTCGGTGTGGTTACCGAATGATGTATGTGTCGGCCTCATCAATCACTCCCTTAATCAAGATCGGTTTGGTGATTTTGTCCGAAATTTTAACATGCATTGCACGGGGAAGACAGTGAATGAGTTACATGCAATGCTTGTAGACTACGAGAAGAGATTGCCAAAGAAGGCTCCTACACCTGCTACTGCAATACAGGGTGGTACGGTAAATAAGCCTAAGCCGCAAGCAGATAAGAAAGGGAAAGGAAAAGGAAAGGGGAAGCAAGTTGTCATCCCACCAGCTCCTAAGAAGAACCCTGGAAAGAAAAGGAGAATCCTAAGAAGGATTTGTCTTGCCACCACTGCAACTCACCGTGTCACTGGAAGCGAACCGCCCAGGTTTATCTGAATGAGTGCCTTCAGAATAAAAATAAGATGGTGCCTAGCTCATCAGGTATTTTATGTTTGAATTATTTTCTTTTCCTCATAAGCAAAACTCCTGGATATATGATACAGGATGTGGTACTCACATCTGTAATACATCGCAGGGACTTAGAGGGGCAAAGAAGTCACATTGTGGAGAAAGATACTTGTACGCTTGGAAATGGAAAGCGTGCAGTACTGTCGGCCATAGGGACTTTTGATTTAGTGTTGCCTTCAGGCTTAATTTTAGAACTAAATAATTGTCATTATGCACCCTCCATTGTTAGGGGTGTCATTTCAGTTTCTTTGTTAAAAGATATTGGTTTTGTGCACACTTTTACAAGTTATGGAATTTCAGCTTCTTTAAATAATGTTTTTTTTTTACTTTAATGCAATTCCTATTCTTGGTGTGTTTGAAATTGATATGGATGGTTGTATATCAAATGAAAATAATTCGTTGTATAGCATTAGCAATAAGAAGAGCAAGTTGAACTGTGACTCTTCTTATCTTTGGCATTGTCGCCTTGCCCATATTGGCAAGAAACGCATGGAAAAGCTGCAACACGATGGGATTTTACAAACGGTCAATGATGAATCATTTGACAAATGCGAATCTTGCATTGCTGGGAAGATGACAAGGAAACCTTTTTCACCACAAGTGGAAAGGGCTTCTGATCTACTTGGATTAATACACACTGATGTGTGTGGTCCATTTAGACATGTGTCAAAACGTGGTGCTATCTACTTCTTAACCTTTACGGATGATTTCAGTCGTTATGGTTATGTTTATTTACTTAAACATAAACATGAAGTCTTTGAAACATTTAAGGTTTTCAAGAGTGAAGTAGAATTACAACTCGGTAAGAAGATTAAAGCTCTTCGATCCGATAGAGGTGGTGAGTATGTAAGTCAAGAGTTCAAAGATTACTTAGTTGAGTGTGGAATTATCCAGCAACTCACATCTCCTTATACTCCACAACAAAATGGTGTATCTGAAAGGAGAAATCGTACCTTACTTGACATGGTACGATCAATGTTTGAACTTACAACTCTACCTTTTACTTTTTGGGATTATGCCCTTGAAACTGCTATTCGCATTTTAAATATGGTTCCAACAAAGAAGGTTGTTAAAACTCCATATGAAATATGGACTGGAAAAGCTCCCAACTTTTCTTACTTAAAGGTCTGGGATGTGAAGCGCTTGTTAAACGTGACACACCTGATAAGCTCCAAGCCTGTTAAGTGTATCTTTGTAGGATACCCTAAGGAAACTATGGGTTACTACTTTTACTACCCGTGAGAATAAAGTCTTTGTGACTAGGTATGGAGATTTCCTTGAAAGGAATCTCATATCTCAAGAACTCGTGGAGAGTATATGATCCGAATATGATCAAGAAGATACAACACCTTCGAAAATACTAGCCAACTTCAAGAAGAACCGAAAGCTTAGGTGCTCCTCCGGAAGTTGTTCCCATTCGTAGGTCTGAAAGGACTATACGTGCACCTGACCGTCTATGTCTTAATGTAGAGGTGGAGGAAAATATGGTTGGGGATCTTAATGAACCCGCCAACTATAAGGCTGCCATGGTCGATCCCGAAAAGGATAAATGGCAGATTGCAATGAATGGGGAAATGCAATCCATGAAAGATAATGATGTCTGGATTGAAGTTGACCTTCCTCCCAAGGCTAAAGTCATTGGGAGTAAGTGGATCTTCAAAAAGAAAACTGACATGGATGGCAATGTACACACCTACAAGGCTCGTCTAGTGGCTAAAGGTTTTACTCAAACCTATGGCATTGACTACGAGGAGACATTCTCTCCCGTAGCGGACATAAGAGCTATTAGGATTCTCATAGCTATAGCTGCACACTATGACTATGAGATTTGGCAAATGGATGTCAAAACCGCTTTTCTGAATGGTCGTCTAGATGAAGACATCTATATGGCTCAGCCGGAAGGGTTTGTGAATCCACTATTTCCTAACCGTGTATGCAAGCTTAAGAGGTCCATTTATGGACCGAAGAAAGCGTCAAGGAAATGAAATAAAAGATTCGATGGAGAAATCAAAGGTTTTGGATTTACTCAGAATCTTGATGAGCCATGTGTATATCACAAAGCTAGTGGGAGTCATGTTACTTTCCTTGTTCTGTATGTCGATGACATATTAATCATGAGAAATCATATACCAAGTCTGAATGAGGTGAAAGCCTATCTTGGTAAATGTTTTTCGATGAAGGACTTAGGGAAGCAAACATATATACTGGAATCAAGATCTACCGGGATAGATCAAGGCGGATAATTGGTTTAAGCCAAAGTGCTTACATTGACAAAATATTGAAGAGATTCAATATGCAAAATTCCAAGAAGGGATTTTTGCCAATGCAAGTAAATCATGGTTTGAGCAGCCAAGGCTGTGCTTCAACACCTGCAGAGGTGGCGCGTATGAAGAAAGTTCCTTATGCTTCGTCTGTAGGATCTATCATGTACGCTGCGATGCACAAGGCCCGATGTGGCGTTTGCTCAAAACTTGACGGTCGGTATCAACAGAATCGGGTGAAATTCACGATGGCTGTTAAGCATATTTTCAAGTACCTTAGGGCTACAAGAGATATGTTCATAGTGTATGGAGGAAATCCGTAGCGAATCGCTCATTACAGTTACTGCGATGCATCCTGTAAGTGTGACAAAGATGATACGAAGTCTCAGACGGGTTACATATTTGTCATCAATGGAGGTGCCGTGGATTGGAAGAGTAAGAAACACAACACTTGCAATGTCCTACGCTAAAGTGAGTACATAGCGGCCTCGAGGCTGCCATGGAAGTTGTTTGGATAAGGAAGTTTGTTTCAGGGCTTGGTGTTATGCCGTCGATTGAACATCCTATTAAAGTATATTGTGACAATTCAGCTGCAATTACTTTTGCTCATGAACCCGAGTCATGAAGGGCACTAGACACTATCCTAGACAATATCACTATGTTCGAGAGCAAGTCGAGATAGGTGAAATTGAGTTACTCAAAGTTCACACAGATGATAACCTAGCAGATCCATTAACGAAGGCCTTACCGGGTGAAAAACTTAATCATTTGTCTGATAAGTTTGGACTTCGCTTAGCTAGTATTTTCATGCCCATCTGTGACTAAGTATTTTAGATAAAAGGATATTGTAAACATTATTATTGAAATGAAATAAAGTATTTTGTTATGTTTATTATTCATTTATTATGATGTTGTCCTATATTTGCATGTTTAAATCCTTGAATAACTTAAGTTATTCTAAATAGTCCATTGTCAATCAATAACATGGGAATGATATTGAATTAAGACAAATCAGAGTATTAGTTAGAATATACTTGAAAGTATATTGATGCGTAGCATGACTAATTTCGGATGATATTCAATGAATTGAGTATAGGACTTATCCCACCCGCATGATAGTACTTTATGGATCTTTGTCATTAAGTATATCATGGATATTTATCCTCTGACTTGAGATACAAGAGATATGTCATGGATGTAGTGCATTTTGTGAAGCAATCTAACGCTACACGAATCGGTAGTTATAAGGGTTGTTTTCATAAGTGTTGCGAAATTTATGAATCCTGCTTGTAGTCAAAATGGGATTTGTTTCCTTCAAATTTATTTGAAGTATAATACTACTGGGCCCCTCGTAGGGTTGTTAAGATGTTTGCATGGCCATGCCCAAGGTCTTCGGAATATGTTCGAAGAATTGGTAATCATGATCAATCACATAAAGCGAGAAACAGAATAGTTAATTAAGAAATGAGTGAGATCCATATTCTTATTAACATGGTATTAGAAACAAAGGATGAATATGATGATGAATCATCAAACTTGGTTTTTCTCCAGAAAACCATACACGAGTTGTACCGGGGACATTGGCGTGTTGCTAGACGCTAACCAATGTCATTTCACGTTTGTAAACATATCCAAGTGGGAGCTGTTGGAAATGTATATATTTACAAATATGTGAATGTCCGGATTCGAACTCGTGACCACGGGATTGCACACATTAGCGAATGAGAATTAAAGTTAATAATTAATGTTTATGTTTACGATTAATTATTACACACTAAGTCCGGTTAACGATCGTTAAGTATTTAACGGAAAAATGACTAACGACCGTTAAATGGAAAAGAGAAGGACTAGAATTGGAAACTTGGAAAAGTTAAGGAATGGGCTTTGGGCTTTCATGGTGGCCGGCCATGGGGTCTCTCCAAGGGCCTAGTTCCCCTAACTTGTCCTCTAAGTTTTACCTACTAGTATATAAGGAGGGCTAGGGTCTAGGGTTTCATTCATATCTTTGTGCATTGAATTAACCCTAGATCTCCTCTCCTCTCTTTGTCCTTAATTCGGCCGAGCACCCCAAGTAAGGGAGTTCGGTTTCGTTTTGCTTTAACGAGGACTTGTGTTAGATCTAGCAATCGCTTGATTCGTTTGGTTAATTCGTGTGTACAAGAACGTGGTTGTAAGACATTATTCTTACACCAATAAGTACTTCTTTGGTTTGCTTTGCTCGAGGGTGGTTTTGCTTTGCTCGAGGGATTTGATATTCGCAAGAGGTACGTTACGCATACTTTCAGTTAATTAATTTATTTGTTATGATCTTAAGTCTTCCGCTGTTTACTCTTGATGTCTTTATGTTTTATTTTATTTTATATATCATAAACTCAACAATTGTCTAGTTTGGTTTTCATTGTAGTATTATTTATAAAAAAAGAAAAACTCAAAGTTGAAATAATTATCTTATCGTATTAAAGATGTCACATGAAACCCTCAGGTGGATTAGCGGTCACCTGCTTCTTAGACTTAGGACAGGCTGCCAAGGAGTGACCAAAGACCTTACAGACATTTCTTTATAGTTCAGTTACACTGCATTTAGACATAAGTAAGTGGTTTTCTTGAAAAAGTTTTGCTAAACTTTGCTCAGTAACAATGCCTCCTGTG
This sequence comes from Chrysanthemum makinoi, assembly GCA_910596185.1. Classification (NCBI taxonomy): domain Eukaryota; kingdom Viridiplantae; phylum Streptophyta; class Magnoliopsida; order Asterales; family Asteraceae; genus Chrysanthemum; species Chrysanthemum makinoi. The sequence continues at coordinate 225,221,730 of OU343219.1, read as the reverse complement.
CAAAGTTTAAGGCAACCATTGATATGATATAAAAGAAAATTTAGACTTTATTAGATTAAAAATGTATATATTTAAGTTAATTTTTAAAATAAATTACGAAATTGAACTAATATTTCTCTGTCTTTACGAAAATGAACCACATTTGTTTGGTTTACGAAATTGGACCGCATTGGGCTCTCCTTCCTTTTCATGCATGTCAGGAGAAAGTGAAATGCCACGACTTGATTTATCTTTATCTATACTACATATAAAGAGTGTATGGTCAAACATTGAAAACTGAAATCTTGAAAGTCAAAGGTGAGAGAAATGCATAATGTAATTAATACTCTTATTAAAACACCAATTACTTAAAAGTACAATAATTTATTCACATTGTACAACCAATTAAAATCATATATATCAAATTAAAAACAACTAATTAAAACATTTCTTATTATAAAGTACAATAAAATTTTCACAATGTACAATTTAAATAAGCTACAACATAATCCAAAATATAAAATAATTAAACACACTAATTAATTAGTGTTATTTTTAAAACAGCCTAAAATAAAAAGTACATATTATTATACACATTATACAAATTGATAAAATACACAAAGCTTGATACAATCTAACAATTTGATGGTATATATAGTTTTGAAAACCGGACCGGACCAAAGGGTTCAACCAGGAACTGGTGTGGCTACCGGTTCGGCTAACCAATAAAAGCTATCCGAAAACAAACCAGAGAGGACCCATTGAAACCGATACAAACTGGTGGAATTAGGTGTCATCGAGATCTATTTATCTGGTTAATCGTTACAGGGTAGCCGTCGCAAAAAACGTGTTGGTACCCTCCTATACTATATATAAAGGAAAAACCAAAAAGTAAAAAGTGAAAAGTTGAAACTAAAAAAATAAATGTTGAAAACATATATTTCAAAAGGAAACTATCAATACACATCGAAAACCGGGTTGACCCGGGACGCTTCAAACTCGGCGGGTTGACCCAGTTTAATTTGACCCGTTTTTTATCCAACCCATCGGGGTTGACTCGGTTTAAATCGACCCGTTTTTCGACTGGAACGGTTCAACCGGTTGAACCACCCGGGTCGAACCGGGTTTCAAAACATTATGTTTAGTCCCCAAATCTTCAAACTTTTATTATTTTTCGTTTATAAGCCATAAACTTTTTTTATCACTAAACGATCTGTCACTATAAAATCTCGTTGCTATGCACGGGTAGTCGTCTAGTTTACATAAAATATATGGATAGTAAACATACAACTTTTGGAAAATAGATCCCATTTAAGTGTTTGGGTCTTCTTCATCGCTTGATCTTCAAACCACTATATCTCTTAAAATAAAAAAACACTATCGTTCATCCTCATCTCTCCTTTCTCCCTCAACAATCCACACCACCACACACAAGTTCAAAACTGACGCCTCCCTTCCATCAAATGTCATCGCCATGGAGGTCGCTTGTAAAGAGGTCGCGTTTAACAATGGAGGTCGCGTTTAACCATGGAGGTCGCTAGTATTTAGTAATGGAGGTCGCGATTTGTGTAAAGGGGTCACGTTTAACAATGGAGGTCGTGATTTGTGTTAAACAGGTCGCGATTAACAATGGAGTTGCGATTTCAGTGGAGTCGGGTTTTATTTTTGTAAAATGGGTCGCGTTTTTAAGTTTTTAACATGGAAATAAGTAGCGTTTTTAAAATATTCTGTCGCGAAAGACATACGTGTAGGGTACAATTTTTTTCGTCAAATGAATCTAACGGATGAGATTTAAAAGTTCACTTTGGTAAAAAAAAAAATGCGACGTCTTGTTTCGTAAATAGCTAGTGGATATAGTCTGTTTAAAAAGTTTTCTCTAATTTTTATGTTCATTTATTGTGTATTAAATTTATAAACTAGTAGTTATATTGCAAAACCCCCTTCTAGAAAAAGGTTCTAAATTTTGTGAATAATAATTTGTCTACGTTAAGGGAGCACAAAAGGCGTATTAATGCTCAAATAATTTTGCGAATGTGGTTATCGATTAAGATAGGTATTTTTCAATGTGTCGATAAATGTTAGAATTAAAGAGGTAATCCTTTGTAACTAACTGGGGAAAAGAAAAAAAAGGTATTTTAGAATACCTACCACTTTTTTTCTACGAGATATCAACCTCGACCTTGTGACCATGTATAATTTCACTTGAAACAAGTTGTAACTATTAAGGCTCTAAACAAACTGGACGAACATGAACGGAGCCTTGTTCATGTTCGTTTGTTTAATTTTAACCGGACAAATAAAAAATACGAACGCTTAAACGGACGAATTTTTTTGTTCATGTTCGTTTATTAAGAAAATGAGTTGTTCATGTTCGTTTATGTTCGTCCATTAAGACACTAAACGAACGCTAAACGAACATAAACGATCGAACATAAATGAACATAGACAAAAAAACATAAAATTTATTAAATTATACACATTATATTGTTTTATAAGTGATTATTTTGTTTAAATAGGCAAATTTTAAAATTATACTATTAAAAGATACGATATGCGAACATAACTAAATAAATGAACATAAACGAACGCATAATCGGACGTTCACGAACATAAATGAACGGATGGGACTTTTGTTCATGTTCGTTCACTTAACTAAACGAACGTAAAATATTGTTTCATGTCGTTCATTTAATAAATAAACGAACATAAAAAAACTTTTTACCGAACGGTTCATGAAATGTTCACTGAACGTTCAGTTCATTTACATCCCTCGACCTTGTGACCATGTATAATTTCACTATGTGTATTGTCGTTATGTGTTAATATTGATTTATGTTAATAGTTAGAGGAAAATAAATAGACGAGATTCTTCATATAACGACAATACATGTTTCTTTAAAGTCATTATGTGCTATTAAACACGCATAATGTATAAAACATAATGTTAAACAATATTAACACATAATGAGAAAATTATAAAAAATTCATGTGTGTACTAAGGGTAAAATTTTATGTTACTAAAAAAAATAAGTATTTCAAATCAACAAAAAATTATAAAACCACGTGCGTGCACGGTTATCATATAAGTATTATAAGTTTAATATAATTTTATAGAAATCTTAAACGTTACAAAATCATAGATTTATAAATTGTAACAATATTTAACTTCAAAACAAGGTTATTAAATATTATTATCTGTTATACTCAATGTTGCAAAAATTGTGAATCGGTAGTCGGGCGGTCGATCACCCTGCAGCGAGTAATCGGTCATGGCGTGATTAATCGGATTGGTATTTCCTGCAAGTTTTGGGTATTTCCAGATACCAAACTAAAGATTTTAACTGATTCCAAGCATACTATGCTTCCAAACCTCAATAGAAGGCTCCAATTCTAATTATGAGACACATTGTGCGTTATAAGTGAAATAAACGATCCCCATTGTACGTCATAAGTGAAATTATTATGTTTTAAAGTTGACGATTCGGCCGATTTTTGGCCGATTTTTTTTCCTGGCCGATTTTTTGACCGATTTTTAAAATTTTACAAGGTGTATGGCCGATTATCGATTAATCGGCCGATTCGGCCGATTTTTGCAACACTGGTTATACTATATGTTCAAACCCTGTACGTTCATGAGTTTTAGAACTAATCAAGGACGGAACTTAAAAGGGAAAAGGACCCCCATCCCACGGGAGAGAGTCCCTCTAATTTTTTAACCCTATGTATATTTTGTACCTTTTTATATATCCTTTTAGTCATTTTTAATATAAGAAAATCAACGTAGTGATATGAGCCCCTTTAAAGTAAATGTTTTTAAATTTCGCCATTCACCAACAACGTTAAAGTTCCGTTACTAAAACTAATATATTTAACTGAATAACGGGTCAATAATTTGCGATTTTGTGTTTCAAATGTTTTAAGTTTTAATTACTTATAGTGTTCTATACCTGATAAAACGTAGATTACTATTAAAATTATAGTAAGTATCTTTATTTATACTAGCAAAGTATCTATGCGTTGCAGCGGCGGGTTTCTTGTGATTAAAGTTTAAGCGTCAACAAAATAATAATGACGAATTGATTAACCGGAGAAAAAATGATCCCATTCCGACCCAGTTCACTCATTTTTACTGGTTCCGACTGGTCATCCCCGTTTCGTATTTGAACAGCTTTTATCGACTAGCCGAACCGATGGCGATTTCGGATTCCGGTTGAACTTGTTGGTCCGGTCCGATTTTTAAAATCATATGTACCATCAACTTGTTAGCATATAAATTGTATAAAACTTCGTGTGTTTTATTTGTTTGTATAATGTGTATAATAACATATATTTTTTATTATAAGGGTGCTTTAAAAATAATTATAATTAGTGTGTTTAATGTTGTATTCTTAATTTCAAGATTTTGATTGATTTATACCAAGTGCTTTATATGTTACTAGCAGGGTACCCTCGCGTTGCAGCGGCGTGTACTCTGAAATAAAATTTTTCGATGAATAATGTATTTTAGTTTATTATGTTCGTTTTAACAATAAATTTACGGATATCAAGAATTTCGGATAGCCGTCTGCCCGTTTGGGCTCGAACCCGTTGGCCCGTGTCTGCTCGGGCTCGAGCCCGTTTGGTCCGCGCCCGTTCGGGCTCAAGCCCATTTGGCCGGTTGCTCGTTCAGGCTTGAATATTTGTATAATGTGCTTTATTATTTGTAGTAGTGAAATTTAATGCATGAATTGTGTTTTATTTGGTTGTACAATATGCTTGATAATTTGTATTGCTTATGTAAGAGGTGTTTTAATAAATGTATTAATTGTATTTATTGACCAGTTAAATAATTGACTACATTAAATAGCATTAATGTGGTGTTTTGTTGTACACTATGCTTCTTGTCTTGTATGTCTGAAAATTATGTGCATTAAAGTGTTGTACACTATGTTTCTTTTCTTATAAGTAGTAGTCATTATAATCATTAATAACATTGACCACTTTAATAGCATTAATGTTGTAAATCTGAAAATTACATCATGCTTATTTTGTGGTACACTATGCTTAAATGGTTGTAATTTTTGCTTGAGGGGTGTTTTTAATAGCATTAATGTTGTTTGATAGAATTTTGGTCTTAAAATAATACTACGCTTTATTTTGTTGTACAATATGCTTACATTGTTGTAATTCTGAAAATTTGGTGCATTAAAGAGTTGTAAATCATGCTTAATTTCTTGTACGTCTTAAAATTAAGAGTGAGGTGCATTCGTTATAAGTAGTATAGATATGTCTTAAATTTAAGATTTTTGATATTGAATGTGTTTAATTTAATGTTAGGAAATTAAATTTATAGTAAATTAATGTTTCAAAATTGTGTTTAATTTATTTGACATTTTGATTTGTTAGTTGTATTACTTAATTTTAAAATATTTTATGTTAAAAAAGTTATTTGTGTTTTATAGGGTAGTGTTAGGGTAGTATTGGGGTAGTTTTGAGTTGGAAGGTTTTTATTGGATAGAGGTGACGTAGCACCCTCAGGGTATTAGGGTATGAAACTTGGACTCCCTCCTCCCTTATATAATTCTAAAGCAAAACAAAGAAAAAATGTTTCTGAGCTTTACAACTTCATATTTTCATGTGACATCAACACATCGTGACATCATATCACTATTCGGAAATTCATTTCTCTTTACTCGCTCAATACATTTCTCAATAGTTTTATCTACCATGTAGACAGACATGATAAGAGAAATCCTAGCTTTTTAATCTTTCAGAAATAACTATCCCGAATACGAAACTTTCTTGCTCATTGAGAATCTCGTTTTCCCCTACTCCAACAGTGAGATCAATACCTTATTATCTCATGTCCGGTATAAGTTGACACAATACCTTTTTACGTCCCTAGCTTATCTCCACAATACGCAAACGTTCAAACATATTTATATAACACATATAATTTTTTTTTGAACGGCAGCATTGCATTGAGAACTAGCCAAAGCTAGAAAAAGGAGATTACATAAAGACTATAGTAGCTATTAAGGCTGGCAATTTTGACACGAAACCTGTTAACACGACACGACACGGCCTGGTCTTAACAGGTTCGTGTTTGACCTTTAACAGGTTTCGTGTCTTAACAGTGCTGACTTAAGACCTGTTAACATAACAGTCTTAACAGTGTCGACCTCGTTAAGACCTGTTAAAATTAAAATATATATATATAAGCTACAACAAACCCTACTCATTTATAAATCCGCCTCCCCCATCTCTGCTTGGTTGCTTTCTAAACAGTTAACCCATCTCTGCTCAATCCTTGAAAATCGATGCGGGAACCATAGACGAGGTAAACATGTCCTTATAAAGTTACTTTTATCACTATCCCCTTCCCTCTCAATCTCATCTCTCGACCCCGATTCATTTTTTGGTAAAGGGTTATTGGTAAAGGCCTTGAAATATGGGTTTGTGTGTTAAATCGTGTATAGATTCGTCGATCCTTAACTTTTTAGAAAGCACAAGATTACATGAAGATAAACAAAATTTAATTGATGTTTGGTAAAGAATATACGAGTTGACATTTTGGTATTGTGATTGAATGAGTATAATATAATCTGACGAATCACTGGCACACCTAAGGGTTTTTTCTACCACATGGCTATTTATTTCTTTACATACTGTGTTTCAGCTCATCTACCAAAGGGCTAAGTTGTTATTCATTTGTGGTTACAGGTCGAATTTCTTCTTTGAAAGGCTTCTAAAATGTTAACAGGTTCTTAACAGGTCTTTAACAGGTTAACCTGTTTATTTTCGTGTCATGTTCGTGTTTGAGAAAAATGACACGATAAGCTAACAGGTCGTGTTCGTGTTTGACCTTAACAGGTTCGTGTCTTAACAGGTTCGTGTCTTAACAGGTTCGTGTGACCTGTTATGCCAGCTCTAGTAGCTATAGGGTTTTGTAACTAACATATCCAACTAAATTTACATTTAGGATTCCTAGAAGACAAACAAAAAAGATTGAGAAACTATGAAATCCCAAAGGGTAACCTTCTTAGGAGGAGGACTAGAGAAAATTGATTTGTTCCGAAAATTCCAAATAGACCACATAAGAGTCCCCCACCCTCCACGCCTTCAAGAATCAAACGAGCCTTGGCAGTAATACGAACATCATCAAGTCAATCATACCAATCCGTGATATTAGCGCAAATCAGAATATCCAACTCCCACCAATTAGATAATAAAGGCCATAAATCTCTAGCTATGTCATAATTGAAAAAAATATGATTCATAGTTTCAACATCAAGCTGGCACGTAAGACATAAAATCGAATCAACCTGAATACCCCTCGGCCCTCCTATCTAAGTTTATCAAATTTAGTAGCGGAAGCAAATTGTATCATTTTGTTATTGAAATGATTACAAAATTACAAATGACAAATGAGACTTAATGGGGTTTATATACAATGGGAGGAAGGGGAATGTGAGGAAGGAGGATGGGAGGAAGGAGACTAACTCCTACTAACACACTTTAAAAATATTTACATAACTAGTCCTTGTACTTTGCTTTACTTGACAAAAACTCTATATTCTTCATCATCCCCTCAAGTTGGAACTTCTTGAAAGCCTAACTTGTTAGCTAAGAAGGAGAGTTGATAGCCTCCCAATGCCTTTGTCATGATGTCTGCAAGATGTAAATGTGTTGGTATGTAGGTAGTTTGCAAGAAACCATCTTGTACTTTATCTCTTGTAAAATGGCTGTCAATATCCAAGTGCTTGGTCCTTTCATGATAACAAGGATAAACTGCTATTTGTTGAGTAACCTTATTATCACAAAACAAAGTAATTGACACTTGAACCAGAATGTGCACATCCTTCAACAACTAAGTCAACCACACGAATTCACATGTAGTTGCGTACCATACTTCTGTACTCTGCCTCTATGGATGATCTTGAAACTGTAGCTTATTTCTTGGGCTTCTAGACACCAATGAATGGCCCAGAAAGATGCAATAACCTCTGAGTAACTTCCCAGTCATCAAACATGATGCCCAATCAGCATCAGAGAAACCTGCAACCTTCAGATTACTTTGAACAGGATAGTGTAGGCCCTTGTTAATAGAACCTTTCATGTATCTTAATAAGTGCATAGCAACCTGCAAATGGGGTTCCTTTGGAGCTGAAACAAATTGGCTTAGGTGTTGGACTGCATAGGAGATATCTGGTCTAGTCATTGATAGATACAAAAGCCTTCCAACCAATCTTCTATATGACTCAGGATCACTTATCAAATTCCCTTTATCCAAAGACAGCTTCAAGTTTTGTGGTAAAGGAAATGAAGTTGGTTTTGCTGCTGTTAGCCATGCATCCTTGAGTAAATCCAGGACATACTTTCTTTGATGAAGATAAGTACCATGTTCTGTGTTGCATAGCTCAATTCCCAAGAAATATCTGGCTGGACCCAAATCCTTAATGGTAAACTTTTGATCCAAAGCCTTTTTAGTATTTGTAATATCTTGTGCAGAATTTCCAGTTATCAAAATGTCATCCACATACACTAAGGCTACTACGAATGACTCACCTTGTACCTTTACAAACAAGGAATAATCATGCTTTGACTGTGAGAAGCCTAAAGAAATTAGAAACTTAGAAAGCTCTTGGTTCCACTGCCTTGATGCTTGTTTGAGACCATAAAGGGACCTTCTAAGCTTGCAAACTTGACTTGGTCCAGCTTTAATGTATCCTTCAGGAAGCTGCATATAGATTTCTTCATCCACAAAACCATGAAGGAAAGCATTATTGATATCTAACTGATGTAATGGCCACCCTTTTACTGTTGCAATGGCAATCAGCACTCTCACAGTTGCAACCTTTGACATAGGAGAAAAGGTGTGCTTATAACCCACCCATTCCTTCTGATCAAAGCCTCTTATTACCAATCTAGCTTTGTACTTTTATACTGTTCCATCTGGATTGTACTTAATTTTGAACACCCATTTGGAAGAGATGGCTTTATGACCACTTGGTAGCTCAGTTACTTCCCAAGTGTCATTAATATCAAGGGCATTCAACTCTTTGTCCATAGCTTCAACCCACATTGGACCAGAAGCTGCTTGAGTATAGGAAGTTGGTTCTAAAGATGCCGTAACATTAGCTAAAGAACCTACATATTCGACAGGATAATCTTCAAAGTCTGCTTGTTGAAACAATGGATAAGCAGGCTGTGTGGGTGTATCAGCAGTGGCAAGACCAACCTTGTGTTTGGTGGTAACAAAATCTTTAAGCCAAGTTGGTTGAGTAGCTGTTCTGGATGATCTTCTAACAGGAATAGGACCAGTTTTTGAAGCATCAGAAGTAGGAGTAACTGTTGGTACATCTTCATGGGTGTTTGGTTCAGTAGAATTAGTAGTCGGGGTGTTTGGAACAGGGCAAGATGCTGAACAATCATCTTCTACATTCTTCTCAGAAGGCCATTGTTGAGTAATAAGAGGAGATGTAGGCACTAAAACATCCTTTTTGAATGGAAAAACTGTCTCTTGAAAGTTCACATCTCTACTGCAGAACACTTTATGAGTTTCAAGGCTATACAACTTATACCCTTTTTGACCAGGTGGGTATCCAATTAGCACACGCTTAATGCTTCTAGGCCCAAACTTATCTTTGTGAGGTTTTGTAATTGTTGCAAAACAAAGACAACCTATAACCCTTAAATGATCATAACTAGGAGAAACCCCATGGAGCATTTAAAAAGGAGTTTTCCACTCCAATATTTTCATAGGCATTTTATTAATCAAATAGGTGGCTGTTAATACATAATCTCCCCAAAACTTGTCAGGCAAAGCAGCATGAAACTTTAGAGCCCTTTCAGTGTCAAACAAATGTCTATGTTTCCTTTCAACTATGGCATTTTGTTGTGGTGTATACATCATGGACCTTTGGTGAACTATTCCTTGTTTACTTAGATATGCCAAACACTCCTTATTTACTACCTCACTTCCATTATCAGACCTTAAGAACTTTGGTTTAGTCTTGAAGTGATTCTTAATATAAGCCATAAAATTGGACAAAATAGACAAAACTTGATCCTTTGTGTGAAATAAATAAGTCTAAGTACATCTAGAGAAATCATCAACTATGGTAAAGAGTGTGCCCCATTTAAAGCATGTGTTTTGTATGGACCTGTTAGGATTTAGTAAATCCGGTCATTAAAGAGTCGGTCACCTCAAGTATACGTAATCGTTAGAAAGCTCGTAGTCATAGATTATTTAATGTTAAGTAGTATTTAGTTAAGTATCACCGTGGAGGACGGACGGGTCTTTACCCACTGTATGCCTGATCCACAGCCCGTAGGTGGCGATTTGTGTAAGACTATAAATACTCTCTACCTCCCAAGGTAGAGAGTTGGAGCTCATAATAAGATTTTTCTTTCTCTCACTAAAGTTTCCAACCTCTAACTTTCTCTCTCTAAAACCATAGTATACGCCCCTTTGATCTTTGGTTTAGTGTGTTTATGAAATCCAATATGCAACAATTGGTATCAAGAGCCATGGTTTGATCATCTCTCTTACATATCCTTGGATTTCTAGTGGTTTTAGATGGTTTTTAAGTTTGAAAAAGTTTAGTGGTTTTTGCATCATTTGGATCATTTCTATTGTTAAAGTTTGAATTTTGGGTGTACTTTTGTGTTTAGAATCATTGTAAGTGCTTGGGTTTTGATTTGGTAAGCTTGAATCACTGTGGTTGAGCTTGTTTTGGATTGAAAAGTGTGTTTGTGAAGTTTTTCTTGCTAGCGACTTGGTTCTCGTTGTGTTTTTCATCGTAGCGACTTTCTTCAGTAAAAGTTAGCGAGTTACAGTGTTAGTTGTTAGCGACTTGAGCCTAGCGACTTGTCTATTGAGACAAGCCGACAAATAGTACAAGTTAGTGGATACTCCACTCCGGCTAGCGACTTGGTGAGGTTAGCGACTTGCTTCAGAAATTGTTAGCGAGTTGTAGTGTAAATTGTTAGCGACTTGATACTAGCGACTTGGATCTTAGCGAGTTGTTCTTTAGCAACTTAACTGTGTCTAGCGACTTGGTGCTTAGCGATTTGTTGTCATAATTCTTAGCGACTTGGTGTTAGTGACTTGGACCTTAGCGAGTTGCTCTTTAGCGACTTGACTGTGTAGCGACTTGGTGCTTTAGCGACTTGTGTCCAGCGACTTGGGTCTTAGCGACTTGGGCTTAGCGACTTGGTTTAAGAATTCTTAGCGACTTCGTTGATTTTTTGTTTGTTATACGGTTTTCTCTTGATTTAGTAAAATCCCGTGAAAGAATCTATTTCCCGGTTTAATCATAGAGTTATAAAATCCGTGTAATCTGTTAACATGTCTACCAACGGACCTACAATCATCTCCACTTCTTTGAGGATGTTCAAGCAAATGGTTGATACTCGCCCACCCATGCTTGACAGAACTGACTACGACTCTTGGGCTCAACGAATCAGATTGTCTGTCTTGGAAAGGAAAATGGGGTCAACATTCTCAAATCCATTGATGAAGGACCTTGTCAGATTGAGACTACAAGAGACATAATTGATACTGCTGCAGATGGAACCATGATTTTTGGATTGGATAGACCAAAGACGTATGATGAGCTCAGTGATAAGGAGAAAAGAGATTCGATGCTGATATCGGGCTTCAAACATCATACTCGGGTCTTCCAAAAGACATCTACAAGCGATCAATCACAACACTGAAGGTGTTTGGGATAATGTCAGGATGCTTCTCTCGGGTTCTAAATTAAATAAGGAAGACAGAGAATCACAACTGTATGATGAATTTGAGCACTTCAAGATGAAACCGGAAGAGAGTATCTATGAATATTACATGAGATTCCACAAGCTTGTGAATGACATGAGGAATATCAAAATGACTATGCCAAATATTCAGTTGAACTCAAAGTTTGTGAACAACATGAATCCCGAATGGCACAAGTTTGTCACCTCTGTGAAGCTAACCAAAGGATTGAAGAACACCAACTATGAGCAACTGTATGCCTTCCTTCTCCGTAATGAGAGACATGCTATGTTTGAGAAAAGGATTCTAGAACAGTTCAAAACCAACCAGGGAGAAATAAGTTCCTCAAATGACTCAACAGCCTTTTACACAAATGTTGGTATTACTACCAAAGCTTCTCAAGTCATACCCATGGGTGATGGTAATTACAAACTCATCCCGATCCGAATATAAGCCTCCGGACCCAAACACATTCATGGAAAACTTCATCAATCAACTGTCTCTCATGGTCGGTCAAAACATGAACTCTCTTCCACACACCAACAATAACCTCAGAACAACATCCAATCCACACAATCAAGCAACCGTCAGAGATGGGAAGGTTATGGTGCAACCAGTTCAAGAAAGGCAGTATGAACAGGGAAGAGGAGGTGTTGGTAGAGGATATGGGGTAAATCAGAATAGGGAAGGAATGGGAATCAAGGTCAAGCAAAGCCAATTAAGTGCTACAACGTTGGTGGTGAGGGACATATTGCTAGGAACTGCACATCTCCAAAACGTCCACAGAATGCGAATACTTCGAGACAAGATGTTGCTTGTGCAAGCTCGGGATAATGGATCGACTTTGGATGAAGAGGAGTTGTTGTTTCTTGCTGGGGAAATGCCCGAACCTATGATGCTGATGTTGATGAACACCAATTCAGAGATAGGTCATAATCATCAAAATGCATTTCAAGTAGCCGATGATGCATTTGACTCTGATGTCGATGATGAACCTAATGCCCAAACAATCTTCATGGCTAGCATCTCACCTATGGTCTCTCCAAAGGTCTCTTCACCACAACAGGCTTGCCCATCCAAAGATTCAATCATTTCAGAGGTATTAAAACTATATGATGATGTTGATGAGCAAAAGATGCATAATAAAGTACGCCTCTTGAAACTTATGAACCAGATATTGATGATGAGGGTAATAGTAATATTGTCCCATATGATCAATATGTGAAGCAAAGTGAAAGTGAGATTGTACCAAGTAATGCATCTTCTGCAGTCAATGATAATTATGTTTTTGATGAATACACTGCATGTGCCCCTGATGATTCTGTTATCTCTGAATTGAATGCCTATAAAGAACAAGTTGCTATTTATGAACAACATGCTAAGTTTGAATTAACCACCCGTGAGCAGGAAATAGATGACCAAATGCGTACAATTATTAGAAAAAGTAATTTTAGAGAAGAAGTATTAAAACAAGAGTTAAACTCCTTACAAGAAAAGCTTTCTAAAACTGCTAAGCAAAAACAAGAACTTCAAGAAAATGTTAAAATGCTTAAGCAAGAATTCAATGCTAAGGAATCAAAACTTTTGAATGATTTTTCCAATCTAAAAACTTTGAAAAACAAGGTTGAAAATAAGTTGTACGTACAAGGGAATACCATTCAGACTGCTCACTTGATCACTAAGAATAGAGTCTTAAGCGATAAACATAGCATTCCCCTTGTTGAGGAACCAAATCCAGAGGTCATTAAAAAGGATAGAGCTGCTACTAAAGTACTTTATGATGGTAATGAAATCCTTAAGCCTAGGCAGAAACCTAGTTGCGCTGAGTGCACTGAGGAAGATAAGAAATCAGATGAAGTCACTAGGGAGAAAATGAATAAGAAGCTAGAAGATCCTGAGTGTAAAATGAATAAAATAACAATAACACCCCATGATTACGCTAAGGAAAATTGGATATCCTTAAACAAGTTTAGACCTCAAACACAGCTGACCCCTGAACAAGTGTTTTGGAAAAAGGATATGGACATGAAAAAAGCTGATGAGTTTGTTGAAAAGAATCCCCATGTAGGAGAATGCTTCCTGCCACTGTTTATCCCCCCAATACCCCAATGCATTTAGTTCCTAGATCAATTCCCACTAAGAGCAAGACCTTAATCAGTCAATATGTAATTTTTCAATTATTTGTTGATTTTGAGAAAACTTGTAAGAAAAGGATCACACCCACTGGGATAACTGAAGGGGAAAGGGGTTTTGAGCAAACTAAAGAATGCTATTTAACTGAGGTCATGCCTTTCTTTAAACAATTAAAAGGTCAATTTGAGAGTCTTAAAAAGGGGATGGATTTAGATATTAAAGAAATAGAAAAGGAATTTGATGCAATGATTGTTGAGGTTAGTGACTATGAGCGAGAATTAAAATATAATGAGATTGAGAGGAAGAACTTGCGTACCTTGAATTAGAATCTTATTTCTGAATGTATTACTCAAGATGTGTTTTACACTGCTACGAATTGTTCCATTAATGCTTCTCAATTTCATGAATTATCTGTTGCTCTGAAAGTCTCCCATGATCGTGTCATTGAGCTTAAAAAAACTAACTTTAAACTGCATGATAAAGTTGATCATGATGATCATAATAACTTGGTGAAACAGTTTTCTAAATTGGAAGTTGAGCATCTTGCTTTGCAATTAAAATATCAACATCTAAAAGAAAATGTTAAAACCTCAAATATCAAGAGATCCTTGGATGCTTCTGAATTTGATGCAGTTTTTGAAATTAGCAAACGTGATGAACAGATTCGAGCTCATTGTAACACGATCAAAAAATTGAGAACCCAAATTTCACATTTAAAGGGTGAAAAGAACAATGTGACAGGCTCTCAAATGCCTCCTCCTTTAGATTCTCAGAGTTCTCAGACGTTTCATCTTCAAAACTTGATTAATGTTTTACAAAAGGAAAACGAGAGTTTTCTAAAAGAAAATGAAAAGGTCAAACAACACTTTAAAGTGTTATATGATTCAATGAAAGTCACTCGTGACAAGAACAACGAAAAATAACGTCTTTACAAAAGGAAATTGAGAATCGAGGAGTCGGGAAAAAGGAAACGCCACTTGTTTTAATAAGAATGTTGCATCAAAGTCATCCTCATACTGCAAATATCTGTGGACTGTTAAATACATTCTTCTTCATCTTAGGAATAATGAACCTGTGTTTCATAACTATTGTGCTCACCTTAAGGATAGTCTAGAATATCTCCGTGAGATTGTAGAAGAGGACTTCATAAATAAGCCTCTTGATAGAGAAATTAGGTTTGCTTGCGTTCAGGCCAAATGATCTCAAGAGTTACTTGAATGTTTAATAGCAACATGTCCTAAATCCTTAGGTGCGAAAGGTAAAGCTGTGATGCCTTGTTCTATGCCTAGTTCCAAGCATACAAACCATTCTATGCCCAGTTTTAAGAAAGTGAACACTAATGTGCCTTCAAGTAGTTCAGATCCTTGCACGTCTAGTTCAGGAATGCAAAAAGTAGATCAACCAACTATAGATCCCATAATTCCCTCTACAGAGTAATCAGACATTAAAGCAAGCAAGTCAAAGCCTCCAGGCAATACCAAGCAAGATAGGACCTCACAAGCTAAGAATGTGCATTGGAAGAGAGTAGAAGATCACCCTAGGAATATTAAGTTTGAGTTGAATAAAACGAATCGTGTTGATTCTAGTATTAGCTATAAGCGTCTTGTAATTAATTGAATTCGCTACTATTCGCAAAATGTAATGATGACTGCTTGATTTCTATTACTAATCATGAATGTGGTGTGAATGTTTTGTCTAATGCTGTCAAATGCCCTGTTAAAACTGTTAATGCAAAAATTCAAGCTAAGAAGGCTAAAAGGCAAAGGCGAAAGAAAGTTAGAAAACAGTGGAAACCCAGAGGAAGGAAATTTAGTAATATAGGTTATCAATGGATACCTATTGGGCGTAAGGTTAATGAGTTTTGCCCTAAATTTGCTAAGTCAATGCCCACTAGAAAATGGATGCCTACTGGTAGAACTATTCCCTTAAGAAGTGAACATACTTTGAATAGGTCAAATATGGACACTAGCACGCATCTATTTATAATGATTCCATTGTTTCTACTTGATGTGGGTGTTCCAATTCATTACTAACCAAGTGGAACCCATTATTGCATGGGGTTCCCAATTATCAAGTTATCCATTCTTGTCGTGTTCAACTGCAGATCGTTCAAATCATTCGTGGTACTGGACTCGGGCTATTCCAAGCATATGACCGTGATTGCTCATGCTCATGAACTTGAGTAAATTCATCGGACTGTAGATTCGGGAACGACCACTTTGGAGCAATTATGGGTTATGGTGACTATGTAGTTGGCAAAAGTGTAATCTCCAGGGTATATTATGTTGAAGGTCTTGGTCATAACTTGTTTTCTGTTGGTCAATTATGTGATTATGATCTAGAAGTGGCATTTAGAAAACATACTTGTTTCGTTAGAGAACTCGATGGTGTGGAACTATTAAGAGGGACCCGTGGTTCAAATCTATACACCATCTCTATCGAAGACATGATGAAGTCCTCTCCAATCTGCTTGTTGTCAAAGGCTTCGAAAACAAAGTCATGGTTATGGCATCGTCGTCTCAATCACTTGAACTTCGGCACCATGAATAACCTGTCCAGAAAGGACCTTGTCGAGGCTTACCCATTAAAATATGAAAAATTTCATCTTTGCTCAGCTTGCCAATTGGGAAAAAGCACGAAATATGCCCACAAATCAAAACCCACAAACTCAGTAATGGAAGTTCTTCATACCCTTCATATGGATCTGTGCGGACCAATGAGAGTACGAACGATAAATGGGAAGAAATACATTCTAGTCATCGTTGATTACTACTCTCAATTTACTTGGGTAAAGTTTTTGAGGACAAAGGATGAAATTCCAAATGTCATCATCAACCTTATCAAACAGCTTCAGGTTCGACTCAACAATACTGTTAGAATTGTTCGAACAGAAAATGGCACAGAGTTTGTTAACAAAGACTTAATTCAGTTTTATGAAAGTGTTGGGATCAGTCATCAAAGAAGTGTTCCACGAACTCCTCAACAGAACGCTGTAGTTGAAAGACGAAATCGAACTCTTATGGAAGCCGCAAGATCAATGCTAATTTATTCAAAGGTTCCAATGTTTCTATGGGCTGAAGCTATTGCCACTGCTTGCTACACCCAAAATCGTTCCCTTATACATACCTCTCATGGAAAAACTCCATATGAACTTGTCCATAAACGAAAACCTGATCTCTCCTACCTTCGTGTGTTTGGTGCTTTGTGCTACCCAACGAATGACGGTCAAGATTTAGGTAAATTAAGAGCTAAAGCGGACATTGGAGTTTTTGTAGGTTATGCATCTAACAAGAAGGGTTACCGAATCTACAACAAAAGAACTCGAGATATCATGGAAACTACTCACGTCACGTTCGATGAGTCGTCCGCAAATGGCTCCGGAAAATCCAGCCTTCGGACCCGCATCTCAACTTTCAACAAGTAGTCCTATCAGTTCTACTCTTGTCTCTAATCCCTCTCCAGCAACTCCTTATGTACCTCCATCAGAAGATGATTTAAAGAAATTGTTTGATCCAATGTTTGATGAACACTATGAGCTAAATGCTAATGAAATGTCAATTACATTAACAGAGGTCGCTCTATCCCCTGTCAATGATGTCAACCCTTCAGGTTTCAATATCATTAAGTCAAGAAGCACCTGCGCGATCACTCGTCTCATCAACAAATCATCAATCATCGAATGTACATCATGGAATTGTTTCGACACCCATGATGAAGTTAATCCCTTTGATACTCCCGAAGATGCTCCATTTGAAAACATATTTGCTCCTGAATCATCATCAGAACCATCTTCATCGGAGATATCGACTCGCACGTCGGTTCCTCAACAACAACCACATGAACACATTAGAAAGTGGACACATGATCATCCATTGGACAAAATCATTGGAAACCCTTCTCGTCCAGTATCTACACGGAAACAACTTGCAACCGATGCCTTATGGTGCTTCTTCAACTCAGTACTCTCTAAGGTCGAACCAAAAGATGTTAAAACTGCCATGAATGAAAACAGTTGGTTCAATGCCATGCAAGAAGAAATTCACGAGTTTGATCGACTAGATGTATGGGAATTAGTACCTGCTCCAGATTGTGCTATGAACATTGCTCTAAAGTGGATCTTCAAAGTGAAACTTGATGAGCATGGTGATGTTTTAAAGAATAAGGCTCGATTGGTTGCAAAAGGATACCGTTAAGAGGAGGGTATTGAATTTGAAGAATCATTTGATCCTGTTGCTCTTATCGAGGCAATCATAATCTTTTTGGCTAATGCTGCAAGTAAGAACATGGTAGTCTATCAGATGGATGTAAAGACGACTTTTCTTAACGGAGATCTGAAAGAAGTCGTATACGTCAGCCAACCTGAAGGCTTTGTGAATCCAGAGCATCCTACTCACATCTATCGTTTGAAGAAAGCTCTTTACGGTTTGAAGCAAGCTCCAAGGGCATGGTATGATACGCTATCAAAGTTTCTTCTATATCTTTGGATTCAGCAAACACTACAAAAAATCAGGCTTTATAAGACGCCGAGTAGTGTCCTATCAGGTTACTTTATGGGACCTTTAGCATAATAGGACCAATGATATAAGTGTCACATATAAAGGTGTTGTATAAAGTGAAAAAATTATTAGGACACTTACAAGCATCCTAATAAGTGCCAACATTATGAAACAAAAGAAATAGTCCCGTAAAGCGTTTTATACGACGCAATTTGTGTTTTAATAGACAAGTTAATAGGATGCTTTAAATTGTTCTAAGATATTCTAACCTTATATTACATATATTGAGACGCATTCATGCATTGTAAAAAAATGGTTTTTTAGAACGAAATTATATCACATATTGAGACGCATTCATGCGTCCTACAAAATGTTTTTTTAGGACGAAATTGTGTGATGCATCAACTCTTATTTGAGTGCAAGAAAAAGGTCCTAATACATAAGTTCCTGTTGAGACCAAATTTAGTGTCTTGATATACATACATTATAAGACGCTTTCTATTTTAAAAAAATCTTATTTTCAATATACTTTACATGAAGACTTGTAGGTCTTAAGAACAATTCTAACTGAACACTATACAAAACACAACAAATGATAACCATAAAAGGTAAAATAACTAAGAAGTTTCATTTAAATAAGCAACTTTTGAGTTGATTACACTTTAACATCATCCAATTAGTCTTCCAACTTTTATTACAAGAAAATTGAACAATGAGAACTAAAGTCGAAGTAGCTAATCTTGAGTCATTATGGATCATCTTCACGCATCATCTTGAGGTACCACCTACAATTATGCAACACGCAAACATAAGATGTCAATACCTATTTAGTTTTTAGCAGCAACAAATTTCTATTCACTAAAGTAAACATCCTCACAAGTTTAATAAGTTGACATACCGAAACAAAAGGGCAAGGTCATGCGACAGTTGCACCAATAGCATCACTAATTGTGACAAAAAATCCATATCGCCTCACCATGTGTTCATCTCTTTTGATAGGCACTTGAACATTGACCTCGCACCAGTTTGGACCTATCTCTTCACCCCCAACAATCTCATTTGGATCTAAGCTCTTGATCCTTCCTTTCGCTACAATCTCGGTAGAGTTAAAAATACTTTTGAGGTAAACTTCAGCTCCGACCTTCAATATGTATCGTTAATAAATGTCATATTGTAATTAGTAAGGGTACATATATCAGTTAAGATAGACACATACCCGTAAAGGTAGAGGTTCATTAACTACATTTACACCGAAAGAACCATTTTCACTCGACCCTTGCCTTTAAGAATCTCTCATTTTAACGAGCGAAGTTCACTTGCTAAGTTGGTCACATCTAGACTTATACATGAGCTTATCTCTATGACGTGCAGAGTGACTTGGTACCACACCCAAAACATCAGAAGTACGGACACCTAACCCATACAAGTCTGTTGGTCCATTGTTATCCTTACCCATAACTTTTGAATATACATCTTGTGGTCCAGGCTCGTCAGTTGCACCATCCGGAAGTTGAAAACTCAATTCTTCCATTTGATCCTGTATTAAAGACACTAAATATGTTAATTGTCCTTAAAACTACTACACTTGCAACATCAAACAAATGAATGTGAGGCATGGTGCATGTTAGTTATCTTTCAAAGAGGCAAGTATTAGGAAGATAGTACATACAATTGCATTTGTAGCTTCCACATTTTTTGCAATTCCATCAGTAGAAAAGTAAGCACGAAACAATTCCCTTCGTGTTGGTTCATGACCTAACGATTCCTGTTTCACAAAAAAAATCAGTACATAGTATATTTAAGATTAGCACTTGTACAGTTAAATATGATTACCTTAACTTTTTCACGCTTTATAGCATAGCTTTTTTTACCCGTGACTTGAACCATCTTCTTTTTACCCCTGTTTGCCTTATTTTTTTCACTGACTCTCTGTAGTAAGAAAGAAACAATCATGAAAAAATCATCTAAACATCACAGAAATAGAGTTAAGATATGCATAAAGTAGCAATTTATATTTGTTAGTTCTTGTGTATACAAGGGTCTGCAATAGGGTCTGCTGCAATTAATCTGTGAGTATGATACAATTCTATTTCTGTGAAGACAACTTGTTCTTAAGGGTCTGCTACACGAGTCTGTTACAAGCCTGCTACAATGTCAAAATGTAAGTAAGCTTCAGTAGGTTTGTGCAGGAAAGACGAGTCTGTTACAAGCCTGCTATAATGAGTCGATTAAAACTATTATCACACGTTTATTGACGCACCTCCAGTAATTCAAGTATGAAGCTCGAAATACAAGATCCTAAGCATTATGCACCAAAGGTTAACAATGGAGTAGGAATCAGATGACTATAGATAGCAGAACAGATTTTAAATCAACTAGAACTCAAAACTGAAGTAAGATCCATCTTACACACAAAACTTAAGCATTTCCATTATTCTTTCAATGGCTTAAGCATTGCCATTATTCTTTCAAAGATAGATACGATGCTTGGGCAGCTAGTGGAAGTGGCAATGTACCAGACCTGAGATTAACTTTAAAAGAAGGATTTTGTAGCCACCCGTTTGCCAAAGGAAAAGGGAACATATCTATATTTGACCATATGCATTATTTGCCTCTTCATTGTTGAAACGAGCAATAACAACCAATAGAACAAGGATTGGCCAAAATACAGGCATGTCAACTACTCAAACATACTGAAAAATATGAGCATAAAGCGATACAGAAGGCTATTGTAAGTTAACAATTATACAGCATAAAGTCATAAATGTAAAGTTAATTGTAGACATAACAAGTGTAAGCAGTAGAGCTTAAAATTTCGACCCTTTTTACTCATGAGCGAGGCGAGTCGAGTCAGGTCCCATGCATATTGCAGACTGGTATAACTGAAGTGGGCTTTTAAAATCTATTATTAAAAAAAATTATTCTGAATTAACCAGGTCCCATGCATATTGTGCATTACCAACTATTCTGAATTAACCATGATACAGTGATGATCATTATTTCTTGGTAATGGACTAACAGTGCTCGCTAAACAGATACTTAAGCATAAGAATAGGTTTTTTTAAATATATATCAATTACAACTTTGGCTATATCTCAGAAACATATGCATATCAAAAGTTTGGTACTGTTATATTGTTTCATCAACACAGTTACATCACGTAAAATTGGAAATGAATCTAACTTGAAAAACACTCGACATAGTTTAGTGCTCAACTCAACTATTAGCTTAGTTGCTAATGCAGCAATCAGTTGCTTATTCTTTTATCAACAACGACAAGTGAGCAATCAGAACATCAGTTCAAATTCAAAATCACCTTGCCATAAATTGTTCATATCAAGAGGGTACAAGCTCTTGTGCTAGAAACTAAAGCATAATGCTCATAGGCTCACTTCTAACACAACAATACACAATAAAAAAAATACTTAAGAAACGATTGGTTACAGGAAACGAGGCCAAGAAGTCAAACGATTGGTTACAGAAAAAATACTTAATGCTCATAGGCTCACTTCTAAGATCAAGTATAGCATACATTTTAATGAGAAAAGTATCTGGTTTTCTAGTTTAACATATGCACTTATAATCAATATTTTGCCCAAGAAGTCAAACTACATACTCCAACCTTTTCACGAAGATTAGTATATTGAGTTATGATATTACATGGGAGCGTACGTCATTGTAGCTTGCCATTTGGCAGACTCGAGACCCATCTAAGCAATTTGATTGTATCTTGGAGTTCAGTTCCGACAAAATGGCACCTCAGAATGAAAATAAAGATTGTACGGAGAGAACATGGAAAGCGTCATATCTGAACAATGGTTCAGTTCACAACACCACCCCAACAGCTTAATTTTTAATCTAAGCCACATTGGTCAATTAAGTTGTTGGTGTGGTAAAGAAAAGACTGAGTTTCTAGAAAACATTCAACGATTAACTTAAAATGTTGGTCTGGTGCGAATAAAACACCCCTATAAAGCACTAACTATAGCTACTCTTAACAAATAAGCACTAGCCATTTTCAGCTTATTTAACAAAACAGAACTGAGGGGCAGATTTGCAGCTCAGAATAAGCACTTAAACTAGCTTAAAAATCCTAATGAAGGCAAAACAGATAAAGTTCATACTAGGGACTATCCAAAAACCAAATATCAGATAATTTCATCAACTAAATAAGCAGTAATAAAGCTGAGAATAAGCTACTGTCGACAGAAAAAGGGACTGCAGGCACAGATTTTTGATTAAACTAGGCGATTTTAAACTGAAATTAAAGCTTCAAAACCAATAAGCTAAGGCATTAAAACTAAAAACAGATTTAATTTGGCATCTAATCAACTTATAAAAGCTATTGTCACTTCTAATAAACTGAAAATTAAGGAAATAATGGATCTGATAAGACTAATGACATAAACTGAATTTGAAAATGCCAAACTCGTTAGCAATTTAACATACCTTTGAGTTTTCTTTATTCCAAGTCTTAACAAGCTTCTTCCATTGACCAAGATGCACTCGTTTTGGCTTGAAATTAATTTGTTCAAGATACGACAATGATGGATCATAACAGTCTTTCTTCACTCTGGCCCTCCAGTTCCTAACCTTCTTTCCAAAAGACTTTAAAAGCCAATCATCGCAGCCCATAGGAAGATCAAACTTATCCTACAAAGCAAAATTGATTAATGCAGTTAGATATGGAAACATATATATTAGATAGTTAAATTTTGAATGTATGTTTAGGATACATTTAAGACGTCGAGCAAAGTCATTTTCTTATCACTCTGAACTTTAGGCCATGGTTTGTGAAGCGGACAATATTTTCCACTCCTTGCAAGGGATCCCATGAAATGGGTCAAAGTGCTTGTTGTTTTCTTTTCAATGGGTTGTCCGTATTCATTGAATGAAACACTAATACGATCATCGCCAGATTTGGTCCAAACTTTTGGCATAAATGTTGGTCCTCTAACTCTTTTGTCTTTGAATCACTTGAACTAAAAAAGAAAAGCAGCAATAAATAAATTATCTAATAGAGTCTAAAAAAGAATAGTAGCAATGAATAAATATTCTAATAGAGTAAGAGCTTATACTGAACCATATAAACATGCCATAAAATTACTACATACCTTCGTCACCATCCGAATGGTTTGACTCCATCTGAATTACATCTTCAACTTGTTGGCTGTCGTTGTCACTTCTGGTGCGAACTCTCTTATCCTTCCTTGTTCTCTTATCCTTCCTTGACACCATCGTTTGAGTTCAAGCGAACAAATAAGAACGTTATCTCAAGTAAACAAATGAATCACAATTGCTTTATTATTAACCCATCTAGAAATGAAATTAAAATTCAATCATAGTGTTTGAACATAAGACCATTAATTCTTCAAACCATTACAAATAAACTTATTGCCCTAATTTGATTAATAAGCTTGAAGATATAACCAAAATTTTAGAGCATCTACTTATCATTTACTCAATTTTATCAATTACTTACAAAAATCATAGAGAATCAAACTGAATTAATCAAAGAACAAAAAACTAGGGTTTCAATATTACGAAATTATGATAAGCCTAGATCTCTATCAAGTTTAGGATAGTTGGTAAAAGAATGGGAAAGATGATTTTACCTTGTTTTCATGGTAGTAGTTTTGGTACAAGGTTGTAACTGTTTTGAGAAGGAGGAGAAAAGCATATCCTATAAAATTGGTGAGTAGAGTAATGGATTATTTATAGCTTTAGGTTTGGCAGGATGTAGATAAAAATAAAAAAACATTGGGGGGGAAAGAGGGAGGGAGTGCGAAATATATTTTCTTTCTTTTTAGTTTAATTTACAAATACTTAGTGAGTGTTTGTTTAAGTTTATGTGGCTTACGAGTAGGGGTGTTATTTGGGTTGACCTGGTCGGGTTTGGGTCAACTCAGGTTGGGTCAAATCGGGTCAAGCCTTAAAAAACATACCCGAACCTGACCTTGTTTAGAACTCAGGTCGGGTCAATTCAGGTTCGGGTCAACTCGGTTCGGGTCAATCAGTTCGGGGTCAACCCATTTTACATTTTAAAAGTGTTGTTGAGCCGGATTAGTCGTGTTCGGGTCGGGTCAAGGCTAAAAAAATATATCCGAACCCGACCTTGTTTAAAACTCGGGTCAATTCGGGTTGACCCGAATATAAGTTTGAACCCGATTGACCTGACCCACATTGACTCGAGTCGGGTCAGCCCGAATAACACCCCTACTTACGAGCTAATTGATTTCAGCTTATATTTCATAAGTCACAATTTTAGGTTTATTTTGAGACTTGTGGGCTTATATAAGTTTATTATGATATGATAAACTTGTATGCGCCCTTAAATCTCAAAATAAGCCGGAAATGTTGTGGCTTATGAAATATGAACCGAAATCAAATAAGCTCAGCGCTCACATATAAGCTTAAACAAACACCCACTTAACTTATGTAAGATGATAATTGGTATATTGATCAAGTTTTTAATAATCAAAATTTTATATCATTAAGTCTAAGATTTCTTATGAATAATTTAATATAAACTTCAAATTACATGTGACATTTTCTTTATTAGATTTAGGACGTAATTGAGTCAGTTACAGTACAAAAATTTCACATAATGTTTTTTATTTCACATAATGTTTTTTATGTTAACGTGCTATGGTGTTTGACATTTTGGTCAAGTAGTCCACGCAAAATTGAGTCTAGATCGTCACACAAACTCAAATCATGTAAAGATTTTTCATTTGGAAGAGTTTGTGTAGCCAATGATTGTATTCCCCACACGTAGTACAAAATTTCCAAGCTTGACTTGACTATAGAATTTAAATATCAAAGCTTCAGTTGACTATGAAACTCAATGATCAAAACCTCACTTGAGTTCAGTTGACTATGAAACACAACGTTAGTATAAATCTAGGTAATACTTTTAAGTTTTGTAAAGTATGATAATAACATATATCAAATGTGTTAAAACTCATATACATTAGGTGTCCTGTAAGGTAAAATATAATAAGACACCAATAAATTAGTATTCGATAAAATTGTGATAACAAGACTAAAATATCAAGTGTCATATCAAGTTTGTTTCATAATAAGACCTAAGTAAATAAGTGTCCCCTAAAACTTATTTAATACAACATGTATACTAAGTGTCCTATTAAAATTCTTCATTATACGACCAAACCATATAAGTGTCCTATAAAATCGAATCTAATAGGACGATATACCTCTCATATTAGATTATAGATAATATGACCTATCGATAAGAGTCCTATAAAACTTAAGATAATAGGACCTAAATAGCGAGTGTCACATTATGTTATATTATAACGAGAGTCAAATGAGTAAATGTCCTATAAAACTCATCTAATAAGACTAATACATGAAATGTCCTAGTAGGTACCATGATAATAGGACTCATAAAATAGCTCGTCACATTAGATGTGTTTTTAGGACGCTGCTTCAAAAGGCGTCGTAGGAAAAGGTCCTAAAAGGCCCCTTTTCTTGTAGTGAAAGGAGCAGTTGATCCGACATTGTTCACCAGAAAGTCAGGCAAATATTTAATTCACGTTCAAATATATGTTGATGATATTATTTTTGCCTCGACTGACCCCAATGAATGTGACCATTTTTCAAATGAAATGGGTTCCAAATTTCAAATTTCAATGATGGGACAAATGTCATTTTTCTTGGGATTACAAATTTCACAAAGTCCCGGAGGCATTTTTATAAATCAATCTAAATATGCAAATGAGATTTTAAAGAAATTTGGATTTGATTCTAGTGACCCTGTTGACACTCCCATGATAGAGCGTAATAAACTGGATGAGGACCACTTAGAGATCATGGTAGACCAAACGAAATATCGTAGTATGATCGGATCCCTGATGAACCTCACGTACCAGTAGACCAGACATTCTGTTCGCTGTTTGCATGTGTGCTAGATATTAGGCTAAGCCTACCAAAAAAGCACCTTGAAGCGGTTAAACGGGTCTTTCGGTATCTCCAAGGAACCATCAATATGGGACTTTGAAACCCGAAGGACACCGGTATGTCACTATGACCTATGCAGATCCGATCATGCGGGATGTCAAGATACACGCGAGCAATGCGTCCGGAGGTGCTCGGTTTACGTGTGATAAGCTTGTGATCTGGTCTTCAAAGAAGCAAACGAGTACTTCTATTTCCTCTACAGAGGCTGAATACATAGCCATGTCATCTTGTTGTGCTCAAATCCTATGGACGAGATCCCAATTATTTGACTATGGCTTTGAATTCAACAAAATCCTCTGTCTTGTGATAATAAAAGTGCTATTGCTCTCTCATGCAACAACGCTCAACACTCAAGAGCAAAACACATCGACATTCGACATCATTTCATCAGGGAGCAAGTAGAAAACGTTGTGGTGGAACTTTATTTTGTGAGGACTGAATACCGGTTAGCGTACATCTTCACCAAAGTTGTTCCTAGAGAACGTTTTGAGTTTATCCTCCCACGACTTGGTCTAAAGAGTCTTCAACCGGAAACACTTAAACGTCTTCAAGAGGAAGAAGAGGAGTAAAAGGTCTTTCTTCATCCATATCTTGTAAATATTTATTCGAAAAACCAAATACAAAAATATAAAACCAACAAAAACCAAATAGAAAAATATAAAACTTAAAAAAAAAATCCATAAAAATTTGAAAAATCTTGAAAAATTTCAAAAAAATATTGTCATTTTGTCATGTTTTTCTTCGAAAATATCTACGGCCTTTGTGTTGTCATTCAAAGAATGACACGGGGCTTTAGATATTGTTCGAATGTTCTTAAAAAAAAAATCAATCAAAAAATTTTTTTTTGGGAGAAAGTGAAACTATGGTTTATTGTTATTTCAGCAAGAACCCGTTTTCAAAGAAAGAACAGAGCCATGCTTTATCTTGTTTTTCAAAACTCATGCTCTGATTCTTTAAAACAATTACTTACCATCTAATGAAAACTAATTGCTTTGTTAAATAACTCGAACTCTATTTTTGTAAATCATCTGGACTTAACTTGTGTCAAAATATCTATCTCTCAATCAACAACTTATGTCATTGATTGAGAGGGAGAATGATTTCAATTAAATCAAAAGGGTGTTCGTCATACAATTGTTTTCAAAAGATAATCATGCATGTTTAATGTCACACCCTCGCCGGAGGCGGAAACACGAGGTGTAACGGAAAGGAACATAAGCACAAGATAATAGAACATACCAACATTAAGATTTAAAAGAAATAGTACACCATTACAATACCAGTTTAGCCGACATCGGCAAATATATTACAAAGTTTAGATTCCAAAATATTGCGTTTTATTACATAACGATTTGTATTGACAAGTGAAAACTTCATTATGCAAGACCTGGTAGAAAAGCTTACTAACGATCACTTGAAATGCATGAGAGAAAAACGGGTCAACTATGAAAATAGTTGGTGAGTATACACGTTTAAGTAAAATAAGAAACTCGTAAGAGATATTCAAAGGTTTCGGTCATCGGA
The DNA here is from genome assembly GCA_910596185.1 of Chrysanthemum makinoi. Classification (NCBI taxonomy): domain Eukaryota; kingdom Viridiplantae; phylum Streptophyta; class Magnoliopsida; order Asterales; family Asteraceae; genus Chrysanthemum; species Chrysanthemum makinoi. The sequence continues at coordinate 225,193,872 of OU343219.1, read as the reverse complement.
ATTAGTCCACAAAGCAAAGGCATTGTAAATCCACTCGGTTCCAAGTTATGCCCATACAAAACTTGCAACCTGTGTGTTCACAACCCATTGCACAAAATATAGCGTGTCAAGTAGTCAAGTATAAGTGGTCATAATAGTTCACAATATAGTACCACGTATATATATAATGTATGCCGTGCAAAGCCCCTAGAATAAATAATATAGCCCCGTAACATAGTGGACGAGAGGTTGGCCGACCTCTAATAACGCTATCCATACTACCTACTAATAGGAGACTAACAATGCTGAATGTCTGAACGGTACATCATACAACTATTATATACAATTAAGAACACTCCGAACAAGGGAGAATTTGCACACTCCACCAATAAGGCGAGAATTGGTATTGCTCCGTTCACATAGGAAGACTTTGCACACTCCACCAATAAGGCGAGAATTTTGGGTCATAGTACGTACGGTTCAATAAGTTCAAATAAGGCATAAATTCGTAATTAAGTTCAAGGGTTTGATTCAAGTTCAAAGGTTCAAGTAAAATGAGTTCATAAACTAGAAATCAATTTAGTTCAAGTATGGTTCATGCATTTCGCCCCAAAATATAGAAAAAACGGTAAAAAGGGGATTGTGAATACTCACCTGTTGCAATAGTTATGATGACAGAGTGGATGCACAGAAATGAGACGCAACACTCTAACCGCGACCTATTATGAATGATATGCTCTAATATAAGTCATGAAACAATGTCGTGCATGCAAACTCATATGATATCCATACCACTTGTACACTTTTGAAAATAAAGTTTATCGTCGAAAAATAATCTTATAATGTCTTGACAATTTATAAATTATTTTACATGTATTTACGTTGAAATGATATCCTACGATAATCATTTAGTGATTTATTATGAAATTATAACTTTTCGTCGTAAAATAATGTCATTGAAAATTTCATGAAAGTGAATAAATGGCCTTGAAAAGCTAGTCGTAAAATGGTGCACATCGAGTGTTAGGAAACAAACTCAAAGGTTTTGGGAAGCTTGTATTATTATCTCAAAGTTTTAGCATTTAAGTTTTCATCCTAGAGGTCTCGATCATGGAGAAAAATATAGGTAAAGTATGGTACTTATATCCAAAAAATTGTTTAAAGGTAGTTTTCGACAAAGTTTAGGTGACCGTATTTTTATTCGTTACAACTCCGCTTGACAAACGGTTGGACATTTTGGAAAATATGCTAGGCGAACTTACTTTTACTAAAAGACATCATGTTATAAAAAGTACTACATCCATGTTAAAAACGACCCTCAACATGGTCCTTCGTGGCCGTAATGTTTGTCTAATAGAAATATATTAATTTTGCTTATATAATATAGTTACAGCAACTTTGTTTAACGCGCGTAATTTAATCGTTACAAGTCCGTTTTCTACGTATTCTATATCCTTAACTTCGTATTAAAGTATACTAATATATTTTTGATAAGTCGACACATTTCATAACGCTTAAGCCTCATTTTTTATTCGTAAAAAATGAAAGTAACATGCTGAATTTTCTGATTTTTATAGTTTTCGTCGTCTAACTTGAAAATAGCATAATTTCTTCGTTATAACTCCGTTTTAACCCGTTCAAGCGGCCACGTTTTCGTTTTAAAGTATATTTTCTAAACATCTAGTCCAAAAATTTTTACCTACTGTCGAGAATTTCAGAATTTAAAAATAAGATCAGACCTTTAACTAAAGTTGTCGAAATGAGTTTTTCTCGCTCAAAACCTATTCTAACCAATTCAAACCAACTCCGAAGCTATTCTAATCCTACCATACACCTTATTAGGGTGTCATGGGTTCCTAGACATCACCAAAAGTGATATGTTTCAAGGAGTAATTATAGGATGATAAATATATATATATATATATATAACACTCAAAAACAATAAAAAGTGGTATAGACATCAATATGACTTGCATGTTTTTCTCAAACTTGATGAAATGAACATACAATGAATATGAAAGATGAATATGAACATGAAATGCTTACTAGTTAGTTGATGAGGTTAAATGAACAAGGGTTAATCCTAAACACCCTAGGTTTTTATTTCAAAACCTTACTTAAGAGTGTGCCTAGATTGATATGAACTTGACTTGAAATTTTTTTGTGATCTCCTTCTTGGTTTCTCTAGGTGGCCGGTTCTATGGGAGAAGAGAGGAAGAGTGTAGCTTTTTTTTTCACCTTTGAATTTTAGTTGTATGTGTATGTTTGTAAGTGAAAAATAAATATAAGTATAATTATAAGTAGATATTTTGTGCTAAAATGGTGTGAGTCATCCCCTTGTCGACAAGGGGGTATTAGTTAGCTAGTGTATACATTTTTTTTATTAAGTATTTAAGTGTAGTATAATGCATAATTATTTAAGGATAATTAGTAACTTGTATATTTATTTAAGCATTTAGGGTAGCGTTAGCTAAAAATAAATTTTAACTGATCAAAATAAAATATATTGAAGTCATAAAAATTATAAAAATACATTCCTTACAAAAATTGAGTGAAATGATAATTATCGTGTATTATTTACGAAAACCGTCGTAATTATATAAATATAACAATTTATATACATAATAAATTTAAAACACCGGGTAAACTCATAATATTATTTTTATAATCTTAATATGAGTATAAAAATATATCGGGATAATATTTGGAAGTATCGGATCAAATGTTCAAAATAATTAATTACGTGATAGCGTTTATTTAATAAGAAATTATGCGTTTAATATAAAATGCAAAACCATGCATGAACTAATATGATGATAATGATGCTAATGATATGTAGACTAAACCTAGTCTATATGAAATGCCCTTGATGATTGTTCATGAATTCGCAGCTAAACCCCTAAGGTTACGCGAATTTGATACTTGTAAACCTAGTTTATGATAAACGATGAAATAGTAAATTTGAGAAATGACCGGAAATTGAGAATTGTGACATTTAATTAATGGAGTGTAAAGTCTCAAAATCCGATCCTTATCAGTTAAAATGTTCTCATAATCAAGTCACAATTCTCCTCGAAAGCTTTCAAAATCAATTTAAATCTACAGAGATCACAAATCTCAAATGATTTGAAAATTGTGATCGGGGGAGAATTTATGATTTAAATTGGATTTAAACTGATAATTTGATTAATGGTTTCATAAGTGTTTAGCAATCTTTCCTCCCCACATGTGCCAAACGATTTCAAATTTTCCATGCACATGTTGAGGGGGAGCATCCTTTTAAATTACAAAGAATTGAAACGTGATTGATTTGTATCTAAGTCTTTGGTTCCTTCTAATATGTGCAAAACTCTTTCAAACCCCGAGGCACATATTAAGGGGGAGCAAACTTATGAAAACCTCATCCTTCCCCAAGATGCTTTATCTACTTTATTTGAACTGGGAAGTGATGTTGATATCTTTTAGAAAATGGTAATCAAAGAAGTTAATTCTTCCTCTTGCCTTCATGTGCAAAAATGATTTAAAATACATGATGCACATGTTGAGGGGGAGCTCTCTTTCTAAAATTATCAAAAAAAATTCAGGTACAAAATACGTTGATAATATATTAAGTATCTGGATTGATTTTTCAAATGGTTTTCAATTGATTCCAATGGCAGATGAACAATACCAAATTGACCGACCAAATTTAATTTATTAATGGTGATATAAGGATGATAAGGTTAGGTATTAGTTCCCACGATCCGACAGAACCGGAGGGATCTACCCAGGGATAATCCACTAGATAGTGTAGAAGTCCTTAGGTATGATGAAAAAAGGAGAAAAGTGAGATATGGGAAGAGTGCGGACTGAGATAGAGCTAGAACTGGAATAAACCCAACAAGGTTCTAGTTATGAAGTCTCGGTAAGCACCGAAGGGGTTGAAGAATGAAAAAAATGAAATGAGAAAAGGGTGAAAAGAAATAGCCCTCCATTAATTCAACCTTAGGGCGTAAACCGGTTCAATTCATATGCTACAGGTGGTTACCAAGGTAACATCGATATTGAAGACAAGACGTCATGGACCCAGTGACGCACTGCACTACAACTTCCCAAGCTACTCAAGTTCCTCTTAAAAGGACTTGTTTCATTCTCACGGGGAACCGACATTATCTATCGACTTTCTCTTAAAGTTTGTTTGTAGGATCGATATATTTATTGTGTTGATGATTCGGGTGGTCTTGGATGATCAAAATATATGTTAGACATTTTAGAAAGAGAAAGTAGAGAGATGGTGTTCTTGGTATAGAGTTGGTTCAATAAATGTAAAAGGTTAGATTGCCAAGCCACACCCCTTCCAAGGATGGAAGGGGTATTTATAGTTACAAGACTACACGACCTCCTATCGGCCTGTGGATCAGGTATACAAGGGGTAAAGACCCGTCCTTCCTCCACGGTGTTGCTCTAAACTAAACTAAGCTAAAAACTAACTAATAAACTACTACATAACGTAAATAACTACAAATCTACGAGCTAACATATGCTAGACTATAATTGGGGTGACCGACACTTTAACATGGAATTTCCAATTCCTAACAATCTCCCCCTAAGGGAGGTTACCCCATGAAATACATTTTGAATCCTAGCATTCTTTCTTTGACATTGTTCTTGAGCTCGTAGAATTCAATTCTTCAATTCCGCAATCTTTGTGCATTAGTAGTGATTCTTCAAAGTCCGCACTGATTTGTACTTTTAGTGGAGGCCTTTAACTGATCCACATCTTTGATGATCTTTGAGCTTTCTTTGAGATCATCAGCCACAGTAAATCTCTGGATCACCCTTTATTGTGTTGCCATCATGTGATGTTGTGACTTTTGGACCGACATGCTTACACTTTTGAATCATGACGTCTTTCCATCAGAGTAGCGGAAGCCTTCTCGGTTCATGATATTTGTAGCAAAGCGTGGCGAAGCATAGTATGAAATATCGAGCCGTGTTATATAGATATGCACCATCATAATTTCTTTAATTAAGTGTGGATGCTGTGAGCATGCGTCTTTGGATTGACTCCTCAATTATGATCACCGCAACCGTCCAAATGTACCAGCAAACAACAGTTAGCAATAAAACATACGAAAGTGTCTTTGATCACTTTCGTTGAATTGAGGTACACGACCCACGGTTCCACTTTGATCAGTACAAGTACGCTGCGGATCCTGGTAGGATTCCTAAGAATCTCCTTGATGAGGTTTCGCAATGCTCTAGTCGTTCTCAAACCGGAACGTCTCAAAGAAGACAACAAGAGTGAGTGAATCAAAGAAATTTAGATTTCTTGATTGATGAAAAATTATTTGAAAACAATCGCGTATTGCTTGAAGAAAGAGTTTTGCAATACGACGAAGGTTTTATGAGAAAGATCAATTTTCAATCATAAATACTTTTTGTATTTGAAAAGAGTACACATTCGATGTGCTAGATAAAAGAAAAGATTCGCACATCGAACGGTTTTTCCAAAAGTATTTTTTCAATTAGAGATAATTTTTGTGTTTGAAAACATAAGTACACATTCGACGTGCTAGAGAAAAGAATGTTTGCACATCGAACGGTTTTTCCAAAAGTATTCGTCAATTCCAATCCTGGACCAAGGTTGATTCAAGAGTGAATCACCCCATCGTTTCTGTCCAGTTGTCACAAGCTTGATCTTACGAGAAGATCTCACATGTTACCCACCAAGAGCTTGTTTGATGTTGGCTCTAGAAGGATTTCCATCTTCATCGTGAATATTTTCATATCACTCGGATGTTCTGGCAATACCACAAGGATAATGCGTAGGACTCTTAATATATAATCTTACTTTCCACATTGTGTGAAACAGCAAGTCTTCATGAATTTTGTATCCTAATGAGATATTGTCGGTTCCTATGCCGGAGACTAGGGAGAGGGTCTCCTTCTTCAATATCAACAATCTCTAAGAGAAAGTCGATAGATAATGTCGGTTCCCCGTGAGAATGAAACAAGCCCTTTCAAGAGGAACTTGAGTAGTTTGGGAAGTTTAGTGCAGTGCGTCACTGGGTCCATGACGTCTTGTCTTCAATACTAGTGTTACCTTAGTAAACACCAGTAGCATATGTATTGAACCGGTTTACGCCTAAGGTTGAATTAATGGAGGGCTATTTCTTTTCACCCTTTTCACATTCATTTCTTTTTCATTCTTCAACCTCTTCAGCTTGCTTACGAGACTTCATAACTAGAATCTTGTTGGGTTTATTACAGTACTAGCTCTGTCTCAGTCCGCACTATTCCCATTTCTCATTTTTCTCCTTTTTTTTCATCATAACTAAGGACTCTACACTATTTAGTGGATTTTCCCTGGGTAGATCCCTCCGGTTCTGGCGGATCGTGGGAACTAATACCTTACCTCACCATCCTTATAACTCCATACATAAAGTAAAATGGTCGGTCTTTTGGTACATTTCATTCTTCCTTGAAACCAATTGAAAAATCATTTGGAAAAACAATCAAGGTACTTGTGATACGAGATCAAAGCATTTTGTACCTTAATAGTTTTGATCATTTAGAAAACCTCCCCCTCAACATGTGCATATGATTTAGAAATTGTTTAGCACATGGAGGTAAGAGGACTTTGAAATATTTTCTTTGATCACAATTTTCATAGAAAAAGTCATTTGATTTTCTTGGTAAATTCTCCCCCTCAATATGTGCATAGGATATTTGAAATCATTTTATCACATAGAGGCAAGAGTTCTTTTGAAGTACATCCACGATCACAAAAGCCATTAAGAAACCATTGAAATGCTCCCCCTCAATATGTGCTTCGAGATTCGAAAGCGTTTAGCACATATGAGAGCAGCCTGCACAATTGAATCAAAACAATCACGTTTTATCAAATTTCATATTAAATCACAAATTCTCCCCCGATCAAAAATATCAAACCCTTTGAGATTTTGGATCCCAAGTGATTTAATAAGGTTTAGAAATCATGGGAGAAAATGTGGCCAGGTTTAAATACTCATCTTGTTTTTGGATAAATTCTCCTCCTCAACATGTGCATTGTGTATTTGAAATCGTTTGGCACATGGAGGCGGGAGTGCCTATAAAGGACTAAAACCAATTCCATTAAAACAGATTTGAGATTTAAATCACGATCTCTTCCCCGATCAAAAATTTCAAACCTTTTGAGATTTGTGATCCCAATTGATTAAAATCATTTAAAAGATTTTGGGGAAAGGCGTGGCAAGATTTAATTTTGAAAAATGACAGATAAGGAACAGTTTTACGACATTAAAGATTGTTAGTGTCAGGTATGATAGTTTTTAAGAGATCTTTAAGTAAAATAAAACAATTTCACAATCAAATAAGAATAGAAAAAATTTCATTTTGAAAGATCTTGATTCTAAAGAAAAATCATACCATGACATAACATTAAATCTTTAGATCACCACTTTATTTCGTACAAACGGACTTTTTGTGAAGAAATATCGTTTGAAAATATTTTATTTTAAATCACTCTCCCCCTCAATCGATGACCGTAGTCGATGATTGAGTGACTTATGTTTTTGATAAAATGAAGTCCGGTGATTTTCAAATTTAAGTCCACTTAATTTTCAAAACAATATTTTCCATTTTCAAAACAATTTAATCAAATATTTTCAAAATTTTTTAAAAATGGTATCCTGCACAAAGAAACGTTAGTGGTTGAGAAGCTTTTGTTGTTGTTGCTGAGGGTTGGAAGAAAAACCGTCTGCAGATGCAATGAGACTTCAAACGTTGCATTTTAATGCCAACTTAGGTCAAATTAAGCTCCGTTTCTTCAATCACTCAGAAGAAAACCATCTGTTGATGCAGTGAGACCTCTTACGTTGCATAAATGCCAACTTTCCATAGAAGTCTAATTAAGCTCCGTTTCTTCATTTGTCAACCCAAGATATAGTTACCCTTTCCTTTCGGCATCCAATCATCATATTATGTGGGATCCAGATCGGGAACATGCTTATATACCAATATACCTGCATATGTTAGTGGACACAAACAAATATATGGTGGTCGACATCACCCAAACATCAATCGACTAATAAAAGTCAATACAACATATCAATCAGTTCATATAAGGCATGGGATTAATGTGTTCATCAAACTCTAATCATCTAATCCTAACAATCATATCCTGGGCACTTAGTCCTTCAACGTAGGTTAACTTCATTTTCTGATAAGCATATTAGGATAATTAAGAAAGCCCGTTAGATGATGTAAATTTGAAAACATTCTCCCCCTCAATCAATGACTCATTTTCTGAAAAGTTTAAAAGCGCTGAAGTCATTGATTGAGTTTTCAATTTAATAAAAACTCTGAAACTGATTGTTATTAAAGCAACTCGATTAACCACCATTTTTGGTAAACAACAAATATTTTTCTGAAGAATTTTAGACGGAAAAACATTTGTGTGGGAACAGCAGTCCTTCGACATACTTTCCTCATTTTGTTTTAGGATAAATGCACGAAATTTTTGAAAATTGGTTTAGCGCAGCACTTTCCTCTTTGAAGAGCGGGTTGCTATCAGACATAATAGCAAGCCATAGTTTAAAGCACGGGTTACAGTCTGAAGTAACTGCAAGCCATATTTTTAGACATGTTTTGGAAAAGAATATTTACACCTCCTGCTCGAACTTCATCTATGGTCCCGTGCCATTATTGAATGACATTTCTAAGACCGAGATGTTATCGATACCAGAAGACATGTCTTGAGAAAACAATATTTTTGGTATTTTTCAAATTTTTTGATTTTTATGGGTTTTTTATGATTTTATATTTTTCTATTTTCTTTTTGTTGGTTTTCTATTTTTGTATTTTGGTTTTTGATAAATATATACAAAGATAGAGTAGATGATATAATTTAAGAGGATGATGATACGAGTACAGAGATAAGGATATCAAGCAGCACGTCATAGAAGATAGAATACGTCATCTCTTAAACTTCCACCACCAAAGCTTCCGAGGCTCCAGAATAGAAGATAGAACATGAGCCTTTGAGAAAGAGAGACTTTGGCAGCTTCCCCACCAAACCAAAAATCCTTATGTTGAGCAGATTCAAAGCTTTCTTTCAAGCTTCCATTAGCCAGGTGCATAAAGAAGCACACCATTATCATCGATCTTGCTGCTCCTTTTAAGAATAATCGCCGTGATTCTTCGTTCGAGGTTATATCATCCAAAAGAACAGCAACGTATCATCCCACACATAAATAACTCTTCTCAAATTTCATTCCACTGAAGTCAGAAGCAATCCATTCCAAAAGGTGTCAAGAGAACAATTCCCCCAAGTAGTTGAATTGATGCGGTCAGTCTCTTTGTATATATCAAGAACTCTCCCGAATACACATCATGAGGGTAATGAAGAACACCTCCTATATGTTCACATCATTCATCCCTGATGAATGTGTATGAAGCTCAAGAATCCGAAATACACCAATATCCAAGAACTCTCCCGAATACACATCATGAGGGTAATGAAGAACACCTCCCTATGTTCACATCTTTCGTCCCTGATGAATGTGTATGAAGCTCAAGAATCCAGTACACACATTCCAGTGAGAGAATAACCGATAACACCTCCCTCCTGTTACACATTTATCTCCCCTGAATATGTCATACTTGTGTACCTCTTTTATCTTCTAAACTTTCTCTAACATCATTTCCCCCACATAGTTGGAATAATAACACTAAACGCCTTGATGAGTAAACCTTGAGTTTCTGCTGGTCATGACATTTGTTTTCCCAGGATATCTTCAATCACTTAGAAGAATTAAGTTCATCAAGTTTACTCGCCATGAGTCAAACCTTGAGTTTCTCTCCGGTAATAACATTTGTCTTCCCGGGATATCTTCAATTACTTAGAAGTATTAAGTTCATCAAGATTACTCGCGTTTAGATACATGTCTCCTTCCCCCTTGCTGGTTTTGATACTTGAGTCGAACAATTTAAGCCCATATACTAGGAATCATTTGAGAAGATCGCTTGAAGTCTTTGTGAGAATCAACTTGTCAAGCGAAAGTGAGCAAGTCTAATTGGGGATTAAATCGCATTTCACCCTCCCCATTAGTGCTCTCCCTAAACCGACAATCTTTTAATAAATGCCTGATTAAGAAGAAGTCTTTGATAATCAAATGCAACTCGTCTTTAGTCTTCTAACATATAGCGTAAAATGTAGAACCGATCAGACTCGACCTTCTTCAAGATTGTTCGTTGGGAATAGATAGTTAACATCTTCAACTCACACCAAAAAGCATCCCACCAAAAGCATCCCAATTAACTTACATCTTGCAAATCCCCTTAACTAAAATCCCTCCTAATCAAACAAGACGAAAGATGTTCATCAAGGAAATCAGCAATCGGACGCTAACAACACACAAGATGGTAACGCCAAACTACCAATCACATCAAACAAGAACAGAGAGATTGTTCGAAATCATCATGTTGATGTATACGTGAAGCATTAACCGAAAGCACTTTGTCGATAAACTCATCAATCCTAGTGAAGATGTCAACCAACGACTCTTAGAAGAAACTCCATGTAAAGATGATCCGATAAGAAACGCTCGTTCTTACATGAGTTAGGATCCGTTTGACCATATATTCTCAGATATAAATCAACCATGCAAGTATCACACTTCTTCTTCCCCTCAAGAATTGCATACGGAGATGCCATTCTTGATTAAACAAGTGAACATCATCCAAATGTAGTCTATTCACACTTCTCCCCGCAAAACTAGCACGGGGATATCGCCATCGTCATTATAGTTGAGAAAGTGGAATCGAAAACAATCAACAAGATAGCGGTTCACTTGATGATAAGCATGAAAAAGTATGAAGCATGTTGATGAGAATGGTCATAATTGAGAAGATTTCTCTTCTTCTGAAGATAATGCGCACTGAAATGTACACATTTCTTTTCTTTAGAGAACGAGGCACGAACTGATGTGTTCATACGTCATTATCTCTCTTTTTTCAATCTCTTTAGGCAAAACTTGTAATCAACCCCATTATCATTCTGTAGGCTCTTTGTAGTGACAACTAATGGAGAGAACCCAATATGATGAATTTGACACTGAAGTAAACTAACCCGAACTCGTGACTTAAACTTGCACATATGTAACAAAAGGTCGATGAATTCATGCCCATTTGAATCTCTAAGTACTTTATACTCTTCAACCAACCAACCATCAAGTAATAGACGTACATCACCTCTTGAAAATCCACAATTGAATGTGACGCTGAGCACTACAACGTAACTCCTTAAAGTGATAGTTATTTTGTAGTGGTAAGAATTCCCCAAGTGGTAACAGAAAAGGTAAAAGACACCCAACAATAACTAGATTTCCAAGTCTTCGTTTTTGGAAAAAGCTCGAACAAGGATCATGAAGAATCTTCATCCAACCATCCCCGATACCTTCAGATACTAAGTACACTTGCCCGTGATATTTCACTTCAACCTCAAATAAATAATAGTGAATTAACCCCGTTGTCACATCTTCTAGATAAAAGCTTAAATCTAGCATCCATTGACGTTTTAAGTGAACTATGATAATGGTTTTCATCCCGACCATGGTTAAAAGCACATAAACCCGTAAAACTATGTAATAACCAAACTGCCATGACGAAAATTCAAACACACATCCAATTCATAAAGTACCCCCTTTTATCCCTTCTTTAAAGAAGAAACCGTAGCACCAGCATCATATAAGATCCCGAAATACACTTTCCTTTCTCCAGGATGAATCCATCAATACGGGATTTTACAATTCTATAGTTTAAACCGAGAAATAGTATCTTTCGCGGGATTTTACAAAACCAAGAATAAACCGTAAGAAAGATCCGGAAATGCACTTTACTTTTACCAGGATGTTTCCATTGTCACGAGATTTTACAAGTATATTATTTAAACCGAGAAATAGTTTCTTTTCGGATTTTACAAAATCAAGACTAAACCGCAAACAACGCCGACTGAATGTGTTATGACAATTTTGGTTTCGTGAATATCTCTTTTAGGGAACATGCAATGGTTCATCAACGGTACATTATCCAACATCATCAACCATCCAATAAATACTTTGGTAAACACATCATTCACGCATTCTGTCGGCTATTGTAGTGACCACATGGAGAAGAAACCCGATATACCAAACTTGATCATGAAGTAGAAATCCCAAGATTTGTTACTTAAACTTGTACTAATCCTCGTGAAAAAGAAACGGTCTACCCAATGTACAAGACCTCTTGACATTCTCAATTGAGTGAGACACCGAAGTGATAGCTACGTTGTGGGTTGAGAAAGAATCACAAACGCAACTAAATAGCCAAGTCTTTATCACCCTCTATAAACGCCCAAACAAGTCATCTTCGCGGAAGGGTAGAAAGCAAGAAGACGAAAATAAGTAAGCGCGTCCGGAAAACCTTACTTCAATTCCAAATAAGAAATACCGAATACACACAACCCCGTATTTATATTAGTTCAACCATCAATTCAAGCCGTGACATACTATACTTCGTGAAAAGGCGTACACCAAAAGGATCAAACCACATAACACACCGAATCTCATCATCATACCTCATTATCACACAACATTGACAAATTTTAAATCACAAATCTCATTGTCAAGTCTCTTTAACAAATCTCATAGAAGCAATCCAATTATTGAGAAGCCCAATTTTTTCGTCATCCAAATTCAAATTTCAAGCCCAGTCCGAAAATGATTTATTTTCACCTAAGACTTATGATAACCAAAACTTCAATTCTAGTAATCAAATATAACACCTGGTCAATCATATCCGAATCTTATAAACTTATGAACTCAAAATCCACACCTTTGTCACACTTAAATAACGCACCAAATGAATGAGTGAAGTTTATTAAAGTCCCATTTCCTCAAATCAAAGTTAATACTTCTCGGCCCATTAGATTGCCAAACTATCAATGTTGGTATAAGACACAGATCCACATTCATTTAAAAAGCCAATGTCCAACTTAAAACCAAATCCGAACCATGAGACAAATGATACCCGGTATTCAAGTTTGCCCTAATTTTCGGGGATTATAAATGCTCCTTAACACTCACTTTACCCTAATTTCACTCACACAAACAAACGCCCCCTAATTATTCTCAAGATAAATCCGCCTCTTTCATTCCAATATCTCATACCATAACCCTAAAAACATTAACAGTACGCCTCCATCTTTCTCTCATCACAAACGACTCATCTGAAAACAAGGAACATCCAAAGCGTATGATGTAAAGTTGTCTTGGTCTTATCTCATTAGCACACCATCATGTTCCATCTGAATGAGTATGCCACAGAGATGGCGAGAGAAACATGTTTCGACTTAGCCAAGGGATGGTTTGAACATGATACACGAATCGGCCTTAAGGTCACAGGTAGGTATTATTGATTTTTTATTGTTAGAGAGGTTGTACGAGCAAAAGAAAGCAAATAACATAATTGTTACTTTGTTTCTCTTTACATGTTCGGAAATGAAGAGAAGTTGAAGCTTCTTAAATTAACAGATCTGTGATGATGTGGTTCCTCGAAAAATATCTTGGAAAGATTAAACCATGAACCTTCTGAGATCATATGTGTTTTTGATTTCGTATTGTTGTTGATTGAGACTTTGAGTAGTGATGTGAGGGTATTTTGATGAGATTAAAGTAGGTTAAGATTTTGTTGGATGATGTTGGATTGTGTCGAAACTGTTTTTTTACTTAGACTGATGATGGGTTTCTTGAACCTGAGGTCATGATTTTGGTATTGGTCTTGCGTTTGTGGTCTTGTGTCATTTGTTCTTCTCCTTCATCTTCCTTTATGTCTAAGTCGCTAGGTCGTTTATCAAGTCGCTAGATCGGTTAAACAAGTCGCTAGTCGCTTTTGACACAAGTCGCTAACATTTTATAACACAAATCGCTGACTCGTCAATACAAGTCGCTATCGCTTTTGTGTCTCAAATCGCTACATGATATAGTGTCAAGTCGCTACCAGAATTTGTGAGTTAAGTCGCTAACTTATTTCAAACCAACTCGCTACTTGTTAAATAACAAGTCGCCAGGTCAAGTTGCTACATTTTTTCTCAATAAGTCGCTACATCTATTGCAAATCGCTAGCTGTATTGTCTTTTTTAAAAAAAAACGAATCTCCTTTTCTCTCACTTCAAAAAGCTACCAAGAAATTCTAGTACAACCCAGAATATTTGCATCACAACCCAGAACAAGGATATAAGAAACTTGAAAGGACAACTCGCTAGCACTTTACCAAGTCGCTAGCATTGATAACAAGTTGCTTTAAGAACATCGTAACACCAACAAATAATAGCCCAAAAATGACGGATAAAGCACAATATTTACCCGCTTTGACCACCGCACCTTAAAGTTTAATAACAATACATCTTTTGACCAATATTGATATTCACGAATATGACCACAAAAATAGATTGACCACACAAACAGTATTAAAACCTGTTTCAACTAGATATCAAATAAGTATCAAAACCACAAAAGTATCAAAACATGTTGAAACCAGTTTCAAATAAGTATCAAAACCATAAAAAAATCATCAAGACACAAAAACCTTGGCTCTGGTACCATTTGTAGGATCGATAATATTATTGTGTTGATGATTCGGGTGGTCTTAGATGATCAAAATACATATTAGACATTTTAGAGAGAGAAAGTAGAGAGATGGTGTTCTTGGTAGAGAGTTGGTTCAATAAATGTAAAAGGTTAGATTGTTGAGCCACACCCCTTCCAAGGATGGAAGGGGTATTTATAGTTACAAGACTACACGACTCCTCCTATCGCCACATGGATCGGTATACAAAGGTAAAGACCCGTCCTTCCTCCACGGTGTTGCTCTAAACTAAACTAAGCTACAAACTAACTAATAAACTACTACATAACGTAAATAACTACAAATCTACGAGCTAAGATATGCTAGACTCTAATTGGGGTGACTGACACTTTAACATGGAATTTCTAATTCCTAACATTGTTGATATTGAAGAAGATGACCCTCTCCCTAGTCTCCAACATAGGAACCAAATGTGCACTATTGAGTCTAGAGCCACGAGATCATCAAATAAATCTCTTTAGGACACTGTCATTGAAGACTCTCTGTTTCACACAATGTGGAAAGAGAGATTTTATCTTATGAGTCCTACGCTTTATCCTAGTGGTATTGCGGAACATAAAGTGATATGCAAACACATTCACAATGAAGATGGAAAACCTTCTAGAGCCAACATCAAACAAGCTCCCGTTGCAGGTGGCATGTGAGATCTATCCAATAGATCAACCATGTGTCAACTAAATAGAAACAATGGGGCGAGTCATGATTATGATTCAATCACGGTTCAGTTATGGATTGACGGATACCTTTGAAAATCAGCTTGTTGTGCTTAAAACTCTTTTTCTTTAGCACATCGACTGTGTACTAATATTTCAAAAATAAAAGGTGTTTATGATTGATAATTGATTTTCATTAAAACCTTTGCTGTATTGCAAAAACAATTTCTATCATGCGGTTACCCATTGTTTTCAAATCTCTTTTCATCAATCTAAGTGAATCTCAATTATTTGGTTCACTCGCTCCGTGTTGTCTTCTTTTGAGACGCTCCGGTTTGAGAACTGACTACCGGCCGGTACCGGAAACCCTCCAAGGAAATTCTTCTAAATTATACGATCTCAGGCAAGACTTGTAATGATCAATCCGGGGAACCGCGGGCGTGGTACCTCAATTCAACGAAAGTGATCAAAGACACTTTCGTAGATGTTTTATTGCTAATCATTGTATGCGCGTACCGACGCTTGCCGGTGTCGTAATGAAGCTGGACAATCCATAGCATGCTCACACAACACATTCATTTCTAAAGAAATCATGATTCTCGCATCAATGACTCGATATTTTATACTATGCTTCCGCTACGCTACTGGCTAGCGATATCATAAATCAACGGCTTACTCGATGAGAATATATCATGATCTGCGTATGTGAGCATGTGGTCCAAATGTCACAACATCACATAATACCAACACCACAATGGAAGAGTCGAGATTTGATATGGATGATCTCAAAGGCCGCTCAAAACTCATTATCACGCGTGATCGCTTAAAGACCTCCACTTGGATTCACCAAACATGCAAAATGAAGAATCGATGACTGAAGCCGCAGAGCAAAGAACCTTAACAAGAATCCAAGAACAATCTTATTGTAATATCTATTTGTATTCAATGTATTTTTGAGGTGACCTCCCTTAGGGGGAGATTGTTAGGATTTAGAAAATCCGGTCATTAAAGAGTCGGTCACCTCAAGTATATGTAATCGTTAGAAAGCTCAGAATCATGAGTATTTAATGTTAAGTAGTATTTAGTTAAGTATCACCGTGGAGGACGGACTGGTCTTTACCCTTTGTATGCCCCATCCACGTTCCGTAGGTGGCGATTTGTGTAAGACTATAAATACTCTCTACCTTGAGGTAGAGAGTTGGAATCATAATAAGATTTTCTTTTCTCACTAAGTTCCCAAACCTCTAACTCTTCTCTCTAAAACCATAGTATCGTACCTTTGATCTTTGGTTTGATGTGTTTGTGAAATTCAATATGTTACAAATGGTATCAAGAGCCATGGTTTGATCATCTCTCTTACATATCCTTGGATTTCTAGTGGTTTTAGATGGTTTTGAGTTTGAAAAAGTTTAGTGGTTTTGCATCATTTGGATCATTTCTAGTGTTAAAGTTTGAATTTTGGGTGTACTTTTGTGTTTAGAATCATTGTAAGTGCTTGGGTTTTGATTTGGTAGCTTGAATCCTGTGGTTGAGCTTGTATTGGATTGAAAAGTGTGTTTTTGAAGTTTTTCTTGCTAGCGACTTGGTTCGTAGTGTTT
This sequence comes from Chrysanthemum makinoi, assembly GCA_910596185.1. Lineage (NCBI taxonomy): Eukaryota > Viridiplantae > Streptophyta > Magnoliopsida > Asterales > Asteraceae > Chrysanthemum > Chrysanthemum makinoi. The sequence goes on along the minus strand of OU343219.1, from coordinate 225,176,975 downwards.
TTCATAAATGGCGACTTGCTTGATAAAAGTTAGCGAGTTGTTGTTAGTTGTTGTTAGCTGACGAGGCGCGACTTGTCTATTGAGACAAGCCGACAAATAGTACAAGTTAGTGGATTCTCCACTCTGTGCGACTTGGTGAGGTTAGCGACTTGCTTTGAAATTGTTAGCGAGTTGTAGTGTAAATTGTTGCGACTTGATACTAGCGACTGGATCTTAGCGAGTTGTTCTTTAGCAACTGTCGCGACTTGGTGTAGCGATTTGTTGTCATAATTTTAGCGACTTGGTGTTAGCGACTTGGATCTTAGCGAGAGTTGCTCTTTGCGACTTTGGTGCATAATTTAGCGACTTGTGTGGCGATTTGGGTCTTAGCGACTTGGTGCTTAGCGACTTGGTTCAAGTTTAAGCGACTTGTTGATTTTTTGTTTGTAATACGGTTTCTCTTGATTTAGTAAATCCGTGAAAGAATCTATTTCCGGTTTAATCATAGAGTTATAAAATCCGTGTAATCTTTAACATGTCTACCAACGTACCTACAATCATCTCCACTTTATTCTTTGAGGATGTTCAAGCAGGTTGGATACTCGTCCACCCATGCTTGACAAAGCGACCTCGACTCTTGGGCTCAACGAATCGAGATTATCTTGTCTTGGAAAGGAAAATGGGGTCAACATTCTCAAATCAATTGATGAAGGACCTTGTCAGATTGAGACTACAAGAGACATAATTGATATTGCTGCAGATGGAACCATGATCTTTGGATTGGATAGACCAAAGGCATTATGATGAGCTCAATGATAAGGAGAAAAGAGATTCGATCTTGTGCTCGGGCTTCAAACATTATACTTGAGGGTCTTCCAAGACATCTACAAGCTTATCAATCACAACACTGAAGCAAAGGCTGTATGGGATAATGTCAAGATGCTTCTCGGGTTACGAATTAACTAAGGAAGACGAGAGAATCACATTTGTATGATGAATTTGAGCACTTCAAGATGAAACCGGAAGAGAGTATCTATGAATATTACATGAGATTCCACAAGCTTGTGAATGATATGAGGAATATCAAAATGACTATGCCAAATATTCATCTGAACTCAAAGTTTGTGAACAACATGAATCCCGAATGGCACAAGTTTGTCACCTATGTGAAGCTAACCAAAGGATTGAAGAACACCAACTATGAGCAGTTGTATGCCTTCCTTCTCGGAATGAGACATGCTATGTTTGAAAAAGGATTCTAGAAACAGTTCAAAACCAACCGAGGAAACAAGTTCCTCAATGACTCAATGACCTTTTACACAAATGTTGGTATTACCACCAAAGCTTCTCAAGTCATACCCATGGGTAATGGTATTACAAACTCATCACGATCCAGCAATATAGCCTCAGGACCAAACACATTCATGGAAAACTTCATCAATCAAGCTGTCTCTCATTAGGTCAAAACATGAACTTTCTTCCACACACCAACAATAACCTCAGAACAGCATCCAATCCACACAATCAAGCAAGTTGTCGGAGATGGGAAGGTTATGGTGCAACCAGTTCAAGAAAGGCAATATGAACAGGGAAGAGGTGGAGTTGGTAGAGGATATGTGGTAAATCAGAATAGGGAAGGAATGGAATCAAGGTCAAGCAAAGCCATTAAGTGCTACAAGCTGTGGTGGTGAGGGACATATTGCTAGGCGCACATCTCAAAAGCGTCCACAAATCACGAGAATACTTGAGACAAGATGTTGCTTGTGCAAGCTCGGAATAATGGAGCGGCTTTGGATGAAGAGGGTTGTTGTTTCTTTAATGCGAACCTATGATGTCGATGTTGATGAACGGCCAATTCGGAGATAGGTCATAATCATCAAAATGCATTTCAAGTATTTGTGATGCATTTGACTCGATGTCGATGATGAACCTCTTGCCCAAACAATCTTCATGGCTAGCATCTCTTTATGGTCTCTCAAAGGTCTCTTCACCAGGCAGTAGCCATCCAAAGATCATTTCAGAGGTATTAAACTATATGATGATGTTGATGAGCAAAAGATGCATAATAAAGTCTGATCTCTTGAAACTTAAGAATCAGATATTGATGATGAGGGTAATAGTAATATTGTCCCATATGATCAATATGTGAAGCAAAGTGAAAGTGAAATTGTACCAAGTAATGCATCTTAGCGATCAATGATGATTATGTTTTTGATGAATACTTTGCATGTGCCTGATGATTACTGTATCTCAACTGAATGCCTATAAAGAACAAGTTGCTATTTATGAACAACGTCCTAAGTTTGAGTTAACCACGTGGCGGGAAATGGATGACCAAATGTGTACAATTATTAGAAAAGTAATTTTAGAGAAGAAGTATTAAAACAAGAGTTAAACTCCTTACAAGAAAAGCTTTCTAAAAGTGCTAAGCAAAAACAAGAACTTCAAGAAAATGTTAAAATGCTTAAGCAAGAATTCAATGCTAAGGAATCAAAACTTTTGAATGATTTTTCCAATCTAAAAACTTTGAAAAACAAGCTTGAAAATAAGTTATGCATCAAAGGAATACCATTGATTTACGCTCACTTGATCACTAAGCATAGAGTCTTAGCGATAAACATAGCATTCCCTTGTTGAGGAACCAAATCGAGGTCATTAAAAAGGCTAGTTGCTACTAAAGTAATTTATGATGGTAATGAAATCCTTAAACCTAAGCTGAAACCTAGTTAACGTTGAGTGCGAGGAAGATAAGAAATCAGATGAAGTCACTAGGGAGAAAATGAATAAGAAGCTAGAAGATCTCGAATGTAAAATGAATAAAATAACGATAAACCCCATGATTCACTAAGGAAAATTGGATATCCTTAAACAAGTTTAAGCCTCAAACCACATTTACCCACTGAACAAGTGTTTTGGAAAAAGGATATGGATAAGAAAAAGGCGAGAGATTTGTTGAAAAGAATCCCCCATGTAGGAGAATGCTTCCTGCCCTTGTGTATCCTCCCAATACACCAATGCATTTAGTTCCTAGATCTATATTCCACAAAGCAAGACCTTAATCATTCAATGTAATTTTCAATTATTTGTTGATTTTGAGAAAACTTGTAAGAAAAGGATCACACCCACTTGGGATAACTGAAGGGGGAAGGGGTTTTGAGCAAACTAAAGAATGCTATTTAACTGAGGTCATGCCTTTCTTTAAACAATTAAAAGGTCATTTGAGAGTCTTAAAAAGGGGATGGATTTAGATATTAAAGAAATGGAAAAGGAATTTGATGCAATGATTGTTGAGGTTAGTGACTATGAGCGAGAATTAAAATATAATGAGATTGAGAGGAAGAACTTGCATACCTTGAATGAGAATCTTATTTGTGAATGTATTGCTCAAGATGTGTTTTACCTTTACTCAAATGTTCCATTAATGCTTCTCATTTCATGAATTATCTATTTGCTACGAAAGTCTCCCATGATCGTGTGTCATTGAGCTTAAAAACTAACTGTTGCATGAGAAAGTTGATCATGATGATCATGATAATTTGGTAAAACATCTTTTCTAAATTGGAAGTTGAGCATCTTGCTTTGCAATTAAAATATCAACATCTAAAGAAAATGTTAAAACCTCAAATATCAAGACATCCTGGATGTTGAATTTGATGCGGTTTTGAAATTGTAAGCGTGATGAACAGATTGAGCTCATTGTAACACGATCAAAAAATTGAAACAAATTCTCAATTAAAGGGTGAAAAGAACAATGTGACTGGCGCCCAAATGCCTCCTCCTTTAGATTCTCGAGTTTCTCAAACTTTTCATCTTCAAAACTTGATTAATGCTTTACAAAAGGCGAGAGTTTTCTAAAGAAAATGAAAAGGTTAAAGCACACTTTAAGAGTTATATGATTCAATGAAAGTCACTGTTGACCAAAAACAACGAAAAAATAAGCGTCTTTACAAAAGGAAATTGAGAATGCAGTCAGGGGAAAAAGGAAGCCACTTGTTTTTAATGAGAATTTGCATCAAAGTCATCCTCATCTTTGCAAATATCATGGTTGTTAAATACATTCCTCCTCATCTTAGGAATAATGAACACATGTTTCATAACTATTGTGCTCACAAGGATAGTCTAGAATGTCTCAGGTGAGATTGTGGAAGAGGATTTCATAAATAAGCTTCTTGATAAAGAAATTAGGTTTGCTTGCATTGGGCCAAACGATCTCATGAGCTGCTAGAATGTTTAATTGCAACATGTCCTAAATCCTTAGGTGCGAAGGTAAAATTTGTGATGCCTTGTTCTATACCTAGTGCCAAGCATACAAATTCATTATATGCGATTTTAAGAAAGTGAACACTAATGTGCCTTCAGTAGTTCGAGATCCACCATGTCTAGTTGGGGAATGCAAAAATTAGATCAACCTTCTATATTCAATTCCCTCTACTGAGGTAATGGTGACATTAAAGCAAGGGTCAAAGCCTCCGAGGCAATACCAAGCAAGATAGGACCTCGCAAGCTAAGAATGTGCATTGGATGAGAGTAGAAGATCACCCTAGGAATATTAAGTTTGAGTTGAATAAAGCGAATCGTGTTGATTCTAGTATTAGCTATAAGCGTCGCATGGTAATTAGAATTACTACTATTACTTAAACCATGTAATGATGGCTGCTTGATTTACGTTACTAATCATGAATGTGGTGTGAATGTTTTGTCTAATCTTGTCAAATGCCTGTTAAAATTGCATTGTACTAAAAATCAAGCTAAGAAGGCTAAAAGGCAAAAGAAGCGAAGAAAGTTAGAGCAGTGGAAACCCACGGGGAAGGAAATTTAGTAATATAGGTTATCAATGGATACCTCTTGGTAAGGTTAATAGGTTTGCCCAATTTGCTAAGTCAACCCACTAGAAAATGGATGCCTCTTGGTAGAACTATTCCTTAAGAAGTGAACATACTTTGAATAGGTCAAATATGGACACTAACCTTTGCATCTATTTCTAATAGTTCCATTGTTTCTACTTGGATGTGGGTGTTCCAATTCTTTATTTACTAACCAAGTGGAACCCATTCTTGCATGGGGATCCCAATTATCCAATTATCCATTCTTATGCGTGTTCAAGCTTAGATCGTTCAAATCGATACGTGGTACTTTTACTTTCGAGGCTATTCCAAGCATATCTGGAGACCGCTTTCTGGCTCATGAACTTAGGTGAGTAAATTCATCGGGGTTTGTTAGATAGGGAGCGACCATTTTGGAGCAATTATGGGTTATGAGATATGTGGTTGGCAAAAGTGTAATCTCCAAGGTATATTATGTTGAAGGTCTTGGTCATAACTTTTTGTTGATTGATTATGATTATAGATCTAGAAGTGGCATTTAGAAGCATACTTGTTTGTTAGAGAACTTCGATGGTGTGGAACTATTAAGAGGTTGAGTGGTTCAAATCTATACCATCTCTATGAAGCATGATGAATATATAATCCTTGTTGTCAAAGGCTTGAAAACAGTCATGATTATGGCATAAATGGTCTCCAATCCTTGAACCCGGCACCATAGATAACACTTCGAGAAAGGACCTTTTGACTTACAGATTAAAATATGAAAAGATCATCTTTGTTCGACTTGCCAATTGGGAAAAAGCACGAAATATGCCCATAAACCAAAAACTTCGGTAATGGAAGTTCTTCATACCCTTCATATTGGATGCAGTGCGGACCAATCAAGTACTGAGGAAGCGATGAAGCTAGGAAGAAATACATTAGTAATAGTTTGATTACTGCTCTCGATTTACTTGGGTAACTTTTTTGAGGACAAAGGATGGAAATGTTGTAATTTCTTCATCAACCTTATCCAATTTCCGGGTTGAATTAACAATCTTTGTTAGGGTGATTTGAGCACGAAAAAATTGCCATAGTTTGTTCCTTGCTTAATTTAATTTATAGAAAGTGTTGGGTTCGGTCATGAGTGTTCGAACTTCATTTACAGGCTTATTTGTAGTTCAAAGTAAATCGTGGTCTTATAAAGCCGGCTTTCAATGTTAGCTTTATTTAAAGGGTCAATTAGTTTTCCTAGGTACGAGAAACTATTGCCATTTGGTTGGTACCCAAAGGGGTTTCATATACATACCCTGGGTTCCATTTGAACTTGTCGACAGCGAAAACTGACCACTTAGTAACCGTGTGTTTGGTGGTTTTGATTTCAAAGAATGGCAGTCAAAAATTTAGGTAATTAAAAGTAAAGCGGTCATTTGAGTTTTGTAGGTTATTAAAAAATAAAAAATCAAAGTTAACTAGGTAGTGTAATCCTTTGTTAAAGGGGAAAAAATTCAAAAATCATTTACCATATACGCTATGGGTAGAAGTTCTTTGGTTTGGCCAAATTTATGTTCTGTCTCACCGAAGCCACATTGTACAGCTTATTTATAGTACATGCTGTGTCATATTACCCACCAATTAGCATTTTTAGGACATTTGCCATGCTAACTCTGATTTTTGTAGCTTGTACTTGCTTGGGAAGATTATTGGTGGCTTAAAGATAAGCTCAAACGTTTCTCTTTTGTTTTAGCAGCAAATCAGCAGAGCAGTGAGTTTCCTTTGGGTTTAGTTTTTAGCGTATTTAGATTTATTAAGTGCTTATTATGGTAGGTTAAGTATAATTTGTTATTACTTAGTGCTTATTATAGGATTTTAGTGCTTATTCGGTCATTTACATGCTTATGTTCCCTTAGTTAGTTTAGGATTTTCCTTAGTGTAATTGAATTCCCAACTGTTTATTCCCATTTTTAGGCTTAGTCTCTTTTGTAATTTAGCTTATTCTAGCTGTAATTAATGTGTTCTAGCTTATTTTTTATGTAAGTGCTTAACGTAGTTGATATGATGCTTAAGAACTAGTAAAAGGGTGTTTGGTTGGGTCGTCACATCAGTGGTTAACAAGTTGTTTGTACAACATTTCAAGGTTTCATGAAGAAGGTCTTTACAAAAGTTGATTATTCTCATTGCATCTGATTTTCAATAAGCAAAACTGAAGAAAAAAATTAGTTAAAAAGCGGCATTGGTGGGACTTGAACCCCGCCACTTCGGCTCACATCCAACGCACGACCATACGCCTCGGGTCTTTGTTCGTTATCATGCACAATTAAATGTATAAATATAGGTTTGGCAGTTAAGCAATTGTAGCTTTAGCTTATTCCACTTATCCGGATAAGCTAGCACCCCATGTTTAATTTTCCTAGGTTCTTTATCTGTTAAAGTATTTTGTGTTAAAATTTTAGATTTTTAGAAAATAGTTTAGTATTTTTAATCAATTAATTAGTGTAAATTAGTTTTAATTGTAATAAATAACACTTTACAAGTCGAAAAATTCCGGCTTTTTTCTAAAATCATTTTAGTCAGCTTAAAATGTAGGAAAATTAGTTTTGCATTTCTCGTGAGGCCTTAAATTACATCTTTTTCACTTCGGGGCTCGGTGTGTTCCCGGTTTTATCGTTTTTTTCATTTTAGCACCCTAGGATGTAGTTTAGCGTCGTTTATTTGTTTCTTAGGCTTAGTAGTAGTTTATTTAGAGTTTACATTGTTTTACATGCTTTATTTTCATTCCCGTTCTTTAATTTGTAGATTAACGAAATCAAATTCCAAAATTCATTTAACCAATTCAAGTCCTAATCACGAAACTCAACGACTCCGTCAATTTCACACCTCGTTGGGACACGACCCGGGAAATCACTTTCCCGGTATCACTTTATCACACCCGTGAGATTTGGCACGTTAACCCTTTTCCAAAAAGGTTAATTTGTCAGGTTTTACGGTTAATTTGATAGTTTGATATTGTGTTTATTTTAACGAATCAAATTTTGGCGCCGCTGCCGGGGAGGTGTGTTGCGACAATATCGTGAAGTTTTTGCGATTAGTGACTTGAAGATCCTTCCTCGTGAAGTTATTGTTTTTATAAAATTACAAAAATACAAAAATATTTTGCTTGTTTTTTAAATAAAATAGAACACACAATCAATATAACACTTCTAAACTTGAGTGTTATCATAATAAGTTCCCGAACCAAAGATTCAAAACTTGCCTTTGTGTCACCTGCGTGAATACGCTTGTGATTATTGGTTTAAGTTCATTGTGTTTTGCCTCGGTCTTGTTTTAATTGAAAGTGTTGTTTTTGAAGGTGCATGTGCACTCGTTTTGAAAAATCAAAAATATTCTTCTTTATTCCTCTCGATCACTTAATTCTATTCCTTTAACCCTCTACATGTTTAATTCTCATGGCGACGATCGATTATCGTCGTTGTTTCCACCGCAAAAGCCGTATGGAAGAGGATCAACTTTATTGTCAAAATCACGATTGTTTATGTAAACGGTGTGGAAGGGCGGGTGCAAGCAAATATTGCTATTGGTGCGAATTATCCGATAAAAACTCTCTCGATGATCCTCCAAATTTTTCCGACCATCCGCCACAACTCGATGTTTGTTCTATTGTTTCTGAGCCCAAACCGTCTAGAATTGATCAAAATCTTTCGCGATTTACGGTTAAGGTTAAGAGAAAAGAGCAAGAACCAGAGACCAAAATGGAAGTGGTGGAAACTGCTAGCTCTGAGAGCACACCACTTGTCCCACCTCCGGAATCTTCAAGACGTTTCTCAAACGAGGATGATTTCCTTAGGGCCGGAATGAACATAATTAAAAACTACTATAATGAACTTCGTGAAGATATAAATTCGGAAATTGCCAGATGTGAATCCTCGTTTCATACTCCCGAACCCGAGATGTCTTCGTTCGATCAAGAGTATTGCTACGGTTGTGGAGACGTGTTACCGAAAGGTTTCCGTTGTTACAAATGTATGTGCGAGTGGTGTGGAAACTATCTTATTGATGGATGTTGTTCGATTTGCGCCGAGAATTCATTCGCTTATGATTCTAACCCGAACTCTTTCAATTATCCTCAAAACAATTTCAACTACCCTCCAAAAACTCATACGAACCACAAAATTGCCGACTATCAAGATTTAAATGATTCATCATTTCAAAGTTTCTCTCCCCAATACCCTCATTGCGATAAGTGTGAGGGTCCTCATGATGATTATCAATGTCAATCGTGGAATCAAAATTACTATGGACTTGATCCTTGTTATAACACTTCCGTTTTGACAACATCCAACCCCTCACAACTTCCTCGTCATTGATCAATTTCCTCGTATAATCCTTGAAGAACTTGCCAAAGAACAAGCAACTGCAACTTAAAGATTACTATTCAAAGAGCGAGAAGCTAGCATGCTTTCTATTTAAACGAGGCTTGCCGTCTTGATGACGAGGATGAGGAAGATTGGGAGATGACAAAGGACAAGGTGCATATTTCAAGCCCACAAAGTACCGCACATGTCCACTCTCCACCCTCATATTGCCTATCCACCATAGAACCTTCGGATAACCTTTTAATGGGGGACGAGCATCTTAGCACTATTCCGGAAACGGAACCGTCTTGTGTTGAGAACCTTGTCCCAACCCCAAGTGAATCCGAGGTTATTTCTGGTGTTATGTGTGATGAGCCTCTTGATGATGATTCTTCTCCCACCCAAAAAGTTTCTGTTGAGGTGATTTCGAGTCCGAAAACGATTATACATCGTTTGCTGATTCTTTATCATGTGGAGACATCGAGTATGTTGAGGAGATACCTTCTGAGCTCGTTAGCTTGGAAGAAGTGAGAGATGTTGATCCCGATGATCTTGATATGGACACCGATTTTGAAACGGATGATGAAGATATTCTTGTTGTGTCCGAGAAACCTTTTGCTATGGCATTCACTAATCCTCTTTGACCTTGATTCAATTCACTCTAGTTTTAGATAATTCCATCTTTGACATTCAGAAAGAGGATAGTGACTCTTACATGGAGAACCTCGTTATATCTCCATCTTTTCCCCAAGAAAAGAATAGTGGCAATCCCCTCGACGTTAGACCTTCTCGATGAGTTCTCCGATGAACTTGCTCTCGTTGATCATTCTCCACCGGGAGATGATGATGTGCACTTCGATTTGCTTTCTTCGGATGACTCGATACCTTCGGTTTTCGAATGACGATTATGGCTTAGGTCCATCATCCACTCGTCCTCTAAAACCGCCGGATGATGGAACCTCTTCTAAGCCCGACACAGATGTTTTCATTGCTTCAGTGGTGGATAAGATTTCTGAACATTCCGTTAATGTTCCTCAATCTAATCTTTTACCCACCCATCCCACCCGTGATCAACTCATTGTCACTTTGCCTTCTCATCCCATTTCTTCTCCATGTCTTAACTCCTACGAGAGTGAAGATACCATCTTTGACCCCGTCATTTCTCTTTCTTCTAAGCGGATGTATCTCATCGGAGGGAACTTTCAGACATTCAATATTTATCCAAACCATTTGAATGAAAGTACGATGGAGATTTTCTCTTCCACTTGCTCCCCATGGACCAATGAATTCGGGGTCGAGTCAAGCTAGCGACTCGGTTAACAAAAACAATAGCATTCCATGGGTGTCCACCCATGTTTCTGACTTCTTTCTATTTTCTAACGACTAAGTGTGGGGGAAACCTCCACGGTGTTTGCTTCTTGTGTGTTTGCTCATGTTTTCAGGAATCCCTTTGATCGTGATGATTGATGCGCATGTTTTCAATCCAACCGCCCAATATCCGATCAATTTTACTAACGCTATCCGGGGATATGTTTTCATAATCCTTTTTGTGTAAAATAACAGATTTCGTCCACAAACTTGGTTAGTGGTATTACCTTTTTCCGTTCGATAGTATCGGCTTCGCCCGGGACTTTGAATATTGAGGGCAATATTCAATTCTAAGTGTGGGGAATTTCCAAATTTTGTCATATTTGTACCCTTTAGTCCCTAGTACCCCCGTTTTGACCCAAATTTAAAACAAAAATTGCAAGAAAATAAAGTGTTAATGCTTCGGTGTTAATGATAGTTTAGTCTTGATTAGGTTAGAACAAAGGGAATCCCGACTCTGCTAGAGTGTTGATCTAGCTGCTCTCTTAACATTAGGCTAAGTTTTTACGAGTTGTGCAAATGAAAATGCTAAGCGTGGAGTAGTTGGTTCTCTTTAGAGCTTATATAAGTAATCTATGGCTTTTTCTCCCAAGAGCTCTTAATTGAACCTAATATAGTGTCGTTTTCAAACCTTCGAACATAAAAATCGTTTTGTTATGCAATAAAATTTTAAGCGATTTTGATAAAGAGTTAGAGTTCAACTTCTTGTTTAAATTTTTGGGAAAGCATACTTTCTTAAAATTAGAATAATATTGCAAAATGAAAGTATCGTAAAAGTGCTTGAATGATGCAAAAGTAAAATTGCAAATCAAAAAAAAAAAAAAAAAAAAAAAAAAGGTGAAAAAGTGAAAAAAAGAAAGTTGTTGGTGAAATAAAAAGTTATGAAAAAATGTGTTAAACTTGCTTTTTCTCAAATTTAAATCAGGAGTTGAACTCGGATTCGTCAATTTTATCTTAAAAAGCAACGGGAATTTAGAGATTATTAATTTCAAAGGTCTAGAAAGCTTCGGTAGTATTCTCTGTGGGGTGTTAAAAGCCTGGTCACTTAAAACTTATGTTTTGGGATGTGCCGAGAAGAAAGCCGTTACATGGAGTGATTTGGCCTTTGAGTTTTCAATCTCTAAATAATCGGTGGTTGTTGTCCATTCAAGTCTTAATATTAAGTTAGCGAAGTTTCTAAACCTTTGGAATCGAAATCCAAATGATTCGGTACTATTCTCTTGGGGTGTCAAAAGCCCGGTCACCTAAAGCCAACTGGTTTGGGATATGCCGAGAAAAAAGCCGCTACATGGAAAAGGCTCTTTTCGAACCTTAAGTTTTTAGATTTCCGGTGAATTAATATCAACTTAAATAGATAAAAACCGTGATGAGTGTCGATTTTTATGATCAAAGTTTTGAAAACAACACACACATTTAAATCTGTATAAATTAGGGAGTAAAAAGTTAAATCTTGACTTACATAGATTATTTGTATAAGTAGTGTTAGCATTTTACAAAAACATTTGCACAATAAGTCTAGACTTAGTTTGAGAGTATTAAAAAAGAGGATGACGATTATAATTCCCTGGAGACACCCATTTTGTGTGAATCCCGTTCCATGATACCGCTTATTTTTTGATAATCAAGCATGTTGTTTACGCTTTCGCTTTAAATTTCTCGCATCAAATAAAAAAGTCGAAACGGGGTAGTCTAGATAATCTTGAGTCTTTCATTACTTCACATGATTGATTGCTAGGGACTAGCAATTGCCTAGTGTGGGGGGATTTGATGAGTGCTTATTCACTCATCGTTTTTACCCACCTAAGACCTCAAAAACGACCAAAAACACCCAAATATGATCAAAATATGTCAAAAATATCCTCAGAGTGTGTTTTGGGTCTTGCAGGTACAAAAGGATTGAAAATGAGTGAAACGGGCAAAAAAAGCGAGCCGAAATCGAGAAAAGTCAAAGCACGGAGTCGGGAGTGGATTTTCTACATTTTCAGAGCCCGAGACACGTTTTTGGAGTGAGAGTGGGAAAACAAACCTATCCCATAATCCAAAATTACCAAATTACCCTTTCCCGAAACCCAAATAACCATTTTGCCCTTCAAAACCAAAAATCCAAAACAATGCCATTTTACCTTTCACACAAATAATAAAACCACCCACCCTTTTTACCTTTCCCTCCTTTCTCTAAAACCCAAATCCTGTCTTCTTTACCCAAAACCCAGGACACTCAACCTCAACCCTTTACCAAGTATCCCACATCCCCAAGAACTAGTCACATGTTGCCTCACACCTCAGCAATCCTGGTGAGCACCAAGGAATCAACAGCTGTGATCAATTGGGGGTTCCAAGATTAAATTTGATGGTGGAGATTACTTGAAGGAAGCACAAAAATTGCTTTTGGGCTGTTTTGTCTCACAAAAGAAACACAAGACAACTGGAAGAGAGAATACCCCTAGCTTTTTAGTATAAATAGAAATTGTATGCCATTGTAAAAGTGAGTCTTTTGTTTTAGCTTTAAGTCTACTTTTTTTTTCAATGCACTAGTTATTTATTTGTTGTAATTTACTTTGTTGAACTCTTAATTTCAATTTAATTTCAAGTCTAATTTAAATTTCAGAATTTCCAGTCTTTCATTTTTCATTAAAATTCATTTATCTGCTCTTGTTATGTTCATAGTAAAAAGTGGTTTAATATGTCCGCTAAGCATGTTGGCTTTTATGAATGGGTCTAATTAGTTTTAAGGTTTCGTGTCTCAAACCCATTTTCGAATCACTTTAAGGCCCCAAAGGGTGTTTGGTATTAAGGTAACCCATGGTCAAAGTGGTTTTACCCACTTTGACTGATTAGTCAAACCACTTTTAGTGCATTTGAGTCAGTTTTGTGACAGCTTGGAAAAGGATTTTACAACTCTACAATAGTTTAAGGTTATCTTTGATCTCAAAAGTTAGCTTCTATCAGTTTTCCTTGAAGCAGTTTAGTCAAGAATTATTTGAGATAAAAAATTTTAAAAAATAAAAATCCAAAGTTAACTAGGTAGTGTAATCACTGTTAAAGGGGAAAAAATTCAAAAAAATCATTTACCATATCTGCTATTGGGTAGAAGTTGCTGGTTTGGCCAAATTTATGTTCTGTCTCAGCCCAGAAGCCACATTGTACAGCTTATTTATAAGCTGTACAGTGTCATTATTACCCACCAATTAGCATTTTTAGGACATTTGCCATGCTAACTCTGATTTTTGTAGCTTGTACTTGCTTGGGAAGATTATTGGTGGCTTAAAGATAAGCTCAAAAAGTTTCTACTGAGGCTGTTTTTAGCTGCAAATCAGCAGACAGTGAGTTTCCTTTGGGTTTAGTTTTTAGCGTATTTAGATTTATTAAGTGCTTATTATGGTAAGTTAAGTATAATTTGTTATTACTTAGTGCTTATTATAGGATTTTAGTGCTTATTCTGTCATTTACATGCTTATGTTCCCTTAGTTAGTTTAGGATTTTCCTTAGTGTAATTGAATTCCCAACCTGCTTATTCCCATTTTTAGGCTTAGTCTCTTTTGTAATTTAGCTTATTCTAGCCGTAATTAATGTGTTCTAGCTTATTTTTCTATGTAAGTGCTTAAACATAGTTGATATGATGCTTAAGAACTAGTAAAAGGGCATTTGGTTGGGTCTGTCCACATCATGGTTAACAAGTCGTTTGTACAGCTTATTTCAAGGTTTCATGAAGAAGGTCTTTACAAAAGTTGATTATTCTCATTGCATCCTGATTTTCCAATAAGCAAAATCAAGAAAAAAATTAGTTAAAAAAACTGGCATTGGTGGGACTTGAACCCACGCCACTCAGCTCACAACCAACGCACCAGCCATCTGCCCTTGGGTCTTTGTTCGTTGTTATCATGCACAATTAAATGTATAACATAGGTTTGGCAGTTTAAGCTTAATTATAGCTTTAGCTTATTCCAGCTTATCTGGATAAGCTAGCACCCCATGTTTAATTTTCCTAGGTTCTTCATCATTAAGTATTTTGTGTAAAAATTTTAGATTTTTAGAAAATAGTTTAGTATTTTTAATCAATTAATTAGTGTAAATTAGTTTTTAATTCGTAATAAATAATTTAAAAGTCGAAAAATTCGGCTTTTTTCTAAAATCATTTTTAGTCAGTTAAAATGTAGGAAAATTAGTTTTGCACTCGTAGGACTTAAATTACATCTTTTTCACTTTCGGGGCTCGGTGTGTTCCCGGTTTTTATCCTTTTTGCATTTTAGCACCCTAGGATGTAGTTTAGCGTCGTTTATTTGTTTCTTAGGCTTAGTAGTAGTTTATTTAGAGTTTACATTGTTTTACATGCTTTATTTTCATTCCCGTTCTTTAATTTGTAGATTAACGAAATCAGATTCCAAAATTCATTTAACCAATTCAAGTCCTAATCACGAAACTCAACGACTCCGTCAATTTCACACCTCGTTGGGACACGACCCGGGGAAATCACTTTCCCGGTATCACTTTATCACACCCGTGAGATTTGGCACGTTAACCCTTTTCCAAAAAGGTTAATTTGTCAGGTTTTACGGTTAATTTGATAGTTTGATATTGTGTTTATTTTAACGAATCACCCCTCATAAGTCCAGTTGTTCCTGGTCCCCTAAGCCGAGTCATTAAGTACCGCTACATGCTAGACTTATAATAGTGAGTGCCCGGGCGTTAGCAACTTAAACACTCACCCCCTAATTCTTAAGTTCATCCAAACGGTAGGTGATCAGTTGGTCAAATCGCACAGTAGAAGGGTCGCAGTTGGTCATATCTTACTCTTCCTGTCTCAGTCTACTCACTTAGGGTCAGTTGGTCATATCTCCTAAGCAACTAACCTCTACCGCTATTCAAAACTACCGAAACAAGGGTAGCTACCAATAAACTATGCATGCATACACTTAGAAATAATTATACAGAAGTAATATAAACGTAAACAAAACAATTAAGGAATCATAACTAGGCCAGCACCAAGAGATGCTTAGCCGCTCATATTAACCATACAAATCAATTCATTAATTAATGTTACGAAATAAATGAATCGAAAGTAAAGAAAAGATATAATGCTAATGCTTATCGTAGGGGAGTGATTTCTCCCTTGGAGATAGCTCCGTATGCTCCTCTAGACATGCCTTTGGCTTCTTCTCACGTTCTTTGTTTGTGGTGTGTGAAAATGGGATGCTTTGAAATGCTGGAAATTCTGGGGTATTTATAGGTCAGATCTGGGTTACGGCGTAACTAATAGAATAGTTACGTCGTAATCCTCTATTTCTTCGTAAAATACACTAGATCTACTGGTTACGGCGTAACCTTAGAGGTAGTTACGCCGTATCTTGAATAATTCTTGGTTACACCGTAGTTTTTGCAAGAGTTACGGCGTAGTTATCAGTGGCGCGGACCCTCATTTGACCTAATATAGTTACGTCGTAATCTTTTGGGAGAGTTACGCCGTAATCTTCTGATGAGTTGGCTTTCTGAGTCACGCTTTAGTTATGGCGTAATGTGAGAGATGAGTTACGCCGTAACTTCTTCAAAGTGAGCATACTATGATAAATATTTAATAATTCTCCAATTCCACGTCTCTATAGCTCCAATGCTCGTAATTTACCTGAAAGTGGAATATAATGGAAAACAAGCGTAAATCCATATAAATGATATAAATTACAAGCATTATCAGGGGAAATTGACACTTAATAATCAGGATAATTTGATGTTATCAAATATCCCCCACTTGAACTCTACTTGCCCTCAAGTAGACCTTATTAGATAGATTCCTGAAAAGATATCTCCCATAACCTGGGAAATATAATTTTACAAATCCCTTATGCTAGAATAAAACAAAGCCGAACACCTCACGAAATGGGAACCAAACACTCAAATCTCTCAACTATTCTAAGTGTCAATTTCGGGGCGATCTCTCAATCGCACAGTCATATCATGTATTCTATCATAAGCTTGGCGGTTACACAAATCTCCACCACTAGAGTTAAGGGCTAAACAATTTTCGAAGGAAATATGGGTAGACACGTCAAAGGTTAAGGGTGACTCGTCATTACTAACATGTCATGGCGAAGTGGACAAAATCAATGATACATGACCAAATCCATGGCCAAGACACCAAAGATTGCTCGCTGCATCACCTAGACACGCTTCATGACTAAAGGGTAGGATAAGACATGGGATATATAAATGGTGTAAAATAAAAATCAAGCAGATAGTATAAATCTATAACCAAGTTATCACCACTTACCGTCCGCCCAAAGTTCAAGATTTGAAGTTAAGAAACCGGATCATGAAATACTAGGTAGATGTGTCATTAGAGGACGTCATGATGGGCACACTACCTTTTCTTCAACAGTTGGTGCAATTACCAACTCCAATCTTCAAATTTGACCGAGGTGGCTTCCTCGATACTAAATCTATATAAGCTCATAACATAGTGCTTATAACATTGCACTTTACAATAAACTAAATAACATAACTTTTTTTTTGGATCATTTTTTTAACATAAACATAACAATTAAACATAATATCCCCCCACTTGAGATGAATAATGGGAATTTGGAGGGTCTTCAATGATCTTTAAGAATATGTCGTCGACGAAAGCGTGATTCCCGAACCTTTCCACTTGAACCTTGAACTTAGGCAAATGATGACTTCCCAATCACAAATAATGACTACAGGGTAGGCTAAGGTGTATAGGTGTATCGAAACAATAAATTGGGTTATCAAAAGGAAAGGAATGGCTCAGATGGGTGTATCTAGGGGTATCTTGCACTAAAGGTGAGTGCAACAAAAGGGTTTCACATGGGGGTCGAGAAGTCAAGGTGACTAATTGATAGACACACAATTGTAGGCTATTTTGGGTGATAATCCTATAATACTGCCTTCTTAAACTGAAAAGTCCAAATACGTCGAGCTAACCCAACATACCTCGTTTATGGTCTCGAAATGATGCAAAGGCCAAGTTCCAAAGTTTACAAGCTACCGGCACACTCATAATTTGGTGGATCTTGGGTAAAATATTGGAAACGGATAAGGCTAATCTCACCATATAATATCAAGGGTTGTATGTGCTCGGCTAAGGTCTAATCTAGTTAGGTTAAGAAAAACATGTTAAAATCTTAAAAATGGCATAATTTTTCAAAATAAAATTGAAAAATTAGGGCAAAATAAAGTTCAAGAGACAATTCTACTCCCGTCCCCCCACTTGAATTTTACAAAGTCCCTTTTGTACTAAGCGTTAAATAAAGGTGAAGAGAAAAGTAGAATTAGAGCGAGAACTTTCCTGAAATTTGCTCCAAAAAGAAAGAAGGCCCACGAAAAAGAGTCGTGCCTTCGTATAAGCATCTATGAGCAAACTTAAATCCCTGAAATCACACTACCGACAAGCATAATTCTAAAAAGAAAAAATGAAAAATGAAAAACAAACTGAACTCACTTCTGTAGGAATCACGGTTGCATTTAGCATATGCAACAAGCCTTTTAAACCACTTGGTGTCCCAAGTGGACGAGTGAAGTCTCGTGAGGGTTTACAGGGAACACACCCACAAAGTTCATTTAAAATACTAATACAAGGTTATTGTGTTTTAAAATGAAAGAAGTAAAGCAGAGGATAGTTACGTCGTAACTCTTCGAAGGAGTTACGCCATAACTAGGCAAAACCTCGCATACGCCTGCAAGAGTGTAGCTACGACGTAACCACTGAGATGGAATTACGCCGTAATTGGTGATGCATCCAAAATTCTACTGCAAGGGGTTGGTTACGGCGTAACCACTGAGATGAGTTACGCCGTAACTTTAGTCAGATCAGTATACTGCAGCAGCAATCACTCTTCGTTTCCTGCAAAAATGGTTAAAAACACAAAACCCTACAGAAATGGAAATAAAACAAAAGAAATGGATAATTCGGGTTGTCTCCCGAAAGAGCACTTTTCTTTATTTACGAGTCTTTAAGATAGACTCCGAGCCTTGGGGATTTATGGTGGCCTTCGGAATTGGCCAACTTCTTCTACTAGTAGGCGGCAATCGTTCATCCATTTGATAAAAACCTTTTTTCTTGCCGTGTTACCGATGCTACATGTTCCAAATTTTTGAGAGAGCCACTCATTAAATGATATACATGACTTTCCCCAGTCGTCATCTTCAGCAATAGGATTACTTGTTGTACTCATGTCTGATCTTTCATCATCAGATATTGTATCATTAAGACGATAGTTATCATAATTGCATTTCAGTTGTTTTACCAATCCCTTATTAATCACTGAGTCTCCAAATGTTATCTTGTCCCATTCATCTGCCTTTCCCTCACAAAATTCTCGAAAAATGTTACACGAGGGCCATGTTGTCACTGATTCGTTATCCTTTGTTAATATCGGGTTGCAGAAATGGTTGTTTGGAATCAGAGCTTCCTTAATATCTTGGACCTGGACATTCATTTCCTGTTTCTGCTTGCAACTATCAACATTTTCTCTACTATTAGGATTATAACATAAAGGTGGATCGAGTGATTGAACATTAACAACATCAACTTTATTGGAAATTTCTAATTTTGGTTTTAAATGCACTTTCATACTGAAATTTATTCGTTCATTATCAGTCCCCAAAGAAATTTGTTTTTCAAAAACCTTAATTTGAGCCCGACAAGTGGCCAGGAAAGGTCTTCCAACAATTAAGTTGTAAGTCTCTCGTTTTCCCATGTCAATAACCACAAAATCAGTGGGAAAAAGGAATTTTCCAATTTTAAGGAGCACATTATTAACTATTTCCCTTGGTACAGCCTTAGAGGAATCAGCCATTTCTATCATCATTGTTGTTTCTTTTAAATTGGTAAGTTTTATTTTATCAAACAAAGTGGTAGAAATAAGGTTTACCCCAGCCCTCAAATCAGCTAATGCAGGAATTTTAGGATTACAGATGGTGCATGGAAGAAGCAAACTTTCCTGATATTGTTGCTTCTCAGGAAGTTGGCTTGGCAGGTCCTCGTCGTCTTCCGACTTATCATCTTCTTTTAGGTAGTTGATCCCGGATGATCATTGGTGATAGAGGAGGTGCAATCGCTTTTTCTTTGGCTTATCTTGCGCAAAAATGGCTTTTGGTGCAGTGCAATGGCTTTGGCATTACTGGTCTCAAGGTTTTTAGCCAATTGCCCAATTTTTGTTTCGAGGTTTTTAATTGCAGCATCTTGGTTTCGCAAGTTCATATTGGTGTCTTCTTTCACCTTTATCATCCGTTCCTTGAGTCTGTCTCCCTTTTTTGTAGATTCCTCGATGTGCCTATGCATTATTTCTTCAAGGTGTGGTCTAGGAGGATTGTTGTTGATTCTTGTGTAGAATCCTGGGGACTTTTCTCGGTATCTGGGCCCGTTACCATTGTATCCGTTGAAAGGGCTCACACTTCCATATTTTACTTCTTCGATCCTTTTAACTTCCTCGTTTGAGGAACATTCCTTAGTAGGGGGAGCTCCATTTCGTTCCACTTGAATGGAATGCACATTTTCCTTGAGCTTCTTCATGTCTCTTTCGAGACTTTCTAATTTGTTGTTTATTGCTGCAAGGTCTTCCATATTTCTATTCTTACTTCGGTTGCTTCCCCCATTGTGCCATTTGTGAGAGTGATCAACCATCTTTTGAATAGTTTCCAAAGCCAATGTTGGAGTCATCCCAGGAATCGGCCCTTGAGAATCGATCATTTATCTTGAGGAGATGTTCAGACCTTTGTAAAAGACGTTCACCTGTTGTTGGCTGTTGAGGTCGTGAGTAGGGCATTTGTATAATAATTCGTTATACCTTTCCCATGCTTGGTACAACGTTTCATCACCCCTTGCTTGAAGTTATGGATTTCTTCTAATTGTTTAGCAGTCCTGGATGGAGGACAATATCTCTAAATGAAATACTTTTTCAGGATAGGCCAGGTGTTGACTGTTCCGACAGGTAATCGATCAACCCACCTTTTAGCAGCTTCAGTAAGAGAAATAGGGAACACCCGTAACACGACAGCATCGTTTGAGACTCTAGGAATTTTGAATAGGCTGACAATGTATTCCATGTTGTTTATATGCTCATAAGCATCATCGTTAATGCTTCCAGAGAAAGGATTTGCACGCAATTTCCTCATAAATTGAGGTTTGATTTCGAATTGAGCATCTTCTGCGATGGCCGGCCTAACAATCCCCGGTCCTTGTTCATCTCTTGTTAACGCCAAATATTCCTCGAGAGTGAGGTTATCAATGTTAATAATTTCCATGGTACCTGAAAACTTGACTAGTGATCGTGAGAATTTGAGAAATTTTAAGACAAAACAAAAATGAAAGACTTAATAGCAATCCTAATATAACTCCCCGGCAGCGGCGCCAAAAACTTGATGCAGGTTTTACTGACCAGGTTTTAATATTTATAAAGTCTCGTTATACCTATGGTCTACCCTAATGCACTAACGGGCAGTGTACCCGGTCGTGTGTAGTGTAGTATTTGGTAAAACCAAGGTCGTCCCAAGAGCTATGTGTGTTGGATTAATACTAAGTCTAGGTGTCACAGATTTTAAGATGATATAATTAATTAGCTAATAAAGCAAGTAAAGGCAAAGGTGTAATCAATAGAGGAGAGTGGTGCTAACCTAGCTATTCATCCTAGCTAGTAATGTCTATGTCTAATTACTTCCAATTACTTCAGGCGGGGTCAAAGTCGAAAGGACAGCATTTGGTCAATTCGCCCTAACCTATCAGCAAAGATGTCACCACTGGAGAAGTCAGGTGTCCCCTCATAAGTACAGTTGTTCCTGGTCCCCTAAGCCGAGTCATTAAGTACCGCTACATGCTAGACTTATAATAGTGAGTGCCCGGGTGTTAGCAACTTAAACACTCACCCCCTAATTCTTAAGTTCACCCAAACGGTAGGTGATCAATTGGTCAAATCGCACAAGTAGAAAGGGTCGTCAGTTGGTCATATCTTACCCTTTCCGTCTCAGTCTACTCACTTAGGGTCAGTTGGTCATATCTCCTAAGCAACTAGCCTTTACCGCCATTCAAAACTACCGAAACAAGGGTAGCTACCAATAAACTATGCATGCATACACTTAGAAATAATTATACGGAAGTAATATAAACGTAAACAAAACAATTAAGGAATCATAACTAGGCCAGCACCAAGAGGTGCTTAGCCGCTCATATTAACCATACAAATCAATTCAATAATTAATGTTACGAAATACATGAATCGAAAGTAAAGAAAAGATAAAATGTTAATGCTTATCGTAGGGGAGTGATTTCTCCCTTGGAGATAGCTACGTATGCTCCTCTAGACCTTCCTTTGGCTTCTTCCCACGTTCTTTGGTTGTGGTGTGTGAAAATGGGATGCTTTGAAATGCTGGAAATTGTGGGGTATTTATAGGCCAGATCTGGGTTACGGCGTAACTAATAGAATAGTTACGCCATAATCCTCTATTTCTTCGTAAAATGCACTAGATCTGCTGGTTACGGCGTAACCTTAGAGATAGTTACGCCGTATCTTCAATAATTCTTGGTTACGCCGTAGTTTTTGCAAGAGTTACAGCGTAGTTATCAGCGGCGCGGACCCTCATTTGACCTAATATAGTTACGTCGTAATCTTTTGGGAGAGTTACGCCATAATCTTATGATGAGTTGGCTTTTTGAGTCACGCTTTAGTTACGGCGTAATGTGAGAGATGAGTTACGCCGTAACTTCTTTAAAGTGAACATACTATGATAAATCTTTAATAATTCTCCAATTCCGCGTCTCTTTAGCTCCAATGCTCGTAATTTACTTGAAAGTGCAATATAATGGAAAACTAGCGTAAATCCATATAAATGATATAAATTACAAGCATTATCGGGGGGAAATTGACACTTAATAATCAGGATAATTTGATGTTATCAGACCCGAATTGAAAAGATCAAAACACTTGGAGTACATTATTATGTAAATAAAGGGAATTTGAATTTAACGTTCTTTCCCGTCACTTCATAAAATTTAACTTTTCCCATGAGTCCCAATCGTCCCAAAACTGTATACAAAGGATAAGACTCGACTTAACAACTTATGCAAGTAACTAGATAATTGAACTAAGGGTTTAGTATGATAACAATAATGCACTAAAAGTGAGTGCATACAAGGTAGGCTAAGGCGATTTGGGTGTACATTTGGGGGTGGATTGTAAACAATGCTCTTTATTGATATTCCGAAAAACCGAAACATCACGAGAACCGCGAAAAGGATAGGCTCTGAGGGGTTAAATAAGGGTATCGTGTACTAAAGATGAGTGCAACGCAAGGGTGTGGGGGAATTACTCAACTGATGTGGAAGAAGTAATTATAATACGGGTATCAAACAAGGGTTATCCTACTGCCTCTTATCATTTAGTTATTCCTAACTACACAAGTGTAATCTCACTAGCGATCTCAGAATGCATCACAAAACAAGTTCTAGAATCTATTATACTACCAGTACACTCTCGAAGCATTAAAGATGAATGCTTTAATTCTTACAAATCTAGGGGCGAACCTCACATTTTTGGGGTGGAATTTGAGTGGTAAAGGGTTTTGTGCTAGTCATATAACTTCCTATCCATGAGAAGCTTTATTAAGACTAATGACCCACTCCTACATGTCATGAAAAATTTTAAATTTGGTGCCAAAATTACCCTAACCAATATTTCTGATGGTTTATTACAAAAATGAAATTGGACAAGACAAATAATCAAGGATAAGCATAGTTTTAAAGTTCCCGTTTTATTCTCCCTCCCTACACTTAAACTGAACATTGTCCCCAATGTTCCCCGAAAGTATCAAAGTTATGATAATGGAAGGTAATTAAAAGCGAAAGAAACTAATACTCCCCTGATTAGCTCGGTAGGATCCGTGTGAAGTAGTGGTTAAATTCATCTTCAAGAAGAATGTATGCGTGAAAAGCTCCTTTCAATCTTATGTATCTTCTTCTTGATAAATAAAACCTGCACACTTAAGAAAACAAACGAAACCTTCGCGTAAAATCGGCGGTAAAACTATATATGACTCTACTAAATTAGGATATAATTCTTGTGAAATGGATGTTTACAGGTTTTCTGAAAAATTAAGACTTGAGAAATTCCAAAAATTTATAATGTTAGGAATTGGAAATTCTATTGTAAAGCATCGGTCACCCCAAGTATAATCTAGCTTAAGTTAGCTCGTAGACATATCGTTTATTATGTTAGTTGTTAGTAAGTTATTAGCTTAGATTTAGTCTAGTGCAACACCGTGGAGAAAGGACGGGTCTTTACCCACTGTATATGATTGGTGCAAAACCGTCAAGTTATCTCACTCAAGTCTGCCACTTGTGAATGGCAAACCGTAAGAAACTTAAAACAGTTAAAACACAAATGCAATGAAGATCAGGAGAGTATAGTGTTTCCCCAGGTCGTTAAGTCCCAACGAGCTGTGCGAGAATAGTCAAACGTGTAGTGATCGAGAGATTTGAACGGAAAAGAAGATATGATTGATTATAACTAAGGAAAAAGTATATAAACTACAGGGGCTTAAATGCAAATTAAAGAAAATTAAAAAGATAAAAAATATTAAATAAACGCTATCACTATATTTAAAATGATGTTTTTGTTTTCTGTTTATAAAACTAGTAACATACAAAAGAAAAAGTGAAACTTACACAATATAAATCCTAAAAATATGAAAATGACATTTTTACAATCCTAAAGATAAAAGAAAATTTATAGAAAAAGAAAATTATTTTTATGACTAATTATCTAATTATTATTAATTAAAAACTATTTTTAACTATTTAATAATAGCCTATAATACAAGAAAATAGGAAATAAAGCTAGAAAAATAAAATTATGACTTGGAAAAATCTAAAATAACAAAAGAGAATTTTCAAAACTATTTTTGTATTTTTCTGATTATTTTTGTATTTTCTAGGAATTAAAAACTATTTAAAATTACTTAAATTACTTAAAAATACAAATTTAACTAAGAAAAATCTAGAAAAATATTTTTTTGACTTTTTATATTTATCTTAACTTAAGAAAAATGAAAACTTATTTTTTTGAAACTTTTCTTAATTTCTTGTATTAAATGCTATTTAAAAATGCTTAAAAACTGAATTAAATCAAGAAAAATACTAAACTGACTTGGAAAAATCTGAAAATTTCAAGATAAGCTTAAAATATTATACTGGATCTAGGAAAAATATAAAAACAGTGGGGTGTGTGAAGGAATAAGAGGCTGCAAGGATAAGTGCTTATTATTAAGCACTTAAAGTAAGCAAAATGAAAACCCAAGACCACCACAGCAACACAGAAGCTAAAATATGATAAGAGTACCCAAATGCAATAGATTACAACTATCTTAAACTACTGAATTGCAAAATTAAACAGATTTGATGAATTTGAGTTTAAGTACCAAACAA
Organism: Chrysanthemum makinoi; assembly: GCA_910596185.1. Classification (NCBI taxonomy): domain Eukaryota; kingdom Viridiplantae; phylum Streptophyta; class Magnoliopsida; order Asterales; family Asteraceae; genus Chrysanthemum; species Chrysanthemum makinoi. The sequence goes on along the minus strand of OU343219.1, from coordinate 225,152,046 downwards.
AGGTTTGAGGCCTACTTGCAGCTTAAAAATAAGCACATAAATAAGCAGGAAATTAGAAAATAGAAGAAGGGTCCTAAAGAAGACCTGGCCAAGTATGTCTAAACCAAAGACCAGACCTTGGTGAGCCAAGATGAGCCCTGTGCAAGCCTTGCACACACCCTGTGCAGACTCAGTGTTAACTGAGTCAGTTGCACAGGGCAAATAAGCTCCAATTGACAAGCCATTTAGAGCTTATAAAAAATTCACAAAATTTGACAAAAATGATAATAATAAAATAGACCAGTAGAAGTTCTTAAATCCAAAGTTTCACATGATTAGGCTCAGAAATGAATCCAAGAAAAATCTCCCTAGTTGAGCCAAAAACTGAGTTTTCAAGTTTTTGACTTTTTAGCAGTTTTGAAGTTTTGACTTTTTCCAACTTTGAGATTAATTTATGGACTGATGTTGATATATTATGATGAAATGAAGTTATATTAAGCTATTCTACTAAAATTTGAACACAAATCAAGCTTTTACTTTTCCAAAATTCTCACATTTAAGAAAAGAAAACAGCTTAAAGATAATTTTGACTTTGCGCTTGCATATGCAATTTTATGACTGGAATGGTTACAAAAGAGCTACACAAGCTTAAAACTACAAATCCTAACTACTGAGCAAGCCTAAATCACAAGTAAATCAGCAAATCCAAACACACCTTTTTATGACTGAATTGCAATTAAAATAAAGCCAACTTATAAACTAGCCTATGCAGACCATCAAACTGAGCTTAACTATCCTAAATACAACTAAATAAACACATTTGAACTATTGGTGACCACAGATAAACATTCAAGCACAATATACAAAATGGATGAAAACTGAAATTGAGATATCTTACTCACATGTGTCCAACTGTTTGCAGGCTAAAACCAGAACTATAACTACCCTCAGCTAATCTAATCCAACCCAAATCCAAGCTGCATCAACCCCATTTCATGATCAAATCCAGATAAGCTTAAGCAGTTGACTTTTGTTGACCATTATCCAATATTGCTTGAAATTGATGCATAAGCTTACAAAAAGCTTAAAATAGCTTAAATAAACTTGTTGTAACTTAAAAATAAGTTGCTAGAGGCCTGGAAATAAGAATTTGAAACTGAACTTCTCAACAGTAAACATAAAACTTGGAACTTATATAAAAGACTTGGATTGATGTTCAAAAACACATTACAAAGATGTTTTAGCTTAAAAGTGATACATAGAAACTGAAATTACAACATTGTGAATTAAACTAAGACATTTATTTGAAAAACGACTTAAAGGAAAACTACTAAACTAACTACCCTTTTTCTCTTGCTTCCTCTTCTCTCTTTTATACTCCAAATGGTTTCCACGTGTCCACTGATCAAATCCCATCAATAATTTTAGCCATTGGATTACTTTTGGTGCATTTTGGCCATTGGATGGTTTTGGCGGGAAAAGTGGTTTTGACCACTGGGCTCTGAGCTAGCAACTAGGGGGGGTGGACTAGGTGTGATGATGAGGGGGGTTGAGGGGATAAGGGATAAGGTGAGGTGATGGTGTTGGGAGAAGGTATTGCAGTTGCAGGCAAGTGGGAGAAGGGAAGGAGGAGGTGGCGGGTAAAAGGGGTGTTTGACTGATGAATTGACCAAGGGGTCAAAAAGGGTAAATGACAGGGGGGTCAAATGATATAGTGGCAGGGGTCTAAAATGCAAAGGGTCATGGTTGGTTTTAAATACAAGGACTAAACTTGTATTTTCTGAAAGACCAAGGACCAAACCTGCAATTTCTCCAAAGTTAACACAAGGGTCACTTTTGACAAGTTTCAATAGTGCAAGGACTATTTTTGACATTTTCAAATTTTCAAAGGACCATTTTTGCCAAATTTCAAAGTTCAGGGACTTAAGTTGTAAATTTGCAATTTTAAATCTCAAGGACTAATTTTGACAACTCATGAATCCCTAGGGACTTGAAATGATATTTTTCTTTATTTTGTTTTACCAGGGACTGTTTTTGACAACTTTTGAAACTTGGGGGACTAAAACTGCCAATTATGCAAACTTAATACGTTTTTCACCAGATTTTGATATTTTTGCATTTAAAACACATAAAACACTTATTTGTGATATTTTTATCATTTTGATGCATTTCTGAGTGTTTTCAGATGTTTTTGCAGTTTAAATGGTACAAAAATGATGAGTATTTAGACACTCATCAAGATACCTGATCCATAGGCTGTCAGGAGGTCGTTTAGTTTGTAACCTATAAATACCCTCTACCTTGCAAGGTAGAGGGTTGGATGTTCTTTGTGGAATCTAACCTTTCAAGAGTTTCTCTTTCTAGAATATCCCACTTTCTCTCTCTAAACCATCTAAATTATACGCCCATATTGAGTTTGTTTATGTGCTTGTGAAATCCAATATGTTACAAATGGTATCAGAGCCAGGTTAGATCATCTCTTACATATCCTTGGATTTCTAGTGGTTTTTAGATGGTTTTTAAGTTTGAAAAAGTTTAGTGGTTTTTGCATCATTTGGTTCATCTCTTGTGTTAAAGGTTGAATTTTGGGTGTACTTTTGTGTTTAGAATCATTGTATGTGCTTGGGTTTTGATTTGGTAAGCTTGAATCACTGTGGTTGAGCTTGTTTTGGATTGAAAAGTGTGTTTTAAAGTTTTTCTTGGTAGCGACTTGGCTCTCGAGTGAATTTCTTGGTAGCGACTTGCTTCAGTAAAAGGTAGCGATTTGTAGTGAGTTTTGGTAGCGACTTGGTCATAGCGACTTGCCTTTTGAGACAAGCCGACAAACAGTACACTTAGTGGATTCTCCACTACGGGTAGCGACTTGGTAAGGTAGTGACTTGCTTTCAATTTTGATAGCGACTTGTTCTTTAAGTTTCTTAGCGACTTGGTGTTAGCGATTTGGACCTTAGCGAGTTGCTATTTAGCGACTTGACATCTTAGCGACTTGGTGCATAGCGACTTGTTGTCAAAATTCTTAGCGATTTGGAACTTAGCGACTTGTTTTGTTATTACTTAGCAACTTAGTGCTTAGCGACTTGGTTCAAGGATTCTTAGCGACTTGGTTGACTTGTGTGTGTAATACGGTTTTCTCTTGTTTTTGTAAAATCCCGTGAAAGAATCTATTTCCCGGTTTAATCATTGAGTTATAAAATCCCGTGTAATCTTTAAACATGTCTACCAACGTACCTACAATCATCTCCACTGTTGCCTAGGACGTTCATGCAGCAGATACTCGTCCACCCACAATGTCTTACATCATTGACCTTTTATCTCCAAAGTGCTTGAACTTTATGATACCTCACAGAACAATGAAACTGGTTGTATTTCTGAATGTCTTACCTTGATTGATTCAACAAATTATGATCAAAACACTTCACCTTCTGATTCAAACTTCAACGAATCACACCTGTCAATGACCCATGATACAAAGCATTCTGAATGCAACATTGAGCCGTTTCAATTACTTCATCAGCACCTCACACAACTGTTATCCACTCCTATGGGTCGAACATGCGGCGCTCTCTTCCGCCAAGACTTACCTACGTTGAAAAAGGCTGTGTTGCTAAACTTAGAACAACTGAAGCTACAAATTACCAATGAGAAGGTATTAATTGATGATTCTAATGCTGCACTTCAAGTTATCTACAACCAATTTCAGCCGTTTATCAAAGGGGAATATTCTCACGACTTTGATCAACACGTGGATGGAATTTCATTCAAGAAACACACTGAATTGGAAATTCATGAGTTCATCAACACATATATCCAACTTATGAATAGTATGGAAGTGTACATTAAGGATGCTTCTCAAAGGAATGATTATTTGAATGAGTTGAATGAGTGTCATGGAAAAGTAAAGGAAAGTTGTGATATTTTGAGTAATGGATCGCTTGAAAGAACGGATGATGCTGATGCTTATCGGAATTTCGAAAACAAAATGAATGATGTAATTGGTCAGACTGAACACAAAGGCTTAGAGTCCGAAAAGCTTGAAATTGCTTGCATGTCAGTAAGTCCTGTTGTGCATGAGGTGAATACAGATGCCATACCAACAAGTGAACACGTTTCATTTATTGAGGTACCCTTAAGTGACCCTATCTTTGAATATGATATCAATAAATGTGTCTTGGTTGAGTCTGAATCTAAAATCTTTAAAACAAATGACATGGTAGAAAAAGAGGTTTATGATGAACTTTCAAACAAATACTCAATTCTTAAAAAACATTGTATTTCCCTGGAAATTGCAATACAACAAAAGGAAGAAAGTTTTCGTCCTACAAAATCTTGCATTAATCCGGAATTCCCAGAATTTTGAGAATTTTTTGAAATTAATCACTTAAAAACCCAGATTCAGGACAAAGATTCAACCATATGCAATCTGAAATGTCAACTCTCAGATCTGCATAAGAAATGCAATCCTAGGATGAGCAATCCTAACCATGAGGTGAGTAGTGAGCTTAAATCTAGGAATGATGAATTGGCTTTATGTGTATCCAACTTATTAAGAGAAAATGAGTCCTTAAGAAAGAAATTATTAAAGAACGATTCCAAGTTGATAGATCAAACAAATTCCTTTTTGGCTGACATTGATGCCCTCAAAGCCCAAATTCAGGATAAGAGCTTCAATATTGTTGCCTTAAAAAATGAGCTTAGGAAATCTATTGGAAATAGGGTGAACACTAAGTTCGCAAAACCATCAACCTTGGGAAAGTCAACTGTTCGTAACAACTCAAAACATACCGTAGTTAGGCAAATAATGCTTTTAGAACTGAAAGATTTAAACCATAGAAATCTAGGCTTGCCTCCCAAGTTGATGCGAATACTGTTTTGTCAAAACCAGTCACTTCACTACTTCGTTCCGATATGATGAATAACAAACCCAAGGTTAATGTTCAATGTTCTAAGGTCAAGAATACTAGGAGTTCATCTACTTCTCATAAGAAGCATCAAATGGCAGATCAATCCCCTAAGAAACCCAATAATTACAAAAGGACCAATATTCAAAAGAAGAAAGTGCCTAAATCCAAATCTACTAGCAGCTGTTTCAAATGGATTCCCACTGGCAGACTATTTAAGTTTACAGGATCCAAACTGACTTACATACCTAGATCTTGCCTTAAGTGGATGCCCACAGGAAAACTCTTCAAGAATAGTGAACCTAAAGGGATCTCTATTAATGACATGCCTAGATCAAACTGTACAATATCCAATAGTGAGACTACTCATGTCACTAACTCATCTATTTTCAATACTACATGTGCTTCTAGTGCAATGTGTTCTCAGTCTTTTTCAGGTACAATACTCAACTCATTCAGGAACTTCATGACTTGGTTTCCATCTGAAATGAATATTGCTCACTCTGGAATGGTTGCTTGCCAGAACTGACGTACCTTGTGCTTTGACTCCTATTTGACTTGAATCAGGACTCGCTCTTATAAATCTGTGTACAAATCTTTTAAAAAAAATTAAATCATTCTTTCTACTCATAATTTTAGTCATTTTCCTCAAACTAATAAAGGATATATCCTTTTTTATCAATAACATCTACGGTCCTAGAAATGTCGTTCAATAATGACACGGGATCATAGATGAAGTTCGAACAAATGATATATTCTTGTTTTATAACGGGTGGGGTTAATTCAATCAATGGTCTTTGGTGACATTGATTGAGGGGGAGAATTTTACAAGTTATCTCGTTTATATATGCACAATGGTTGCTTATCCTATTATGTCATCTTAATTATGCTATGTGTGCTATGTGCTAGTTTGCTATCTGATAAGTTCATGGACTGTAAATGTCTATTATACATAATGTGATATGATAGCGACTTGCTTTTGTAATAATAGATAGCAACTTACCAAGACTGTGTTAGCGACTTGCTTTGTAAACCCCTAGCGACATGGTTGTTTCTTTGCTAGCGACTTACTTAACGAGTCTCAAAACTACAGGGACCAAAAGTGTCATGTTGGTATTCTTGTAAATGTTTATCCCTTTACCCTAGCGACTTACAGTTTCTTTTTCATTTTCAAAATATCAAAAAGATTTTTCTCTCTTCTCTCTCTCGTGCATTTTATTCATCCTAGCGACTTGGTATGTGTAGTATCTATTCTTTTACTTCCAAACGTATGATTTAGATGCTATGCTAACTCTGCTTCCATTACAGTTTCCCACCGCGCAACTGAACCTCATCATTTGATCCCCTCTATTAGGTTGGTAAATGGATTCGCGCTAATGGAATCACTTAACAGGCATATGTTGTATGTTTAGGCTCTTTAGGAATGGCTTGAGACTTTATGTGTTGTGTTAATGGATTCGAGTTATATTGTATTTGCTATTGAATATGTTGTGATAGGGTCGTGTGTAATTGTTTGTGTTTTTCGTGGATTGTATTTGCTTTAGGTAGCGATCTGTGCGTGTTAGGATATTGATTGGACTTTGTTGTTTTGCGTGGATATGATAATGTTCTTGATAGCGTCTTAGATATGTTCTTCGTAGCGAGTTGGAATGAATATGATGAAATGTTCTTGATAGCGACTTAGATGTGTTCTTCGTAGCGAGTTGGTTTGTGTGTTCTTGGTGGCGACTTACCAATATTCTTGGTAGCGAGTTAGTTTGCTTATACTTATTTAGCGACTTACCTAAGTAACTCGTAGCGACTTATCACTATCAATGTTGGTAGTGACTTGTACTTACAAGTCTGCAACTTGTTAAACTTGTAGTGACTTGGCCATATCATTTTTTGATAGCGAATTGGTTCTTACAAGTCTAGCGACTTGCTGGTTCAATTTTCAAGTGGCGAATTGGTTTATTAAATTATTTTAAGGCGACTTGCTAGTATAATTTCATGTTAGCGACTTGATTCAGGTTTTCCTGTAGCGACTTGTATTGACAACATACTCTTAGCGACTTGCTATAACATATATTGTTTGAGCAAATGTGTACTTGGTTTCTCCTGTGGCAACTTGGAATCACAACTTGGTTCAAATAACCTGCTATAACATCTCCATAATAGTATCTTGTCTCATGATATTATTTCCTAGTAACTGTGCTTTTAAATAATTTGATTCAAAATCAACTTGTCTCTTGAAAACTGTGTCATATAAAGCAGTTACCTTGAAAACTTTCTAATGCCACTCAATCTATTTCAATCTGCTTATGGGAACTTTGTCAAATTTGCTACTTGCTGTGTCTATGTCATGAGGTTGGATCCAATGTTGCTTAACTAACCATATCTAAAATAACATGCTTTCAATCATTGTTGTTGTATGTGTGTATCTTTAGATTTTCAATGGCAAACACAACCTCGACTGTAACCTTTCATCTTCTGCTCCACCCAAAGTACTTACTGACAACGGGATCCTTCCTGAAGATAAATGGGTAGAGATTGGGAAAAGTAACTGTTATGTGGACATGCAAAAGTTGTAACAAAATCCAATCCTCAAAGTGTCTATTGATATCCTCAAAAACACAAATTTCTTCAGTGCCCTTACCAAGCAATGCACAATTCCAGCCATTTACATACAACAATTTTGGAACTCCATTGAATGGGACAAAATCACGGCTCAATATTCCTGCAAACTGGATGACAAGGAATTTGCAATTAATTATGATATTCTCAGCAAGGCCCTAGGAATCACACCCTGTAACCCCATGTCACACCCCCAAATTACTTGTTTTGCAGCGGAATGGAATTCCTGGGGGATGACTGTCATAGCATCAAATTTACAGTTATATCGAACGACCTAAAGTGTCGTTTGGAAAATACATCGTTTGATTTAATAAAACATCAGAGTTTACAAAGTGTAGGTCCCAAATGAAAATCAACGTGTGCGGAAATAAGTTTGATACAAGCCAAACGATGTTTTTAAAGTGTATAAATCCCATGTGAGACGCGTCGTCACCACGACTCTATGATAAGTCCACATGCATGCCATGAAGTGTATGCCTTAGATACCTGAGATAAAACATGCTAAAAAGTGTCAACACAAAGGTTGAGTGAGTTCATAGAGTTTGTGTTGAAATGTAAAGCCTTTCAAAATCGTTTATGCAGCAAAGGCATTGTAAATCCACTCGCCCAAGTTCCGCCCATAAAAAACTTGCAACCTGTGTGTTCACAACCCACTGCCAAAATGTGTATAGTTTATGTTCAAGCACATGATGTCAAATGAATTCACAATAGTACCTACTCGACGTAGAACAATAGCACATAATCAATAGTACTTGACTTAATGTATCAATAGTTACTTGATATAACACATATGAGTGTTGTTTCAAATCGTTCCAAGACCATTAGTTCATGATTCTACCAATACCATTAGTTCAATGATTATACCAAGACCATTAGTTCCATGATTATACCAAGTCCATTAGTTCAATGTTATACCAAGACCATTAGACCGTGATCATACCAAGTCAATTAGCCCAATGATTTATGATATAGAAATTCTAAGTATGGCAATACTGTTACTTCGTATAACTAAACATTTAGTTCAGATAAACACATAGTTTGCAAATAGTCATGAATGTCATAAAAATTGTTGAGCATGTATCTCCCCCAAAGAGTTTCATAAATAATTAAAACGAGAAAAGTGGGGCTATCACTCACCTGGTGCAATGTTTATGCTGATATAATGGCCATACTGAAATGAGGCGCAACCTCTAACCGCGACCTATTATGAATGATATGTTCTAATGTAAATCATGAAACAATGTCGTGCATGCAAACTCATATGATATCCATACCACTTGTACATTTGAAAATAATGTTTATCGTCGAAATATATGTTTATGACATCTCGTCATGTTATAAAATACTTTACAAGTATTTATGTTGAAATGATGTCCTACGATAATCATTTAATGATTTATTATGAAATTATAACTTTTCGTCGTAAAACAATGTCATTTGACAATTCATGAAAGTGACTAAATGGCCTCGAAAAGCTAGTCGTAAAATGGTGCACATCGAGTGTCAGGAAATAAACTCAACGGTTTTGGAAAGCTTGTAGCATTATCTCAAAGTTTTAGCTTTTAAGTTTTTATCATAGAGGTCTCGATCATGGAGAAAAACATAAGTAAAGTAGGGTACTTGTACCAAAAATATTGTTTAAGGGTAACTTTCGGCAAAGTTTGAGTGACTTTGTTTTATTCGTTACAACTCCGTTTGACAAACGGTTGGACATTTTGGAAAATAGGCTAGGCGAGCTTACTTTTACTAGAAGACATCATTTTATAAAAAGTACTACATCAATGTTAAAAACGACCCTCAACATGGTCATTCGCGGCCGTAATATTTGTCTATTAGAAAATATATTAATTATGCTTATATAAAATAGTTACGGCAACCTTGTTTAAACGCGTGTAATTTAATCGTTACAAGTCCGTTTTCTACGTTTTATATGTCCTTAGCTTCGTGTTAAAGTATACTAATATATTTTTGATAAATCGACTCATTTAGACAATGTTTAAAACTCATTTTTGACTCGTAAAAATTCTGGACAGCATGCTATTTTCCGGAAAATATAGTTTCCGTCGTTAAACTTGAAAATAACATAACTTCTTCGTTATAACTCCGTTTTAACCCGTTCAAGCGGCCAAGATTTCGTTTTAAAGTATATTTTCTGAATATCTAGCCCAAAATATTTTACAAACTGTCGAAATTTCCAGATTTAGCAAAAATGATCAGACCCTTAATTATAGTTGTCGAAATGGGTTTTCTCGCTTAATACTTATTCTAACCACTTCAAATCAACGTCAAAGTTATTCTAAACCTACCATACACCTTCTTAGGGTGTCATGGGTTCCTAGACATCATCAAAAATGATATGTTTCAAGGGATTAATTATAGGATGATTATATTTCATAATAAGTAATAAAAACATTAAAAGTGGTATAGATTCATATGTAACATGCATGTTTTCTTGCAAAAATGATGAAATAACATAAATATGAATATGAATGAGTCAATAAAAATCATGAAATGCTTACTAGTATGGTGATGAGGTTTATTGAACAAGGTTTTCCTAAATACTCCTAGGTTTTTATTGCAAAACCTTAAAAAGAAGTAATCTAGTGTTAATATAATCTCTTGATTCTAAAAAAAAAAAATGTTTTCTTCTTGCTTCCTAGCTTGGCTGAATATGGTGATGAAGTGGGAGAGAATACTTTTGTTTTTCACCATGGATAAGTGTAAGTATGTATGTTTATTTAGTTAAATAATTAGTAAATACAAATATCTAACAAATATGATAGGTGTACATTATCAACTTAAGATATTTTATGAAAAAAAAACGATGACAAGGTGTGTTTGGTCGGCAAGACCAAATGGGGGAAGCAAAGTCATGTATTTTTTGATAATTAAATGCATAAAAAGTTATGTATATTGATTATTTTGTACATTAAATAAATTATTTAGTGTAGCGTTAGTTAGAAATTGATTTTAGCGGAACAAAATAAAATATATTGAAGTCATAAAAATTATAAAAATACATTTCTCGCAAGAATTGAGTGAATAAATATTTATCGAATTGAATTTACGAATACCGTCGTAAATATATATACATAACAATTTATATACAAAATAAATTGAAATCATCGGGTAAACTAATAATATAATTTTTATAGTTTTAAAATGAGTATAAAAATATATCAAGATAATTTTTGGAAGTGTCGGACTAAATATTCAAAATAATGATCGTGTGATAGCGTTTATTTAATAAATAAATATACGTTTAATGAAATATGCAAACTCATGCATTAATTGATATGAAATGATGTTACTAATGATATGTAGACTAATCCTAGTCTATATGAAATATCCTCGATGATATGTTCATGAATTCGCAGCTAAACCATTAAGGTTACGCGTATTTAACACTCGTAAACCTAGTTTACGAAAAATGATGAATAATGAATCATGAATAGTGATTTTTCTCCGAGAATGAATAGTGTTTCGTGAATAGTAAAATTTTGAAATACGTTCTCAGAATATTAAATCGACTTCAAAAACGATGAATAGTAAAATGATGAATAGTAACCGATGAATAGTAAATTCCCGAGATGAATAGTGAAATTTTCAAAGTTTGTAAAATGACCTGAAATTACGAGTTGTCACACCCCACCATACGATCTGAACCTCCACCTAGTGCGGAAGAGCTAATAGTCTTTCTGATTGGCTTGGGTTATCAAATTGGCATATCAAGGGCTTCTGACGTCATCACCGGTCACATGTATCAACCCTGGAGAGCAATGACAACAGTTCTCAACTTGTGCTTATCCGAAAAACATCGTGGTTCGATAAAGTGAGGATTCCCATCCTGCAGATCCTATGGGGTATCGTTAATGGGGTGAATGTGAATGTCTCGGAACGTATCTGGGAAGAATTTTCGTTGTTAATGAACACATTTATATATGATAGAACAAACTTTCAGAATAAAGCTCAGGGTCGAAAGAAAGTTTACAAACTTGTGATTCCTAGCATCAGATTTTCGAAGCTTGTTATCCAGTACTTGCAACAGACTCACAACTTCAACCCTAGGAGTGAATCAGCCCTACATAATGCTAAGGATGAATTTGTTTAGGGTAACCTTAAATATGTTGCTAAAGGTATGGATAAGTAGATCTTTGGTCTGGCAATTCCTGATAGTCTTCTCACTGACGATATTAAGAAGACGGGTTACTTCAAACTATACAAGAAAAGGGCTTCCAGATCTGGTGTTAATGTTGATGTCTCTCCCACTCCACCACAACCCAAATCAACTAAGTCTGTTTCTGGCTCAAAGACTTCAAAGACTTCATATGCTGCTCTTCCAAAAAGGAGACGTGAAAAGTCACAAACTTCTGACAGTACCACCCAGAAGCAAAAAAGAAAGAAGAAGGAAGTGGAAAAAGAAAACGTTGAGGAAACTGAGGCTTCGAGGGGTAATATGAGGTTGATTGATGAAGATGATGCTGCTCTGCAACTTGGAATCAAGCAAAGCCTAGAAAGTCAGAACGTAAGTGCACCAGTTGGAGGTATTGTGTTTAGAGAACCCGAACCAGAGCCGAGCCATACAACTCCAATCACTTAAGACAAAGGAAAAGGGATTGTTAGTGTTGATACTGAACAAGCCCCACACATGCTTCTAACATTCTCCTCTTCTCCATTAAGAACTACCACTCAATATGAGCTGAAGAAAAGAAGTGAATCCTCTTCAGCTCAAGAACAATCTGGGTTGGAAAAAGTGCCCGAAACACAGAAAGAAACTCCTGCATCAAGTGATACCCAGTCTGATCAAAATGTTGATGAAATGTTGCAGAATGTCTCACAAGAGAACCTCGAGTCAAGATCTGATGAGACCATGCACATGGAAGAAGCAAATATGTCTACCGGTTCTCTCTCGTCATTGAAGAACCTAGATACACACCTCTCTTTCGGTGATCAATTCTTAAATGACAAACCCTTAGATACCGAATCTTCTAAGCAAGATAATGATAAAGAGGAAGCCCAATCCATGTTTACTGTCGATATTCAGCAAGACACTTCAACCATTCCACCTATGTTAGCACCTTCTCTCGCAACCGCACTTCCACCCCCCAAACCTACTCAAACAACCGCACTTCCACCACATGAATCTGATAAGGATCTATCCCTTGAACCGGTGGTTACAGTTACTGAAATGGAAACTCCACCAGCTTCACCACCTCAAATAATTACATCAGATCAATTGCTCCACAAAGCAGTGAAAAGAATTGAAGCACTTGAAAGACAACTTCCAAAATCCTTTAATGCCCTCGAGAATCGTGTCTATAGGTTGGAGCACCTCAACTTTGATGAAGGGGTTGCAGACGCCATTGAAGGCGAAGTTAGGGATGCTGTGGAGTGGGCAATGGAAGCTCCACTGCTTAGACGATTCAAAGATCTACCCATTGCAGATATGAGAGCTGTACTTTCTGATAAGATGTATGAGGCTAACGAGCATAAGCATGAGGTCCATAAGAAGCTATATAAGGCTCTCGAAGAATCAATTAGGCACGAAAATCATGAACAGTTCTTGAAGGACATTGGAGAAAGAGAAGCTAAGAAGAAAAGGAGGACCATGGTGTTGGAGACATTGCGTAAAGGTCCTAAAGATCCTCCTCCTCCTCCCCCGCCTCCAACTGGGGGTGCTGGAACTTCTGGAGCTGGTGGATCTTCTAAGACAACCTCTACACCTCCACCACAACCACCATCATCACCACCAAAACCTCCCAATCAACCCAGTTCATCCGGAAATCAGGGTACTCAGAAGAAATCTGCAGCTTGGACCACGGTTGATTCAAGGTTCACTCCTACAGTCTCCTTTATCCCTGAAGATCAAGTGGTTTATGAAGTGTCGCATGTCATGACAGAATCAGAATCAGATGACGATGATGCATCCACCAAGTATATCCCCAAGCCGTCTGAAGATGATTGGTTTGATAAATACATGACTGGAGAACGCTCTAACCCATCTAGAGTTGCACCTTCAAAAGACACCATTCGAAGTTGGCTATCTGAAGAGAGACCTCATTCACCAGAACCCTCATGGTCTATCCTAGAGACTGACACAATGATCCCTGACAACAACTGGGCTTCCACAATTTCTACTAACTATGAAACCCCAGATGAAGACTCTAATTCATGCCACTGGAGATATGGGCAGCTTCATTAAGTGGTTTTGTGAACAGAAGGGAATCTCGTCAATCACTCCAAAGGACCTTGAAGGACAAGCTTTTGAAATTGTCAAGGTCTTTCACTCTGATGCCAATCAGCTCGAATATCAGATGGAAGAGTGCCACAAGATGCTTAGTGATCAAGTCAGTGAGGAGATTAGCCACTACAATATGAATAAACCTCTTCCTCTCAGTGGTGAACCTGGACAAATGACCATTCAGTCTAAATTCTTCCTCAACCGAGACTTGGATTATCTGTGTGCTCGTTCTACTGAAAGAAGACCAGCTCTATCAATTTCAAAGATGAAATCTGCAACCTACTCTGATCAGGGACTTGAACAGATGGTTCCTGATCAATTATGGGCTGACAAAGAACAAAAGTATGACATCGAAGCCTCATATGGTATTTCTCATTGGTGGTTCAAAAAGAAGAAATTCTACATTGAGAGACATGGAGTTGAGAAAAGACGAAAAGGTGTTAGATCCAAGCTACGAATTCTAAGTGTTATCAGTGTAGAGATCTTCCCAATCCATGGCTATGATTACCTTAAGAAGATCGTTCTTCGAAGAGCAGACCAAAAAGATCATGTGATTGAAGAGAACGACTTCAAGTACTTGATTCCCAATGATTTTGAAGATCTTTACCTTCTGAACTTACAAGGACGCCTTAATCATCTTCCGGTTCGTGAGAAGAAGGCTCTCTCGGCTGCTGTCAATCTTTGGATCAGAGGCTTTGTTATACGTAAAAGGGTTGAGGATTTTCAGCTAGGAATGGAAAGCTACCAGTTTAAGGTCAACCTTACAAGGCCGCAATGGGATGCCTCAGGTCTTGAATTTCACCACGAATATAAAGTGATTGACACTCCTAGAGGCATCATCTTTACCGACAGATACAGGTCAAGAATGTTAATGAGATTATGCAAGCTATATAAGTTCAGTGATGGTACACTCAGGTTGGTTGAACAAGAATTGAACTCAAGAGTGAAGGAAATCAAGATTGACATGAAGCCATGGAACAAAACTAGATTCTGGTCAGAACAGGACTTGAAGATGTGTGAAGATTTCATTGCTGCAATTGGTAGAAGATTAAAGACTAGAATGATTTATCGCAACCTTGAAAGCTTTGTGGGAGGTCGAATTCGTGAAGGTCACTACATGCTGCTTCAAAGAACTGAATGAAGACATCTTCCAGAAGTATTTTATTTGTTGTATTTTTGTTGTGTATAATGTGGTGTATGTACTATATAAACAACTATGATGTATGTGTTAGTGGTAGGTTATGTAATGTAGCTTCCCTCTTATATAAAAAAGGAACTTCAGTGTTCGCCACGTCAAATCTTATAAAACCAGACACATTTTTCTCCAATAAATGTTTTGATTCATACATATTTAAATCACTTGAGATCCAAAATCTCAAAGGATTTGAAATTTTTGATCGGGGGAGAAAATGTGATATAAATATGAAAGATGATAAAAGATGACCATTTCAAAGTGCATACTGCTCTCTAATATGTGCTAAACTTTTTCGAATCTCGAAGTATATATTAAGGGGGAGCATTTTCAAAAGGAAAATAAACTTTCAAGGTACAAAGATTTATATGTTTCTTCATAATGTACCTTGATTGATTTTCAATCGGGTTTAGTATGGCGGTATAATCGTAAATATGCTTCTAAGAACTTTTTCCTCCTCGTGCAAAACAAGTTCAAATCTCTAGGCACATATTGAGGGGGAGAAACTTTTGAAAACCACATCCTTTCCCATATAAATATCTTTATCAAAGTATAAAAAATGCTAATTTTGATCAGGAAAGTGATGTTGATAACTTTTAGAAATTGTTGATCAAAGAATCGAATCTTTCATTCTTAAATATGAGATTTTCAAGTCCTCTTGCCTCCATGTGCTAAAACCATTTCAAATATATGATGCATATGTTGAGGGGGAGCTTTTTCTAAAATTATCAAAAACAATTCAGGTACAAAATATTTTGATCATGTATCACAAGTACTTGGATTGATTTTCAAATGGTTTTCAATTGGTTCCAAAGGAAGAAGAACAATACCAAAAGACCGAACAAATTTACTTTATGTACGGTGTTATAAGGATGGTTAGGTTAGGTATTCGTTCTCACGATCCCGCCAAAATCGGAGGGATCTACCCAGTGACAATCCACTAGATAGTGTAGAAGTCCTTTGGTATGATGAAAAAAGGAGAAAAGTGAGATATGGGAAGAGTGCGGACTGAGACTGAGCTAGTACTGGAATAAACCCAACAAGGTTCTAGTTATGAAGTCTCGGTAAGCACTGAAGGGGTTGAAGAATGAAAAAGAATTGAATGTGAAAAGGGTGAAAAGAAATAGCCCTCCAATAATTCAACCTTAGGGTAGAAACCGGGTTCAATTCATATACTACTGGTGGTTACCAAGGTAACATCGGTATTGTAGACAAGACGTCATGGACCCAATGACGCACTGCACTTCAACTTTCCAAACCACTTAAGTTCCTCTTAAAATGACTTGTTTCATTCTCACGGGGAACCGACATAATCTATCGAATTTCTCTTAGAGATTGTTGATATTGAAGAAGGAGACCCTCTCCCTAGTCTCCGGCATAGGAACCAAATATGCACAATTGAGTCTAGAGCCACGAGATCATCATATAAATCTCTTTAGGACACTTTCAATGAAGACTCTCTATTTCACGCAATGTGGAAAGAGAGATTATATCTTATGAGTCCTACGCATTATCCTTGCGGTATTGCCAGAACATCTGAGTGATATGCAAACATATTCACAATGAAGATGGAAAGCCTTCTGGAGCCAACATCAAACAAGCTCCTGGTAGGTGGCATGTGAGATCTATTCAATAGATCAACCATGTGACAACTGGACAGAAACAATGGGGCGATTCAATCTTTTGAATCAATCCTGGTTCAGGTTATGGATTGACGGATACCTTTGAAAAACCGGTCGTTGTGCCCAAAAACTCTTTTGTTTTGCACATCGACTGTGTACTTATTTCTCAAAATAAAAGGTGTTTATGATCGATAATTGATTTTCATTAAAACCTTCGTTGTATTGCAAAAACAATTTCTATTCAGCAGTACACGATTGTTTTTCAAATCTCTTTTCATCAATCAGTGAATCTTATTTCGCTGGTTCACTCACTCCGTGTTGTCTTCTTTGAGACGTTCCGGTTTGAGAACAGCTAGAGCAGCTACGAAACCCTGTCAAGGAAATTCTACGGAATTATCTCTGATCACAGGCAGTACTTGTACTGATCAACGGGGAACCGTGGGCCGTGTACCTCAATTCAATGAAAGTGATCAAAGACACTTTCATACGCTTTATTGCTAACTGTTTTATGCAGGTACACCCCGACGCTTGCGTACCTGATCAGAATGAAGCAGTCAATCCATAGCCGCATGCTCACACAACACATTCAGTTCTAAAGAAATCATGATTAGTGCATCAATGACTCTGATATTATGACTCCATGCTTCTGCTACGCTGCTGCCAATATCATGAATCAATGAAAACTTCTGCCACTCTGATAAGAAGAAATCATGATCCAGAATGTGAGCATGTCGGTCAAAATGTCACAACATCATATGCTGGCAACACAACAATGGGTGATGTTGAGATTTGCTGTGGCTGATGATCTCTAGTAATGCTCAAAGGTCATCAAGGTGGATCAGCTCAATAACCTCCATGAAACATACATTGTAGTTGAACAATGATGAAATCACCACAGAAGCACATTGTTTGAATACCTTGATGAAGAGAAGTCTACGAGCTCAAGACTGAAGATTTATTAGAATGCTAGGATTCACAATGTAATTCATGGGGTGACGACCCTTAGGGGGAGATTGTTAGGAATTGGAAGTTCTATTGTAAAGCATCGGTCACCCCAAGTATAATCTAGCTTAAGTTAGCTCATAGACATATCGTTTATTATGTTAGTTGTTAGTAAGTTATTAGCTTAGATTTAGTCTAGTGCAACACCGTGGAGGAAGGACGGGTCTTTACCCACTGTATACCTGATCCACAGGCCGTCAGGAGGTCGTTTAGTTTGTAACCTATAAATACCCTCTACCTTGCAAGGTAGAGGGTTGGATGTTCTTTGTGGAAACTAACCTTTCAAGAGTTTCTCTTTTTAGAATATCCCACTTTCTATCTCTAAACCATCTGAATTATACGCCCATATTGAGTTTGTTTATGTGCTTGTGAAATCCAATATG
Source organism: Chrysanthemum makinoi (assembly GCA_910596185.1). Lineage (NCBI taxonomy): Eukaryota > Viridiplantae > Streptophyta > Magnoliopsida > Asterales > Asteraceae > Chrysanthemum > Chrysanthemum makinoi. Next base: position 225,134,116 of record OU343219.1, on the reverse strand, counting down.
TTACATATAAGTAACACAGAAAATGAGAGAAAATAAGATAAGTTGTTTCTGCTCTTCCTGACGCCGTCAGGTAGCGAGTCTGACGCCGTCAGGTTATCCTGACAGAAACTGGTCTGCTGCGTTTTTCTAGAAAAATTCTGGAAAAATTACATCTTTAGAATTTGGAAAAATTCCTGCAAAACATCCATTATGACTCGATACAAGCATTTGACTCTAACAAACACACATATATATCTTTTCAATAATCGTAATTCTCATGTTCACGTTCTTTTAAAACGTGTGTAATCTTCCCTACACTTACCCTTTTTTGTAAAATACCTTTATATGTAATTAAGACGAGGTTAAAGACAAAATAAAGCATTTTCACAAATTCAAACATGAGAATAAACAACTAATGAAAAGATATATGACACACAAACAAGCAAACAATTAAGCATGGGTTGCCTCCCACGAAGCGCTTTTCTTTATTTATGAGTCTTGTAGCTAGACTCGAAGTCGTGCCCCTACGTGACTTCATTACCGTCACCTTCTTCCTCATGATGGTCTTTATTGGGGTTTTCCATGTTATAGTAGTGCCCTATTATGCACCTTTCTAAGAATTCATCTTCTCCCCAATCGGTTCTATACTCCGGTCCTAGTTTCAAGCAATCCTTATAGAACCCAAAAATCTTATCCATCACATAATCTACTCCTTTCTCCTTATCCTCCTCATTCCTATAGTAGACCAATAGCTTAAGTTATTTTTCATCATTGGATAATGATGAAAATTTCTCTATCTTAAACGGCATTTGGTAAGCTACATCATCAGTCTCATCCTTGAATCTCACTATTCCTAATGACGGATCATAAGTCATCCCGGTGTTTTCTATGAAAGGCTTTCCTAGAATAACGTGAGATAAGCTAGGATCTATAGTTGTACTGATATCATCCACAATTATGAAATCCGTAGGATATGTGAAACTACCTACATAGACGGGAAATCCCTTAACTCTACCAAGGAAATTACATCTAACTCTAGGATTATCGGGATCTTGCCTAGTTGGGATAGGCTTCTTCATAACCCAATTATAGTACGTGCTAGTCATGATGTTTATTTGGGGCTTGCGATCAATGTAGGCCTTTGCCACAAATAGACGTCCTATGCAACATGGTATGTTGGGATTCCAAGGGTTCCCAAACGTGATCCTAGGGCTTTTCCTAACATACATGTGACGGAGGTCGCGCACTAAGTGTGGGTGGCGAGAGAGTCCTCTTCCGTAGGAAACTTATTGAAATAGTCATCGCCTACTTCATCTACTCCATCGGTCGATTCATTCTTAGGAGTCTCACTAACCTCAAGTACCGTCTCATGGTTCGCTTCGTCATTAGTCCTATTTGGTTTCACTAAGGTGATGGTATTGACAAATTGAACGTGCTTGGCTAACTTATTGGGTCCTTAATTTTCATACCGGAAGCTTCGGGAGAATGAGTCGAGATGGCATTAACCTTTTCGGTGGTCTTCCTATCACTATTAGTCATAGCTTTCAAAAGGTTATCTATCTTCCTATCCATCTCGGCTTGTTTTTGATTAAAGCGATCCGAGAGCTTGGGTATTCGAGCTTCTTGGGATGTAACTAGGTGTTGCATCATCCCTTCTATGTTTTGTTGGCTAGGGCCATGAGAGGGGGGCCATGAGAAATCATTGGAGGAGAATTCTTTGGTTTGTCCCCAATAGAAATCGGGTTTGCCCTTCCATGCTTCTCGGGCATCATTGAAAGTCCTAGGTCCGGGTGTTGTAGGGAATCTTCCTCCCGTTCCATTGGTAAGCGAGGATGCATAGTCAACGGAAGCTTGTTCGGGGAGTCTTGTGCAAGTACGAGTGTCGCGAGGGCCACTACATAGCTCACACAAGGAAGAGACTTTGTTCACTTGGCATGAAGACTTAGGATTTTCATAGGAGCTCATTAGAAATTTGACTTGAACTTCAAGTTCGAGCATCCTACGATTGGAAGTTTGTGAGTTATTGGGAGGCAAGGAGATTGCCTTGACGATTTTGGGCAACTCACTGGGGTCATTCCAACTTTCGTTGTCATAGAGAGCAAGGTCCTCTATTATACCCCACGATTCTTCCACGGTGAGATCACTAAGTTTACCACCGGCCGCTTGGTCGATGGATCGCTTAGTTGAGAAGTTGACATGATCATAAAAGATTTGGACTTGAAGCCAAAGATCAATTCCGTGATGAGGGACTTTATGGAGTAAGTCCTTGAATAGAGTCCATGCTTTGTAGAGAGATTCACCTTGACGTTGTTGGAACATCAAGATTTCATTCCTAAGCTTAGTAGTTCTTCCCGGTGGGAAAAATTGGGCAAAGAGGTGGGAAGTCACTCAAGCCAATTACTAGCTTGGTCCCGTAGAGAGAATTGGAAGAGACGCAAGCGCGTAGCCTCCCGAGTAGTAGCATCAAGGTCGATGGAATCGACGATTTTAAGGAAATCCTGAAGATGCTGATTAGGATCTTTGAAACGAAGTCCATGGAATGCACATCCGTTTTGCACCAACCGGATGGTGTCGGATCGAAGGGCCATAGTTTAAGCTTGATCGGGGAGATCAATGGTGTTCCTATAGCCTAGGTTGCTTAGTCTTGAGTATTCACCAAGAGTACGGCCTCTTGGTGGGTCATTTGGTGGTGGGTTGATGAGTGGTGGTTGATTATCACCTTCCATGATGAAAAGTGATGGGATTACGAACAAAGGTCACGAAGAAGGGGGATAGACTACGAGGAAGCGAAAAATGAGAACAAATCTTACTTGATAGGAATCAAGCAAGGGAACCTAAACGAGATAGACTCCTAACTAGCTATTCTATTCCCCGGCAGCGGCGCCAAAAACTTGATACGCGTACAACGCGCGTTCGGGGTAAAAGGAAACTTCCTTATCTTCGAGCAAGTTTTTCAACCACCTAAGCAGTGAACCTAATCGTTGTAGTGTAGTATTAGGGTAAGCCTCGGGATTGATATCGTTCTCTAGGGGAATAGGAATGCTAGTGAGAAATTGCTATGCTAAGCTTGGGGTTGAGGAAGATTATTTTTTATATTTTTTTAGAAAATTGAAAGGTACGAATCTCGGGGTATTGGATTTGGGGGGTGGTATTTCTACCAATTACTCTACTATTATCTATTCTAATTAACTAAGCTAAGGGGTAGTCTATGTCTAATTGATGTGTGCTCGGATGAAGATTAAAAATGTGTCTACCTAGATACTATTACTCCCTAGTTATCTTTTATTGGTGGTTAAATTGTCACGTCCTTATTCTTAACGCGTTGTGTCTTCTAAGGTCATAGGGTATGCTTTTTTTCCTAACTCTTTGAGGATACCTTAAGGTTATTGTCTATAAAATCTCTAGGATTCATAAACTAACTCTAAGGTTATCTTTGGATTTTTAGCCTACAATAACTCTAGGCGATTATAAACTAATGTTCACAAAGATTACGCAAGCATTAAAAACACAACGATGGCCTATTGCAATCCTAAGCCAATTACAATTAAGATAAGAGACAACCAATCAATATTCAATACTAGGTTTCATAGATCTAAGCAAACACACAAATAAATTAGCCGGACATGGTAAACATGAAAGCATACACATATACAATCGAAGACATAATGAAATCAATGAAGTAGATTACTTATCTTGATGTAAAATAGGGTATGAGAACCCTAAGATACTGCCAAGACAAACCAAAATCGTTTAGGGTTTTACTCCACAAATCTACCTTAAAAGCAGAAAATTAATTCTATATATAGAGTTACAACTGCGACGGCGTCACTCTTTAATTGTGACACCGTCAGATCGCCGCCATTAGGGTTTTGTCTTGACCAAGTCAATTTTTGACCCGCCACGTTGTGGTTGTGACACCGCCGCCTTCATCTTCGACGCCGTCTGAATCGGATCTAGGTCGTCTGAGGTGTGACGCCTACTCTTTAAAGCCTGACGCCATCGTACAAAAGAAATTTTACTCCTGAGCCGTCGCAATTAGAGGGACGGCGTCGCCCTTTATTTGTGACGCCGTCGGGTGTACTTCCAGCAGCTTGCGTGTCTTGATCTTGACTTTAGCCATTTTCTTCATATATTCACGCCTTTTCGTCCAAATAAGCATCATTCCAGCATTTTGCCTTCAAGAGACCTAAAAAGTGAAAAGGAACGAAATTAAGAAATAACGGATATAAAAGTGGTCGATTAAGGGCTTAAATGCCCCCTCAAAAGTGTACCTTTTAAATCCTTATCAGGAAGCAAATTGTATCATTTTATTATTGAAATGATTACAAAATGACAAATGAGACTTAATGGGGTTTATATAAAATGGGAGGAAGGAGAATGAGAGGAAGGAGGATGGGAGGAAGGAGACTAAGGGCTTGTTTTTTTTTTTTTGGATTAAGTGGGTGGGCCCCTTTCTGTTAATAAGTCTTAATGGGGAGGGGCACCATTTGGTTTCTCTCTCCATATAGACTATTTAACAGAAAAAGAAACATATTATATGTGTGGCCCCACCACTATCTCCCCATTAAAACTTATTAACATAAAAAAGAAACACCCCCTAACTGCTACTAATAGACTTTTAAAATATTTACATAACTAGTCCTTGTACTTTGCTTTACTTGACAAAAACTCTTTATATTCTTCAAAGTTCACCCTAGACGGAAGCTTGCTGAGGCTTAATCTCCAAATAAACACATTCACTTTAATGGGGATATTACAGATCCACCGAGTGACCACCAAGCGTGCCTTTAGAGTTGTATCATCGACAAAGGCACGAACAAAAGCCACTGAAAACCCTGCTGCAAAATACTAAAAAAGGATGAAGACATAAATAACAAGTAGGTTTAGAAAGTTGAACTTGTAAACTGATGTCGAGCACGTAATTAAGAAACACAAATTTCTTAAGCATACAAAATATGGAATATGTCACCCAATAGTAATCAAGTTTCACGAGTGTTCTAATTTGATACCTCAAACTTTCTACTAATCACAAAAACCATCAAAGTTTAAAAAGTGTTTCATTCTTATGTAATTTTTTAAAATTATTATGCTTAAAGTACCAATTTATGCATTAACATGTTGTACATTAATTTTAAATACCCAGCCCATGAATTCAACCAATTTCAACCAACTTTATGTACAACCCGTTAATGGATGACTAAACATAAACAATAACCATAAAATAATAACCAAGTTTGAGAAGTATTCCATTCAGGTCACTCTAACATAAAAATTACATAAGACTTGAACAGTTTGAAACTTTGATAATTTTTATGGTTGATATGAAGTTTGAGGTACCAAATTGAAACAGATCTCAAACTTGGTTACTATTTGATGATTTTCATAAATAAAAGAACCACATTATTTTCTCTTAATTGTTTTTACCTAACATATTGACGCTCTAATTAGAATATGTTCAGTTAAATTTTTGCATTTACATAAATATGCAAACCTTTTAGTTCTATAAATCAATCTATCAAGTGTTATTTCCATGTTTGCTATTCCAAAATTCAAATAATAATGCAATGCTGATGATATTTTCGCTTGATAACGGTATGTTTGGCAAAAGTATATGTTGCTGGTGATGGTGTTGTTGCTGATGCTGAAAAGGATTAAAATTGTAGGTTTTTTTTTGTTTTTTTGTTTTTTTTTTTAATGATGCTGATGCTGAAAAAGATTAAATCAATTAAGTTGTAAAAAAATAATCTTTGTAATCTTTTAAAAGCTAATTTTAAGAATTTATTTTTCTAAAATAATTCACAATATTCTATAATATCTCGTGCCAAACATGCTCTATACATGCTTTTAATATGATGACTTCGAAGAATTATTGGTAGGTGTAAACACGAAATTGAAGCACATTTATTTAATTTGTCTGGTAACGTTCCGAAATTGATTTGTATTACTATCATATTTTAAATAATAATTAGATAATCAATAGGTGCGTTAGTTTGAATTTTGAACCATATAGTCTAGTGTTAAGACACATAACCTTCTTACAAAGTATAGTGTTCAAATTGCACTAGGTGCGTATTTAGAGATCGTCCGAGAAAGGGTCGGACTCATTCACGCACAAGAGTATATTTATTAGGTCGTGTATATCTAAGTTAAAGACTTACTCTTTTTAAATAATCCAAATAAGAAAAACCTCATGCCCGTTTTTAGCTATAGTTTAATTATGTTTTAAAATATACCTCACTTAAACACATATATACTTCATCAAAACTCACACACAAAAAAATACGCGCTCACAAATCGGCCCAAATTTGTTATGCAAGGCGCGTCCTCATAGTCCCTCCCTAATAAGAAAAACGCGTCTAAATAGTGTCAGCAAGAACGAAGACTTGGTCTTCATTTTGTTATTACGGTTAGTCTTAGACGATATAAATTAAATGAAGAAAAAAACATTTCCAAGATGATATTATGTCATCCATAATCAAGGGCATATGTGTTACAATGATAAAATGTCCGTATCAACTTTCCTATTAATAATACGACACTTCAAGGACCCTCCTTGTGATTTGCGTGTTAGAAAAGTTATGGTTAATCATTTCTTGATAAATGTTAGTATTTTTTTCTTTATGTACATCGGATACGGAATAAAATAGCAGGAGACCACACATTTTCCATGATTTAGAAAAAGTATATTGTCTTTGCATCGACTTTAAAAGTCTTTGTTTTTTTGTCTTCGCCTCTTCGTTAATCCAATCGACGTATTTAATAATACGTCACCCATATAACGTAGCTCACAAATTTGCGTTACTGTTTATCCACTAGTACGTACCAACTATTGGAGTTTTGGATTACAGAAAGACACCATTCTATTCTTCTTTTATGTAGTACCCGCTTCTTCTATCTAATACTCGCTCCGTTTCAAATTAAATATCTATGTTTATATTTCAGCTGTCTCAAAACATATATATATTTTATATTTCAATCAATCAAAATGAAGATTAATAGTAACGAATAGGATGGCTCGCGCGTTGCTTCGAGAATGTGATGCTAAGTCTTCTTTGAAAGTTAGTTATTAAGGATTAAATTTAAAAAGTACCGATAAACCCAAGGACTATTTTTGAAAATTAATTCTGAAAATAATATTTTTTTTACGCAAAAAGCCCCTAAAACATTCGGCATTTTGCATCGTTAGTCCCTGAAGGATCTAACTTGCAAAGACAGTTACATCTTAGGGACCAAGTTGCACATGGCAACTGTTTTGTCCACTGTAGCTACAGTGTTTTTGCTACAGTGATGTTCCTGACTTTTAGTATATAGTATAATATAATATAATGTGTATAAGATTTAAGATCAAGGGCCATATAATTTATCTTCCCTATGGCGTAACACCGTAACTCTTGTTACTCTGTAAAGCTCTCAAGTAAGGATTTATTTAGACGTGTTAGTTGTCACGGCGTAAACAACAATATTTTGTTACGGCGTAAAAGCTTTGAAAACCAAAGTTTCCTTTTATTTTTAGTTGGGAAGGGATCCGGTAAGAAGAAAAACTAAAATGAGAAGAATAAGAAGGATTTCTAGCCACACAATTTAAATAGGAATGAGAATTTTAAGGGGAGATGCATCCATTTTTGTAGATGCATCCAAAATGATTGGTCGTGGTTTCTTCTTATAATTCTTATTAAAATTTTCTTCTCATTTGATCCTAACTCTTTATTTTTAAATCGTTTTTTTTTTAATAATTATATTACTCTTTCTTCGAGTTTTATATCTTTATAAACATAGAACTCAAATAATATAATTGTCTTTTTGACTTTTATCTTATGTGTTTGCTAATGTGTGCCTATTGGGCAAAGGATTAAACGCATTTAATGAAGACACAATTTCTTTTTAAATCAAAAAATGCATTTAATGAACATTTATTCATCTCTAAAATTACTGTAATTGATCATTATTCTGATATTAATTAACTCAAACATTCTTTATATGTATAGCTAAACAAATGACCAGTGGGCAGAGATTAGCAAAACCCTTTTCTTATTATTAGGTTTTATTACCTGGAAGTCTATCATCGTTTATCAATCATGGATTAAAATTAACAAAATTTGCTTCCGCGATTTGCGTCAAGTGGGTAGAGATGATATTTAATTGGTGAATAATGCACTTAATGAATTTCCAAAACCTTTTGTGCGGTTTGAAGGCGAACATTTATTTTTATACATAATGCTATTATTATTACAAAAATAATTTTCAATGTAACACTCTGGTGATCGTTACTTTACCATTATATGTTCACTTTAAAATTTACGATCACTACTATACGCATTAATAGGATATGAGATATCTTGTTATTTTAGTTGAATAAATATTTTAAAGGATTTGCTAAATAATTGTTGGAAGTTATGTAGTCCAGGGACTAATGTTGTCAAGTTGAAATACTTCTTTTACTTAGTATTGAAGTTTAGTAGCTGAATGTCAACATTGAGAAGTTGGAGGGCTAAAGAAGAACATTGGCCTATATAAGCAACTTTTCTGATTTAGGGTTTCAGAACTTTACTTTGATATCTGATATTTCTCTATCGTTTACACATACTATCTTTGTGATTTCTTAGTCTTGATATCATTTTGATATCTGTTAAGTCTGTATCATCAGGGATCAGTCTCTTTATTTGATCTTTGTGTTCTGAGTGGTTTGAGTGATCTTGTAGTGAGGTGTGATTGGTGTCAACCTAGTAGAGATCAATCTTGTCTTTTGTATTGTATTGGTAAGCATCCGTTTGGAGACTTATCTTCTTGAATTGTTATAATAAAAGATACACCAAGGGGTGGTTGGCTGGGTGTAAAAGAAGTTTGTTGTGTGTTCTTTACCATTTTTACATGGTATCAGAGCTCACAGTTCTGATCTGGTGGTTTTGAGATTCTAGGGTTTCTAGGGTTTCGAAGGATATTTGGGGTTTTTTTTAAATTGACGGTGTTATTGGTTAATTGAGGCTATTTTCTTAACGGCCGTTGATGATTTAGTCTGATCAGGCTAGATCTGGTGATTCTTGTGGGATTCTTGGTTAGGGTTTCTTGAAACCTTAATTTCTGGTTTTGGGGATCTTCATCCCTGGTGTTCTTGGGCCCATTCTTGGTTACAATTACACTAGACTAAGTGAATCTAGTGTGGTTGTGTTTATTCTTTCATCTGTTAAAGAACTGTAAGTATTTTCTCTTCTTTAAGACAACACTAACTTAGTTTAGAAGGTGCAAACGGGACAATTAACATCTTGATCTGCCAACTTGATTGGTACGAATACCTGCTCTGGCTGTCCCCAGTCTTCTGGCTGGTTTATTGTTGTTCTTGGGTGTGAGTTGTGTTTTCTTTATTCATTTATCTTTGTTATTTAGTTTCATTGTTAAGTCTAAGTCGAAGGAGGATAGGATTTGGGCAGTCTCGGAAGTTGATAGTGATTGTTGGTGGTTATCAGTTTATTTGTTTGTCTTCTTGTTTTTTATTATTGTTATTCTGTTATTTGTTTGCTTGATTGTTCTTAGTTTGTTGTTATTATGTCTGCTCCTCAAGGTGGTATTATTCCACCTATTCCACCTGTTTTGATTAGTAATCTTGATGCTGGTAATCCTTTGCATATTCAGACTAATGATAATAGTGGTACTGCTTTAATTCCTTTTAAACTTCTTGGGACTCAAAATTATAGAGTATGGTTTGGTGCTATGAAATTAGCTTTGCAAGCTAGGAATAAATACAGTTTTGTTGATGGTACTTGTCTTAAGGAGTCATTTGCTACTAGTGATGTTTTATCTGCTCAATGGGATAGATGTAATGCTATTGTTTTGACTTGGATTATGAATTTTGTTTCTCAAGATGTTTATATGGGATTGGTTTATTCTGAAAATGCTGCTTCTGTGTGGAATGAATTAAAAGAAACATATGATAAAGTTGATGGTTCTGTGATATATAATCTGTTGCAAAAGATTAATTCTGTAAAACAAGGTGGTAGTTCTGTTGCTGATTATTATCATAGGCTTAATTCTTTGTGGAGAGAGTTTGATGCCTTAACTAAATTGCCTAAATGTACTTGTGAGCATAAGTGTACTTGTGAGGCTAGCACTGAGTTAGTTTTACATCAGCAGTTGATGAAGCTGATGCAATTTCTTATGGGTCTTGATGATTGTTATCAGCCTGTGAGGACTGCATTGTTGACTAGAGATCCTCTTCCTGAGGTCAAAGATGCCTATGCTGTTGTGTCTAGGGAGGAGTCCCACAGAGGGATTCCTGAGTCCTCTAGTGTTTCTGAATCTAAACTTAATGCATCTTCTTTTGCTGCTAAGTCTTTTAATAACAATAGAAGAATGTTTAACAACAATAATAACACTAGAGGTACCAACTCTAATTCTAATTCTGCTAATAGAGGCCCTAATCCTAATCTGAACTGTAAAAATTGTGGTAAAATTGGACACACTATTGACAGATGCTATGAAATAATTGGATTTCCTCCTGGTTTTGTTAAGAATAATAATCCTGTTAATAAGCAAAATGGTTTTAAACAAAACTATAATGCTAATGCTGATGTTAAGCAGACTGAGAATAAGAATACTACTTCATCTGCTAGCAATTCTTCTGGTTTTACTTCTAAGCAGATAAAGAAGTTGTTATCCTTGATTAGTGAAACCCCTTCTGGAAGCATACATGCTAATATGGCAGGTAAAGCTTCTTTCTTTAATGGGAATGTCTGGTTCAATGTTAATTTCTCTAGATATTTTTATGCTAATTCTAGTCTGGCTGTTAATACTTTCTCTTTGGGTTGGATTATAGACTCAGGTGCCAATCAGAACCTGACTGTTTCCACCATTGGTATGACCAAAGTTGTGGATATTACCAGTCTTAGAATCACTGTTGGCCATCCCAATGGGACACTTGCCACTATTAGTCATGTTGAAAATTTAAAATTAACCAATAATGTTACTCTTTATGATGTTTTGGTTGTTCTTGGATATTGTGTGAGTCTGTTATCTGTCAATAAGCTTATCAGAGATAGCAAATTATTTGTTGGTTTTGATGAAGATAAATGTTATATTCAGGATTTGAAAAGGGAGATTGTTCTGGGGACTGGTTGTCAGTCTGATGGTCTTTATTTGTTTGACATGCAGCCTAATCTGTCTTTAGGTAAGTGCAATGTGGTTATGTCTTATAATGTGTCTAAGCTTACTTGGCATAATAGACTGGGTCACCCTGCTGATCCTGTTCTATCTGTTCTTCAAAAAGATCTTGGTATTTCCAAGAATTCTGTTATTTCTGTTTGTGAAACTTGTCATAGGGCCAAACAGACTAGGGAACCTTTTCCCTTGTCTGATCATAAGTCTCAGAATATTGGT
>OU343219.1:225070029-225122670 GCA_910596185.1 Chrysanthemum makinoi | reverse complement strand
AATCAGTGTATTGCTATCTACACGCCAAGAGGAAGGTGCAAGATCACAAACAATTTGGTGTGTCGATGAGAAACCTATCGCCGAAGTTCATATTCAAAGCTTAACGCTAAGCCGGCTAAGTAAGTAAACGTGAATTTGACAAATATATAGAGTATTATTTATTTTTAGTGCATCATAGTTGAATTATTAGTGCATCCCTTTTTTAAACCGCGTTTACATATGAACAAATGTATATTGTTTTCAAAACAATAAACATGGAGGTCCCAAGGGTGGTATTTGAGAGCATGCGTGAAAGTTTACCGGTAACAAGTGCAGCTATAGACGTATGGAGTATAATTTAAAACAATGACGAAGTCAAAACAGGGTATCTTTCACGCTTTTGTTTTGCAAAACAGGAATGATGGTAAGTGAATTCAATAATATTCATACATATTTTCATATAGAAAAAAAACAATTGATAAAATTTTGAATCAAAATTATGACATATTGTATAATGCATCTTATTTACGTGATGTCACGAAACCTGAGGACTTTAAAAGAAAAATGGATGAGGTGCTCGAGTATTCTACAAAAATAACATTGACAAAGTTGAGTCGGTAAGATTTAAAATAAAACACATAGATTGTTTATTCAAACTATTGTTTAACGTAAATATGTATACGAAACAGGTATTTTTCCCAATAACCATGCCAACAGAAGAAATGAATCGATACTACCTTATTGTCTACAATTTGAAGACAATGGAAGTAGATATTATTGATAACAAGCATGATGACAGTCAAGACATACATAAAAGATATGGGGATATTCCAAAGGCACTGGTAAGAAACTTTTATTCGCACGCAAATGAATGTGTATGAATATGAATGTTTGATGTTAAGATAATAGCAGATAGTTTGATTTATGATTGATTGATAATGTTTTCGATCTCATTTCATTGCCGGTATGATTTAATCGAGAATACATATAACATAACATGTATGATGATATTTTGACATACTGAATGCAAAATACAATATATGTTGTAAATATGACGCTTAATTTATATATAAACTTAGTTATTCAGACTTTAAATATCATAATGGAATTAGTTTGTTTATTGATATATCATACATAACAAAGTTATAGGTTAGTATGGAGTTAGTGATAAGTTTATTAGTGTGGATGTTGTATGATGAGTGTCTAAATACTCATCATTTTTGTACTGTTTATAATGCCAAAAACATCTGAAAACACTCAGAAATACATCAAAATGATAAAAATATCACAAACAAGTGTTTTATATGTTTTAAATGCAAAACATCAAAACTGATGAAAAACGATCAAGTTTGCATAATTGGCGCTTTAGTCCCCAAGTTACAAATTTGTCAAAATTAGTCCCCGGTAAATCAAAATAAAGCAAAATGTTATTTAAGGTCCATAAGATTCAAAAGTTGTCAAAATAAACCCTTCAAAGTTTAAAATTTACAATATGACAACTTTAGTCCCTCAAGTTTGGAAAATGTCAAATATAGTCCTTGGTTAAATTAAAAAGTGAAAATTATCAAATATTAACCTTGTACTATTCATAAATGACAAAATTGGTCCTTATGGTGAACTTTTGAAAAATTACATGTTTGGTCCCTAGAGTTACAAAATTGGCGCTTTAGTCCTTGGACTTATAAAAATGGAATTTTATGCAACATTAGTCCTTGTACTATTCACATGTTACAAGTTTAACCCTTGTGATAACTTTGGAAAATGTTCAAGATCAATCCTTCAAGTTTACCAAATTGCATAAATGGTCCTTGTGAATTAACTTAACCAAACGGACCTTACTTTGTTATTATTAAACCAAATCCAAATCCACTAAACCCAGCTGTGGCCCAATCTCCTCAGACCCAAAACCAAACCCGACCCACCCACGTTTAATAATTAAAACCAAAACCCTGACCCTTTTTTTCCCTCTTCTTCTTCCACCTCACACCCCCACTGTAACACCACCCACTTGCACCTCCACCTTACCCCTTCCTCACCTCTACTTTACTACCCACTCCCTCCACCACCTCTGCCACTACCACCCCCCACAATAAATGCCCTTCACACCATATTTCCCTCCCAATACCACTCTTACCCACGATATTGACCAAAACTACCCCAACTTGGCCTAAACTTTACCAAATATCTTCCCCGACACTTCTACATACTCCCAAGAAGCTTTAATTGTGCCTGCCACCACCCCCATTCCGTAGAGCGCTTTTGGCCAAAATCTGTTTGAATGGCTAGGATCAAATTGACTGTATCAATGGTTGAGATTAGAGGTGGAAATGATCAGAAAGTGGGGAGAATTCAAAGAGTATAAAAAGAAGCAAAGAAGCAGAGGAACAAGGACTCTTGGGCTAGCCAATTGTCAAACCTTGGCCTTAAGCCAATGTCACCTTAGACTAGTGTAATTTTTAATGCTTTCATTTAAATTAAATGTCATTTACAAATTTTAATTAGTGTAATGGAACCTTATATTAGTGTAATGGAATTCTAATCTCAGTTTAATTATAAGTCTCTTTCACATTTCAAGTTCTTCAATATTTTCCTTTATTTCAAGTTATTTACATTTTTGTTGGATTATTGTTGTTTGATGGACTCATATAGGTCACTTAAGCTCCTGACAAAGCTTAATTAGCTTTTAGAAACCTTAAATCACTTTAGTCTTTATAAAATCAAAAATCACTAAAAATAGAGAAAATACAATGGAAAATCAAAAATATGTGTTCTTGGGTGATACAGCTTGGAGCATGGTTCATAATGGATTGCCATGGTATTAGTGTCCGGGGAGGCTATAGGTATTGGTTTTGATAATTGGTTCCATAGTCTCACCATATCACCATGTAAGCTATTTTTCTCAATTTTGCATTTCTTAGTTTTAGTCTTTATTCTGTGGTAATTCTTATGTTTATGTGTTTATTTGATGTTATGTAATGTAATTATAGCTTAAAATTAGGTTGTTATGTTTTGGATTGGTTTGTGGTGAGATATTGCATTTGACCGCTAACATGCCAATTTTTGAAATCATAAACCTTGACTTTGTGACTATCGGTTAAGGTTGAAAAGGTCCATTTTGACACCTTGGTTCCTCCGATTTGATGGAATGGTCAGCATAGTTTTTGCTTTGAAAACCTCAAAACAATCTCATTTAATGGTTGTTTGGATTTGCTGATAAGTAGAGTGCCAGTGTATGTTTGTTGTTGTTTGTTGTTGTTATATGCAATATTAGTTCATAATAGCTCAGCATCACCATAAAATAATCTGTCCTTATTTGTTAAATAGTCAAAATCATGTTTAATCTTTGATAGATAGTGTAACGTTAGGATTTTGAGTACAAATTTCATCATAGTTGCTCATAAGTATGTTATTTAGCTTAATTCAGTTTCATTATAGCTTAATATAAATATATATAATCAGAGTTTAAGTTTTAAATTCATTTTAGTCAACTTTATTGTTTTTATAAAAAGTCAAATTTTTCTTAGTACGCTTTTGAATAAAATTCATAATTTTAGTAAGTGCTTAATACTAAGATTTAGCTTATACCCTTATGGGATATTAAAATTTTGTTGCTTATCTAAATTATAAAAATATTAGCTTGTATCTTCTTAGCTTTTAGACTGCTTATTGGTTAATCTCTTTTAGTCCTTGTTGAAATCATGCCTGCGTATGTGTTTAGTTGTCTAGTTCATGAGCTTGCAAAAGCTTGTTGACTTGACACTAGCTTGTGCATTTTACTGATTTATGTAGCCTTTCTAGCCTATTGTTCATATTAATGCTTGTTTTTACATTTTTAGCTTATTTACATAGCTTAATCACCCAATCATTTTTGTCCCATCTTACTAACTTCACTGAAGCAAACAAAGGAAGTGAGTGTTTTTCAATAGCTAATGAAAAGTTCCTCCTTAAGCTTGAGCTTGTGATTATTAGCTTCATTTGAGGCTAACCAGTCATACTCAATGTTTCTGTGTTTGTTGAGCTCTCAAAAGCTCATTTGATAAGTTTTAAGGAGCTTATTGTTTGCTCATTCATAACAGTTAACTGGTTAAATCCATTAACTTACACCATTTCCAATAGCTCCTAAAAAAGCTTATTAGTAATCTAGAGCTTGTGTGTTTTAGCTTTATGTTAAGTTCATCCACCAAACTCTATGTTCCAATGCTTAATCTCCAAGTTGCAGCTTATTAAGTAGGGCTGCAAAAAGATTTTTATTTTGTCCCATTTCTGAGTATGCTAAGAACTCGCTAATCATAGCTACTTCATAAGCTCTTTATAAGCTCATCTCTGTGATCCCCATAGGGAGAGCTTTGGCATTTTAGAGAGCTATCCAACCCAGCTTGCTACTCCAATTCCTATTTTGCCATTTTAAGCCTATACTTTTAGCTTAATCTGCCATTCAAAAAGGTATGTGGTCGCTTTGATCTGTGGTTATATGGTTTTGCTTATTAGCTTATTATAAGCTTATAGGTGAATGCCAGTGCACTAGCTTGTTTATACTTGTCCATATACTTATATACATATTATTTTTTCATTTACTTATCAGTGTGGAGCTTATACCAAGCTTTTACAAGCTTCCACTCAATCCAAGTTAAGCCAAAAACTTAACTGACTAAACCATAAGCTCACACTATGCCAGTCCATTTTCTAGTTCATACTTGTTTATTGGACTTATGTATATCTTATTTTGCCTTTTGCTTCATCTCGTGATAGCTTATTTCAAGCTTATTCCAAGCTTGAGTTCCAACATCAAGCCAAAAAGCTTAACTCTGGACTCATAAGCTCATAATTTGCTTATTTCTAAGTTTGTAGCTTTGTGTCTTCATTAAACATGTATAATGTCAAGATATATTTAGTTCCGTAAATAGAAAAGCCAAAAGAATCATTTTAAAGCTAAGTGATAGCTTTTTCTTAGTACTTATTTGCTTATTAGCTTATTTTTGTTAACAAATATATAGTTTTTATATTTTTCCTAGCTTCTTTTATTTATTTTAGAATTTTGTAAAAGTTTCAGATTTTTCTTTGATCATTTATTATTTTTAATAAATCAATGATATTTTTAGTAATTAATAATAGTAAATAATTAATAATAAATAAATAAAAAGCATAAAAATATCTTTTCAGTTTTAAAATTAGTTTTCTATTATTTTAGATTTTTCTAAATTAAAATTTCATTTTTCTAGGTTAATTTTGTATTTTCTTATATTCTAGTGCATTTTAAATACTTAATAAATAGTTTTTAATTAATAATAATTAATTAAATAGTTATAAAAATAATTTTCTTTTTCTATAAATTTTCTTTTATCTTTAGGTTTGTAAAAATGTCATTTTCATATTTTTAGGTCTTTTATTTCTTAGTTCTCACTTTTTATTTTGTACGCTTACGTAATTTTTTATTTAAACGACGCTTTAGGTTTTAAACGCTCATCATTTTGCAAATAGTGATAGCGCTATTTAATATATTTCATCTTTTTAATTTTATTTAATTTGCATTTAAGTCGCTAAGACATGTAAATCCCTACTATAGTTATATTCGATTTGTTTTTATACGCTTACGCTTAATTTAGGTTAAACGGACGCTTATATATCTTTCACGCTTTAGGTTTCGATTGTACGCTTTAATGACGAGTGTGATGAGCTATTACTATTCACATTCCTAGTGTTAGTCAATCGATTCCCTGCTTTTCCTATACTAATATTATTTTCAACAATTCACAAGTCATTGTACCGTAACGCCACGCCACCAGACATAAACGATCCAAGGATATTTTAATCCTTGGTAAACTATCATTCTCTCCCCTGCTGTCGCCTTTTATCATCTCTGTTACGTTGACCGCTCACAAGCGGTTGATAAGTGTGACGGAGAAATAAAAGAAGGTAGTTCGGGAGGAATCATTGTATTAATAGTGCATCTGGGTTCAGATTTTATATTACTTACTAGTATGGTTTGAGTTGGTGGTGCAAATGAAACTACTATTAGTTGTATGGATAATATATATGCACTGAACGATACAATGCATGAAATATTTTTAGGTTTATTATGCAGTTTACGTTGTCAATATTATATATATATATTTATTTGTTGTTTTGTTTTTTGTTTTTGTTTTGTTTTTTTTTAATTAGTGCATCAAAGATTATAAATAAGGTGCATCTAAATGTATTTAACATATACTGATCAACAAATTCAATTACAGACAAAATCATTTGCATTATATCTCATCTGGAACACCCATCTGCAGCCTAAATTAACAACATCAAAACATAAAATCATGAAGTCGGAATGGGAGACAGGGATTGAACCGTTGATTATGGGATTTTTCTAATGATACACATAGAGATATTCTTTGGAAGGAAAAAAGAGTTCAATTGTCCGAAAAAGAGAGTGTCCAAAGAACTAAACCAGCTAATCTTCAAAGAAGAAGTACGTGGTGAAGATGCCGATGACAACTATCAACGAAAAAGAGAAATGCCGGAACAAGAGTCAAAAGGTACAAAGAATTTCAACGGCTCAAAGTCTAATTTACATAAGACTCAATTTCAACGCCTTCACCAAGGGTTCAAAGTATTATGATGAGCACGTAAGAGAAACTCAAGAAAAAATGGAGCTTTCTCGAACAAATTTACACCAAAGAAACAATATGATGTGATAAATTTCAATTATGAACTAGATCTACGCATTTTACCGTATTATGATGGTCTCAGATAATATAAGACATAAAACAATGTTATGTTATAATCAAAACTTATGTCTTTGACTCTATGAATGGCATGTTACATATATGGGTTATAATGAATGATGTTGGAATGTGTTTAAACATAGAAGCGTTAATGGTGCATCAATATGATATAAAAAAGGTAAATCAAATTGATAATTAATGATACACATGTGAATGAGGATGAACTTACATTAAATAATATTTTCATAACTTTCACATATGATTCTATGAATGACAAGTTATATTACCTTATAAGTTGAAATGTGTTTGAACATACATGGGTTAGAATGGTGCATCAATATGATAAAAAAAAGGTGAATCCAAATGATAATTATCATACATATGTGAATGATGTAAAAATTACATTGAATGATGTATAAAATAATCAATATAGTAAAATCATTAAAATAAGTTTTAATATAGTAAAAATTACATTAAACGATGGAAATGTGTTTAAACATACATGGGTTGGTGCATCAATATGATAAAAAAAGGTGAATCCAAATGATAATTACTGATACATGTGAATGATGTAAAAAATAACTGAATATAGGAAAAGTTAATATTGAAAATTATGGCATCAATATATTAAAAAAGTGTAAAATATAATGCATCAAATATAATGCATCAATATGAAAAATTAATAACTAACCATACAATATAGTAAAATCACTGCATCAATACTTTAAAATATAGTGCATCAATCAACAAATTTTACAAAGATGCAATTAAATTTCATAAAATTACATAAAATTCCATAAAACTCCAGTATCCAAAACATAACACACAATTCCGTAAAAAATCAACAATTCATATACATCTTAGTAGTACCAAAGAATCGCTTTCCTATGGCTAACAAACTCAGATAGGCTACTGTAAGGCCACAACCGCCAAGTATTTACAAGCACAACATTTAGTTCCATAACATTACTATCTATTGTGCCGAAATAACGATATGACAAAAGTACTTTTATCAATAACAATTCCAAAACCAATGACAAAATTTTCGCAATTGTAAATGTCATGTGAATACACATTTGCCTAATATACAAACAAGTAATGGTGCCGCGATCATATGCCAACCTTAAACAACCAAACGCGGGACAAACAATGTGTAATACTCAACACAAATCAGTCCCCATCATGTCTAAAAACCAACACTTATATTAACATAAAAACCAACACTTATATTCACATGCTATACGTACAGAGACTGAAAGTACATAAACACTAACATCCAACAACTACAATTACATACTTGATCCACAACCTACACCAAAGAAAACTACCAAACACGATTTTATTATAGATAACCAACTAAGACAATCAACTACATGAACATGCCCAGCTTTTCAAAACCCAAAAGCATAAAACCCACTCGACATCTAATCACTAACATCATCATTGAAATCCATGACACTGATGTGCATCCGCTTCTTTCATACCGCCCATAGCCTCCGCCAACACATTGTCCAAGTTGTCAAGTTTCTCGCGATCCTTTGAATAGTTTCATAGATGCAATCAATGATGACATTAGCAAGATCGTGAGATGCACCAAAAGTTTCAAGCTCCAACACAAATTCCTCTTCCTTCTCGATCTTCATACGCAAATCGTTGCATTCCCTGCTCAAGCTTTTGAATAAAGCCTCCTTCTTCATTTGTTGAAAAACTTGAAACATTTTGGAGCTCATCGATCCGGACTGCCGCTTGAGCTCACTCAAGTTTGACGATTGGACATGGCTTATCACAGTGGTAATTTGTGAAATGAGCTGCTAATAGTAGATGTAAAACCTAGAAAACATAAGTCGCTATTTATAACCACTCACAAACCCTAATCCTTTGAACTAAATCACATAGCTGTGACCAGAACCATACAAACAAAGAGTAACCGTGATAGCTTACATTTCCCATGCATAAAATAATACTCCTATGTCCTATTTTTATTACGTGTTTCCCTTTTTGGGATGTCTCAAATTAATTTGTCCCCTTCAATAAATGTGTAATCAATATAAATCAAGTTTAATATATTTTTTATTGTCCATGTTTCCTTTTTGGGATGTCTCAAATTAATTTTAAAATATAGTGCATCAATCAACAAATTTTACAAAGATGCAATTAAAATCCATAAAATTCCATAGAATTCCATAAAACTCCTGTATACAATACGTATGACAATTCCGTAAAAAATCAACATACATTAAATGATGGAAATGTGTTTAAACATACATTGGTTGGAATGGTGCATCATGATAAAAAGGTGAATCCAAATGATAATTAACATACATATGTGAATGATGTAAAAATTACATTAAATGATGTAAAAATAACTGAATATAGGAAAAGTTAATATTGAAAATTATGGCATCAATATATTAAAAAAGTGTAAAAATATAATGCATCAATATGAAAACTTAATAATTAACCATACAATATAGTAAAATCAGTGCATCAACATTTTAAAATATAGTGCATCAAGCAACAAATTTTACAAAGATGCAATTAAATTTCATAAAATTCCAAAGATCCAATACGTATGACAATTCAAGAAAAAATCAACAATCCATATACATGCATCAGACAAGCATGACATTATTCTGCATAATATGATTATTTAGAAAAAAAAAACAAAAAACAAAGACGACAAATTGCAATTGAAAGTGTATATAGGTGCATATCATAATTGTTGGGCCATATACAATCATGTATATGTGATTTGATACAACAAAACTACATATGCTTCAATGAAGATAATTGAAGGACTTAATATGCATAATGGAGATTCTACAAGCTGATGGAGTATATGCAAAATACTTATTTTTATTAAAGATTACAGAAGATATTGTTTTACTTGTAGGTTAAGTTTGTAACCCTAGCACCTCTATTATATAAAGAGATGACAGGCACGTAATTTAATATATGATTAGAACTACACACAAAAATATACACGTCCCATATATTATTAGTTAGTTCATAGCTTCAAGGTTGAAAAACCATATCACTATTAAGGGTGATCGTATTAATAATATTGAGGCTTAGTTTGATATTATTACTGTGTTATGCTATTCTTATTGTTCGTGTTCTTCTTAGCCTACTGAAAGTAGATTCCGCGATACTCATTAAAGTTACATGTAGAATTCCACTTAGTAGTTTTGTATTTATACAAGATTGCTAAACCCTTTATAAGTTAAAGGTTAAAGATCCATATAACAACAACCGCCTACTAATTGGGATCTACATTTGGTATCACGCCAGGGGAAATTCTACATGAAGAACGAAAGCACGATCCAAAGGAAGTTTGCAAAGGATGGCCATTTTTACACATCATCCAGTGATCCAAACAAGAAGGTAAAATTTTGTATTAACTGTCATGATTCTTATCAAACCTTGCTTAAAGATCTTGAACTTGAAAAACGAGTCATAGAACAAACTAGGAGAAACTAGAATATTTATTTAATCTAGAAGAAGTTGAAGCTAAAGTTCTTGTTTATAAAGAGAATGACTAAGCTTGGATGTAAAAGTACAACCAACTAGAGTATCAATTAAAACTAAGTGATTGGAAGTTAGGTTGTAAGATATCGGTTGAAAAGCTCACCAAGGAAAGGGATGATCTTTTACAAAAACTTGCTAGTCAATCTTGTGAATCTATGAAAAGTGAAAGTTTAGGTGAGAAGAATGATACACTAGAATCACCTACACAAACTGATAAGATTGATAGGAATAAGGTCAACATTGAAGATTGGGTTGAATGTGATGATAAAGTAGTTCCCGGAGTTTTTCAAAGGTTAAAAAGAAAAAGAGCTTGAAGTCCAGGAAGTTTGCGAACCTTTAGAAACTAAACCTGTTAAAAGTCACAAAAAGACTAATAAACACCCTAGGAACAACAACAATAGTCCTAGAGGTAATCAAAGAAACTGGAATGGGATGATAACTCAAAAACTAGGGAAGAATTTTGAGTTTCGAATAAAGCTTATGTTTGTGGAAGTTTTGATCATCTCAGATACATGTAAACACAAGAAACCCTTAGTAATCAAAAGGGTATGGAACAACTCAAGGAGGATTCACCATAAAAATTTTTCAAGTGATTCTAAATATCCTCAACAAAGAAGGTTTTTAACCCATCAGAAGCTTACTAAACAAGGATTGAAACAAATTGCTAGGCCTAAAGTGACAAGATCAAGATTTTCAAAGTATCGATAGGTTATCCCGGTAATCAAGCTAGGCCAAAAGGAAGTACCGCTAGGTCAAAAGAAAGTACCGCTGGCCTAACTCAGAGGTTAGTGTTGTTAAGGCTTCAAATGAGATGGGTTTGGAAACCTAAACAAGAAGAATTAGATGTTTCTGAAAACAAGAATTCATCAAAGATCTTAGCACGATATGATTATGTTGATGCTTATGGAAGATTCAAGTCTATTCTGGCTTGGGACTTGAAAAAGCATTATTTTTAATGTATTGTGTGCATAGCAATTCATAGAAAGTGGGTGATTGAGAATTGCTATGGTGTATGGTGTTAGTTAACATGAAGGTTTATGGTGTTTATTCAATGTACTCGTTTCAAAGTATCGCTGCACTTATCAAGCAATCGGAGTGCAAGTTATGATTGGTCAAGTTTGCCGCAGAAACAATATTGAAATTTGATAGGGAAGACAACATTTTGTGTCACTAATTAGAGATTAGTTAGTTGGGACGTTTGTGTACGACGCCGTGTTGACCGACATATCCCGAAGTACTGCTATCTTTGTACGATATTGGGTAACACATGGTTTGATTTCTCAGATGCTTTATGGTTATTATTTTTGAGAATTCAAGAGCAGTTAACATAAATTTCGGGGAAGTGTATACAAGTTGCTTATCTTCACAAAGTTCCCTATTCGATGATTACAAAAAGGGGAAGAAGTTAACATAGAAGATTATTTCACGGCTTATTTATGTGTGTTTGTTTCATTCACGGGAGATGATTACATCCTCAACTTCTCTGTTAAGGGGAAGTTAGGTACCACGACTTTGTTTATTTGTCATCATTAAAAAGACAAAATAAATACAAAGAATATAGAAACAATGGGAATGAAGATGCTCGTCATTGAAGATTCTTGAAAATTCATGAGAATGGTTGTAATATCAAATAGGGAAGATTGTTTGGGTATACAATCATGTATCATGTGATTGATATAAAAACTACATATGCTAATGAAGATAATTAAGGACTTAATAGCATAATGGAGATTCTAGTGATGGAGTATATCAAAATACTTATTTTTGTTAAAGATTGAAGGTATTGTTTACTTAGGTTAGTTTGTAACCCTAGCACCTCTATTATATAAAGAGATAGCCAGACACGTAGTTTATTATATGTTGTTACACACACAAAAAATATACAAGTAAGCATATATTATTAGTTAGTTCATAACCCCGAGGTTGAAAAACCCACATCACTATTAAGGGTGATGCATTAATAATATAGAGCTTAGTTTGATATTATTCTTGTGTTGCTATTCTTATTGTTAGGTGTTCTTCTTAGCCTTCTTGGTAGATTCCGCATACTCATTAAAGTTAATTAGAATTTCACTTAGTAGTTTTGTATTTATACAAGATTGCTAAACACTTTATAAGTTAAAGGTTAAAGATCCATATATGACAATGTCCTACAATTGGGATCACAATAATAATCCGAAAGCGTTAATCACCACCGTAATTAACATCCATGGCCTTGAGAGTAGAGCGGCATGCTCTTTGTTACCAATACTGATGCGTGTCCACATAGGGCACATGTCACGGAATTATGTCCTTGAGCCTTCCCATGAGTGGCTCGCTTCGTCCTGCTGTTTCATGCTTGAATTCTTTTGAATTATACCATCCAATGTTCTTCCATTGGTATGAACCCCGGTCCTTTGTTCTTTGATTGTTTGAACCTTTATAACAACACCTTGGGTTCACTAACGCCAAGCATTGAACAAAATGTATCCGATTTACTCTTTCTTTTAAACCAAGCTGGAACATAGATTCGGCCCTAGAGAATCGGACAACTCCAAACGATACACATCAAGCTTTTCTCATAAGGCATCAACACATCAACCGTGTGCTTCAACAATACAATTGAGCGAATAACGACATCTGCTCCGAATCGGCAACATTAACAAGCGCATCCAAACAAACATCATCAAAGTCTTACACCACCTATCAAGCACATACTCTCGGAAATCCTCAACCCATTTAACCTCAAAACATAAAAGATAATGGGCAAAGTAACAAACAAATCAAACCTCTTGCATGAACAGGGTAACAAACATATCAGAACCACACAACAAACACTGTATAAGTAAAAAATAAATAAATTATTGCCTTAATTAATGCATCTAAATACATATAACAAAATCATTTAAATGTAACAAATTATAAAATACTCAATAATCATCAATTCTTTTTGAATATAAAATACAGTAATTAGTGCATCTAAACACAACAAAAAAGGGCATCTAAAAAATAAGCTATAAGCTATTACAATGCTACCAGAAGCTTCCATAACCTAAAACTAAACTTAACCATCTAAAGTTATCATACTGCAACTAAATTAGACCCTAAAAAAGCACAAGTTAAAAGCATCTAAGCACAACATTAGGTTTCCTAAAAGCTTAAGCCAAAAGCAGACCCTGAAGGGAGTGATTTGAGCTTAAATTCAAATAATATAGGAAATTCTTAAAAACAAACAAAAATAATATAGTGAAAGACAACCAACCAAAGAGCATATTTCCAGATTTTCAGCTAAAAAGACATTATCATGCAGATTTTAAAAATAAAAAAACAATAGTGGATTGGGATATATGGTAAAAGCCGATGCTCGAGAGGGAAAAACAAAAGCGATCATAATAAGCTAATGCTACAAGCTTACAAAGGATTCTAAAAGGCATCACATATCAAATCTAAACAATAAGCTATGAGCAATAACAAATGTCAAACCATATCAAAAGAGAAATGCTTGAGTTTAAAATAGAATAAGTATGGTGCAGTCCTAAAAGGATACTAAAACAAACTATATGAACTAATCTAAGGCTAAACTGAATATAAATACAATAATTAGTGCATCTAAACACAACAAAAAAGGGAATCTATACAAGAATTTACATACCTCAAAAACTTCAAACGATGCCTTGTCATTCCACTTTTTAACACCTGTGTCCCGAATGAAATATTTCTCAAAAACCCAATATGTTGAGTGCTAGGACAAACAATTTGTAGCAATGAAATTTCTTCTTGTATATCAAAGAACACGTTTAAGGTATAAATCTGACATCCTTTTCCAATTTCAAACCAGTCACATGCATCGGTTTTATACCTAGATTCATGATCATTTTTATTGAGAATACCTCCGAGAATCCATAGAATCAAGTGACTAATAAACTCAACAAGGTTAAGTTTGCATTAGTCCATCTCCCAAAAATGATTCTCGATTGACCTCGATGTTGTACGCATCAAACCGGATAAGTCTTCATCACGCAAAAGGAATCCATCTAGACCGCATGTCGTAAATATCCAAAACTTATTTTCGAGATAGGCCAAACTCATCAATGATCGATTTCCATTCTTCCTCAAAAATACTTGGCGAAATATGATCATTCCAAACGGCATGACCGTTTCCTAAAGTCGGTGTTATTGCAAAGCGAAGAACCAACTCGTAAAAATGCATCGAATGATAAAATAAGTGCATCAAATAATAAATGTTTCATTATTACAAAACTTAAAAATTCGAATAAGTGCACCAAATATACCTTAACCGACAATTTAATGTGCACATGTCCACATGCAAATCGATGGCGTTAGGAAAACATCGACAATGGCTTGTTTCATCGACGGGTCCCGGTCAGTCGCAACAACTTGCGGATCGATTACAAGCCTTTTAAAAGCCCGCAAAGCCACTTATAAAGGCTATATTGTTTCATCGACAAGCGACCCGACACAAAAAGTGACCGGTTATGATTATCAATCCCATAAAAGGCACAAACACCATTACTGCACGCAATTTATTTTTAGTGCATCAGTTTATTATAAAAAGGTGCACCAATAGATATGAAAAGTTGACCAATAAATAAATCGACAAAAAAATAAAAGTAATGCATGAAACATACTTGTTCGACCTAAAGGTGGCATCCAAGGATATCCGCGTCTCCAAACGCCGGTAATTCAACTTGGCACAACTATCATTAAAACAAAGCAGATAAAGAATCTCCTCACCCTATAGTAATCGACAAAAACCCATAATGCTTCTCAAGGTTCTCTAACTTCTCCACCACCATCTAGGCGTCACGGTCTCCAATAAAGGAACTCACATCACGTTTAAAATTCTTGCGATCCACCACAGTTGCACCAATATTCTCAAACCCTCCATAAATCTTTCTTAAGACTAAACGCTCTACAGGTCCAACATTGGAATTCAATACTTGCCAGTATTGCTTAGAACACCCCATGTCCTCGAACTCATTAAAACATGCTTCTTTTGAAACTAGCGGATGGTTGTGTTCTTCAACAAACCGCACCTGTGCACAACCCCATCGACTTTCCTAACCCTCAAGAGCTAAACAACCAGTCTTACGAAGTATTCTTCCTAAACTTTCTTAACAAAAGAATCACCAACCCGTTGACAAGTCTATTCCCTTGCCATTGTCAATCGCCCCATCGCACTTTACCATTCACCCTACCACGCGGCAACATCGAATCCGACCTATGTCTATCATACATAGAATCTCTTTTCTTCCCACCTCTTATTACAAAAAGTAGTTAATACTAGGATAATCGCTACCATCGGGATTGCTCTCAGTACCAAGCTTAATATCAAACCCTCCCATTTTTGAATAATGTCTGTAAAAGTTGTACGCTTGCACCAAGGATACAAACACAGTTCCTTTTGCGGTTTAAAGAGACATTATCCCATCAGGGAACCCAAACCCTTGACCCATCAATAACCGACGAAACACCAATAGATCGATCACCAACATTTGAGACATTAACAACCGATGAAGAACTAGACGAACTAACAAGTCTCGAACTAGAATCATCACTCATGATCGAGCTAGATACACGCGTACACCATCGAGAACCTAAAGTATAACTACCCCCACACACATAACTACAATGCTGCTTTGCCAACATTGTTTGAAGAAGAAATCGTACCTATAACTGCAGATATGAAAACACAACTATTATAACATGTTTGTGCAACTAGTACTTATAACCAAATATGAAAAGTGCATCTGTAAATATTCATTGCATCTGTACACAAAAAAACGTGCATCAAACAAACTTAATCCACTAACTTCATATAAATCGCATCAACTTATCACCTCACTTCAAGTTATACATTGTGCATATAAACTTAATCAACTTATCCGTGTACAGATATCTAGTACATATCACTTCAAGTTATACATTCAATGCATATAAACATAATTAATCCACTAATGCATATCAATCGCACACAAGTGCATCGGGATACAAAAATAAAGGTGCATCAACAAACTTGTCAGTCACATCAACTTATCACTCCACATACAACTGCATATGAATACAAACATAAAGGTGCATATCAACAAACTTAATCCATAATTCGTATACAAGTGAAACTGAATACAAAAACTTAATCAACTAATTCATATAAATTACATACAAATGCAACTGAAATACAAAAATAAAAGTGTATCCACAAACTTAATCAACTAATTCGTATACAGTGTCGATACAAAAAATAAAAGTGCATCAACAACATTTATATCAACTATTGCAGCAACAACAACGTTAATATTAACATAAACAAATCTGAAGCATCTGTATCACAACATAAACAACACGTATATCAACTATTGCAACAACAATAACATTAATATGAACATGATTGATAAATTAGTGCATCGTATTATACAGACAAATTGATTTAATCCACTAATTCATAAACTCTATACATTGTGCATATAAACTTATTCAACTTATCCGTATCTGACTATCTAGTACATATCACTTCAAGTTATACATTCAATGCATATAAACATAATTAATCCACTAATTCATATCAATCGCACACAAGTGCATCGGGATACAAAAATAAAGGTGCATCAACAAACTTGTCAATCACATCAACTTATCACTCACATACAAGCATCGAATACAAAAATAAGGTGCATATCAACAAACTTAATACATAATTCGTATACAAGTGAACCTGAATACAAAAACTTAATCAACTAATTCATATAAATCACAAAAATAAAAGTGTATCCACAAACTTAATCCACTAATTAGTATACAAGTGCATCCGATACAAAATAAAAGTGCATCAACAACATTTGTATCAACTATTGCAAAGAACAACAACGATATCTGAACATAAACAAATCTGAAGCATCTGTATCACAACATAACCAACACTTATATCAACTATTGCAGCAACAATAACATTAATATGAACATGATTGATAAATTAGTGCATCTGTATTATACAGCAAATTGATTTAATTAATATATATATCAAAAAATAATAATAATAAATAATACATAATAATACATAACAAACAGCAATTAATAAAAATTAGTGCATCTGTACAAAAAATAAAAAATAAATAAATAAATAAAAAAAAAAAAAAAAAAAAATCAAATTAAGCTAACAACGCAACTGCTAAAACATAATCATTAACATATATGATAAAAATAACAAAATAAAATAAAATTAAAATATACTAAAAAAACACACAAATCGTCAGATAATACACATATTAGGTCAATATCAATAAAATCAACATATAACATCAGATTAACATCGAAAATAAAGGGGAAAACGTGTTACGTCACATACTCATACAATTAACATAAAAAAAATACGATTATAGTTACGATTAACATACGTTGATGTCGGAATGTCATTATGAATGACGAGATGATCAACATCGAGATCTTTGAGTTGTGATGAGAAAAAATTGAGTGAATGAAGTTTTAGTTTTATAGAGAGAAATTTTGGAAAGGATAATCCCAAATAATGATTTTGATTTAACATTATATACGGTATTGTTAAAAAATTACGGAAATTACCTCCAAAAATATAAAATGTTACATATAGGCCCTTGTAGTTTGATGAAAAAAAGGAGGGGAGGAGGAAGTGATCTAATGGTTGAGATCACTTCTCTCACTTTTCCATAGATCAAATTTTCAAATGAACCGATTTCTATATATATATATATATATATATATATATATATATATATATATATATATTTCATATTACGAAGCTGCGTCTTTAATTTGATAATTATATTTTCGTTTTCAAAAATTTAACCGTATTTAATATTCAAATCGTTATCACATAATCATATTTTCAAAATAAAATAAATGAATCCTACTGAACTTATATAGTAAAATATTTTGATATTTATAATCCTATGCATATTTATATGTTGTAATTTTAAAGCAACATATATATTGTATTTTTAATATATAAAGTATAGGGGTATAAAGTATAAAGGTGAATTTGTTTAATTTCTAAAGTTATTATAAAACATGAAAACTTATAATATTACACTTAACCTTATATAATTTTTAAAATTCAACCACTAAAGTTTTATTAATTACCTCATATTTTTTAAGTTTTGCTTTTACAAATATTGTTATAAGTATAATTAGTATATTTATTTTATATTAAAGTAACCCGTCTTACAATTTGATAATTATATTCGTTTTCGTAATTTAGCATTATTTGAAATGTAAACGTGTCCACATAAGTTAAACTTAAATGAAATAAGTGGGTCCTTATTGAACGTAAAAAGTAAAAAAATTGATACTTATAATCTTATGCAAATTTTTATGTTGTTATTTTAAAACAACACATACATTGTAATTTTTAAGA
The DNA here is from genome assembly GCA_910596185.1 of Chrysanthemum makinoi. Classification (NCBI taxonomy): domain Eukaryota; kingdom Viridiplantae; phylum Streptophyta; class Magnoliopsida; order Asterales; family Asteraceae; genus Chrysanthemum; species Chrysanthemum makinoi. The sequence continues at coordinate 225,104,064 of OU343219.1, read as the reverse complement.
TATAAAGTATAAAGGGTATAAAGTATAAGGGGTATTTGTTTATAATCCAAAGTTATTAAAAAACATGGAGGCTTATAATATTACACTTAACTCTATATCATTTTTAAAAATTCAACCACTAAAGTTTTATTAATTACCTCCTCTTTTTTTAAGTTTTTGTTTTCACAAATTTGACACCTATATTTTTATGTGTTTTTTCTATCAACCAAAATTTTTCACCAAATTTATTAAAGTTTGACCAAAATCAATTTTATTTTGACTTTTATTAACAAATCACATCACACGATTTTGCTTGCATTGGAAATCAGCTCTCCTATTGGCCATTGTTTTTCAATAAGAACGAATTCTCCGATGACCGGACCATTAGAAGTTCTTGAAAAGTAATTAGAAAAAAAAAAAAAAAAAAAGATTGAAGGAGTGGTGTATGTATATCGGTTGAAAACAACCGATTTTCGTTTTTGGGTTGCCTCGACCGATCCTTGACCTACACCTCACATTGGTCATTTCAAAGTTATTTTGTCGAGAAAACGATGTGGCACCCGTGACACGGGTCCGACGTGTCAGGCTTAAAGGTTGACCAAAATCAATTTAATTTTGACTTTTATTAACCAATCACATCTCACGATTTTGCTTACGTGTGTGCCCCAATAGGCTCATGTATTTCTAACCGTATAACATGTGTATCCGGCTCACATATTCGAACATTCCTACCATAAAATTCCGTATATAGGCACTAAAACACATCTTTGAAACATTAAAATACATTCATGTATTATCTAAATCAGCAACTCAACTTAATTATACATTCATACCTTGAGCAGGCGTAGAAAATCCTTCCACGACAATCATGTGTTGATACTTAATCCTCTTCTAAAAAACGTACACAAAAAAATTGCATTACACTTTAGCATGTGCGATAAGATCATAAAACTGCAAAAACCACTAACATGTTGTATTATAGTGAGGATAACAACAAAGTTAGTCTTAACATCAAATAAGAAAACTTCATATTATAACAAAAGGGGTGTTTGGTATGCTTATTAAATGTGCTTATTGGCTTATTCAATTAACATAATACAATAAGTTTATGATAAAGCTATAAGTTTTTTTGAGAAGATTAGTAAAAAAACCCCGAACTCACAACTAATTCTATCATAGCTTAGTGTGTTTATAGTAAAAACACAAATATTAAGCGTAGAACTTTTCAATAAAACATTAAAAAAAAAATAATTAAAAAAAAAAATTACTAAAAGTTAGTGTGTATAACAAAAAAGTTACTAAAAACTATCAGTAGATGAGAATAGCGAAGTTAAATTGAAGTCTCTTTCGGATTCTATTCAGAAGCAAAAAGAGGTTAATACATAAATCATAAGTATAGAAGAATGGTTGTATCTCACATCCGTGATTACCAACCAATTAATTATCGCAGTATAGTAACGTAATAATCTGATTTAAAACTATATATTCTTGCTTAATAATTCTCATGTACATACTTTTATACGGCAGCAACTATTACTTTTTAATTTAGGAGGTGATTGTTATGAAATAAGGATTGTGATGCGTGCATTTTTTTATAATTTAAGGAAAAAACCTTCTAAATTAACCAATGACTATATAACCCATGTGTTTGTTTGTTTTTTTTAATAATTAGCTTTGTAAAACGTTTTAACCCGGCAGGACTTGTTGAGTTGAGGTTGATGTTATTGTTTAACTTTAACTATTGATATCATGTTGTACAAAATGTGCGAGTTTAGTAGCAGATAATTAGCGTTGATGGAGTTAAAATATGCTTCGTAAAGTTTTTAAAATGTTTTTATGGATATCCATATATAAATTTGAAACAATAATTCACGAGTCGTTGTTATAAGTAGAATCGCGTATATTTATTTTAATATCACACTAACTCGTGCTTACCATTTGATATTTATATTCCCGTTACTAATGTTATAAAGTATAGGGGTTATAAAGTGTAAGGGGTTATTTGTTTTTTTCTTCTTCTAAAGTTATTAAAAAACATGAAAACTTGTAATTTTACACTTAGCTCTATATAATTTATTTAAAATTCAACCACTAAAGTTTTATTAATTACTCCATCTTTTTTTAAGTTTATGTTTTCATAAATTTGACACCTATATTTTTATGCATTTTTTTTCTTAACCAAATTTCTCCACCAAAATTATTATGTTTGACCAAAACCAATTTAATTTTGACTTTCTATTGACCAATCATATTGCTTGATTTTGCCTACGTGGCTAATTCGAGCTCTCCTATTGGTTTATTTTTTTTTCAATAAGAAAGGTTTTGCAAAAACACTCCGAAATGATGTAATTCTTTTATTATATAAAAGATTCAGTGTTATGCGTACTAGTATAACACAAAATCAGGCCACATGCCTAACACATTTTATAAGAGCTCGAGGTTTGATAACTTGGTAAAATAAAAAAGGGTAATTACCGTTAGCTTTAATATTTCAACATTAACATCTAAAAACATCCTTTATCACAACACCATTTTTTGAGACCCATTAAAAAAAAATAATAATAAACAAATTACAAATTAACCTCTAAACTAATATTTCATTAATTAGACAACATAATATTTCATTAATAAACTTCAAAAATTACAATACGAAAAAAAAAATTACGACATAAAAAAACTACGAAAACAAACTACGAAACAAAAAAAACTACATAAAAGAAACAACGAAATAAAAATACAATACGGAAATAAAATAAAACTACTCGGGTCGGCGTTTCAAATTATATTTTTCTATGATTTTATGCTTTTCCATTTGGATCCAATACGCAATGTCCTCATCCATCTCCCGTTTATCTGAAATTTCACCTCTTCCAAGCACAATCGATGGTCTTTCTCTTTACGCGTCGTACGCCGATGGGCGCTTCGGTTAACACGAAGCTCGCTTGTTATATAGTCTCCGAATTGGCTTGACGAGTTACTTCCCTCGGTACTCGTCGTGGTCTCGAATTTGGATTTTTTCGCGGCACGTTGTTTGCAGGCGGACATAGTCTTGTATCTTCACCGAATAGCTCCTCGTTGCCCTTCGGAGGACTTCACCGGTTAAATCAACCAGTTCCGGCGCGTCCCATTTTGCATGGGTTTTCAAAATTTCCCACGTATCCTTTTGGTTAAACGAGGCTCCTTTATGCTCGTTAGTCGTCACGCCCATTTCATGATATCCAACTCATTTTCCCCACTTTTTCCCAAACATTGTGCACGTTTGAAAGCCGCGTTGAACTTTTGCCAATTCTCGTTCAACGTATGCCACTTGCTTGTCTACATATCCTTGTTGCGTAGTTGAAATTTTTTCTTATTGAACCCGTACATAACCCGATACCAAAACGTGTCGCCCTTTTGTGAAATTCCGACATTTTCATCCTCAAAAACGGAAACGTAACACAATGCAAGTATTATTTCCTCATTCGGTTGCCAACATAATGTAGTCCCGGTCATGTTGGGATTTCTTTCGGAATAGGGTTCCGGTGCTTTGTTTTTTTTGCCATCCGTTTACCTCGACTTTTGGGCTTTTGGGGAGACGTATGTGGTTCGGATTCTTCTTGTGTTTCAAATTGTGTGTGTGAGGATTGGGTTTGCGGTTGTGATTGTTGCTCGAATTGCAGATTTTAAAAATTGGTGTTTAGCATTGCATTGTGTTGTTGCCACATAAGAAAGGCTTGTTGTTGTTGGTAAAGTTTCTCGGGAGTCATGCCGAGTAGGTTAGAGAAAGGGGTTGAAGAAGACCCCGCATTTGAGTTTGACGAAAAAGATCCCGCGTTCGAGTTAGTAACACCGAGGAGGTTCAAGAAACTCTCGTTAGAAAATCCTGATTTTTTTTAAGAATGGAAGTATATAGAAAATGTTGTGTTTGAGTTATGATGTGTATAAAAAATACATGAGAAAGGGGTATTTATATAAAGTGAATATATATATATATATATAAATATATATATATATATATATATATATATATATATATATATATATTTTGGTTTTCTTGTTTGGTGGGATATGTGTGTGTGGTTGGGTGTGTGTGGGGAGAGGGGGATTTTTTTTTTTTATTTTATTTTTTTTATGTTGCGTTGCGGGAATAACTTGGAAGCAAACGACGTTGGTTTTTTACCAACCCGGTATGGTTACGCCAGCCAACGCCTAGCCACGTAGGCATAACACCGGTCCAGGCGTTACCATACCGTGCTCTAAGAAGATTTTTACCTTTAATATTCATACTTCTGGCCTACAACAATGCTATACAAGAAAAATGCGGCTAGTTTCGGAGCTTTTTTCCATCACATTCCTCATTACTCGAAGCAAAAGAACTAACACTATAACACATTTGTCATTTCTACACGCTTTTTTCTTCGCACTTTATAAACCGTGAACTTTTTTTTTAAAATATTCACACTTAAGAGTGCGAATAATTGTTTCAAAATCCTCGCACTTAAAAAGTGTGAAGAATTACCATATCACACTTAAAAGTGTGAAGAATTATTTCAAAATCAAAATCATCACACTTAAAAGTGTGAAGAATTATTTCAAAACAAAATCATTACACTTAAAAGTGTCAAGAATTGTTTTAAAACCCTCACACTTAAAAGTGTCAAGAATTGTTTTAAAACCCTCACAATTAAAAGTGTGAAAATATTCATATAGCTTCACACATAAAGGTGTGAAAATATTTGCTACACCTAATTGGTTCACACGCATACTAGTGTGAACTTTTTTATTCTTCACACTTTAAAGTGTGGCATGCTCTAATAAATGTGAATAAGTTACTATTTTGTTGTAGTGTAACTACTCCAAGAAGCAAAGTTTTTTTCCCGGTCAATCTTTTGGTCAACACTTACAATTTGTTTCCGAGTCCTTATTTGGAAAGAAAGGAAGAAAAGTAGAGGAGGAAATTAAAAAATGGAGAGTAATAAATCTTTCATCTAAAATTCAACAAACTCTTTCGTTCTATAATTCAATGGATCGATCAAGTGTTATTTTCCATATTTGTTTTTGAAATTATTGAATGATAATGCAATATAATGATATTTAATCTGCACTTGATACGCTACAAAACATAGTTCTATTCTCCACATATATTTTGCTACGGTATGATCAAATGTGAAGTTTTTTTTATATGGATAATAATTTTGCTACATTTAGAAGTGTCACAAATATTTAAAAAAATAATCCAGATATATTAGTGTGTACAATTAAAATAAAGCTACACTTATATGTGTTACAAATGTTTTCACATGTTTATTATAAATATTTTTTTGCAATTTGGACATACTTTTAGGTGTGGACATTCAAAAAGTATTTTCACACTTTTAACCATATAAATTTGAATAATATCTCTACACTTGTATGTGTTGAAAAATTTGTCACACCCATTATAAAACTATAACATTTTTCAAAGTACTGTTGACATAAAACTTATGTGATCCGTTTCTTTTATTGGTAAGTGTAGGTCCAGATAGAATAATCTACCGGACCCGGAACATCTCTCACTTATCTCTCACGTTCTCTCTCATTGATCAGCGCTCCGGCAACAAAAAAAATTGATCGGCGAACCCAACCCGATCTGACACCGAAAGATCTATAGTGATTTGTGTGAGTGAAAGCATAATATTATCTACATGAATAGATTATTTAAATAGGACTACAGTCTCTTTGTGAGAGAGATACATATTTTTATTGTGTTTTGTGGTTGTATCTTTGCCAATTTGTTACCCGGTACTACTCTCTTTTTTTCTCAGCCACATGTTGATTATTTGCTATGGTTTAAAGTTTTTTTTTTTGATCATTCAATCAATTAGGTTGGTGTTTTTTGATCTTATGGATTTGGTTTATTTAATGATATAATCGAGGTTTCATGGCATAGTTGATAGTTTTTGTTTATCTTCTTGATTTGTTGTAGTTCATCAGATGATATAGGTTGGTGTTTTTTGATCTTCTGGTTTTGGTTTATTTCATGATATAATCGAGGTTTTATGACATAGTTGATGGTTTTTGTTTATCTTCTTGATTTGCTGTAGTTCATCAGATGATTGATGTTGCTATGTGTGGAGTTGGTCAGTTGTTTTAAATTTGGTTTTTTCATGTTTCAGTTTCATGGTTGCTGCTTATAGTGTTATAGTTAGCACCTTTGTGATTTATCACTTTAGGGTTTTAAATACCTTGATGCATTCTTGTTAATTTTATGTGAAATCACTGTAGTAAGATGTTTAAAGATAGTGTAAAAGGCATTTATATTCAGTTTAATGGATGTTTAAAAATTGGGATGGTGAGTGAACATTATGCAAAGTTGTTAGGATAGTTGTTTATGTTTACTAGAAGTTATGAATACAGATAACTTGTTTCTGACTTTTTTTTTGGTTGTCTGTTTTATAGGCTTATAAAGGGCATTATTTTGGAAAAGTAGCATAACATGAATTTTTGTTGCAGCACATGTCTGTTATTTGTTATGTGTTGGCCAAAAAAATTGTCGCCTCCTATGTGAGCCTATATTTGAAAACCTAAGGCCATGAATGTGTGGGCAATGATGATTAGTCTGAGTGTTAACTATTTCATGAGTATGGCTCGCGCATTCCCGTATCTTGGCGGGGTAACCAGGAATGGTATGTGGTTGCAGCCATGGCGGGTGTGTAGAGTGGCTCAAGAAATTGCAAATCTCAGCCTCAAAAGGTTGACATCTGGCATAACGTAGTCGGCGTCATCAGTCACACGCGATTTAATAGTCCATTGGCCATTGTTTCAGTTCTAATTGAAATTATGATGTTTTAAAGTAACATTAAGTGTGACAACTGGCAATTAGGGAGCCTATTTTAGGTAACCGAATTACGCTAAGTTAAACCGAGTATTTGCCTTTAGAACAATATTTGTTGACCATGACTTGTTTTGATATCGATTATTGGTTTTTATGAATTATTTTATTATTTTATGAGTTGTCGTGTGAGTTTTAACTCTTTTTATTAAGCACTATGTGATTCGGCACAATAAATCCTATAACGAGAAATAACGTAACTTTTAAACTGTATCTCAAAACTTGACAAATAAATAGTCAAAACTTGTGGAAAAACGTAAATAAAAGCGATGGAAAGTCGAAGGAACGTCGTGGGACACTCGTAGGACAATATATGAGCTCGGGAATGGGTAAACGGGATAGTTTATGAAAAATTGCGGGCTTGACCCCTCCCTTTTTGTGAAACCGGCACCCCTCCCCTCCCCTCTCATTTTTATTTTAGTCCTCACTCACAAATACATATACCCTCATCCCACCCTCACTTCATCCATTTTTTCTCTCTTTAAAACATATACACTAACCAACTTTCTCTCTCTCCTAAAAATCAAAACCGTAACCCTAATATACCACCACCACCGCCGCCACCTTGCCGGCCAAATTCCGGCCACTTTCAAGCGAGTGGTATCTCACCACCACCACCATTTTGTAGATATTTATTTTCTCTTTCCATCCATATATGGCACGCCTATAGAAGCCTTCAAAAACACCTTCAAATCTTGCAAAAACTATTCGTGATTCTAGGGTTTTCAAGTAACTTGTTAGACCGGGTTTAGAAAAGATAAATGGAACGTGGGTAAGGCTCGTTTGAGCCATGATAAGCCACGTATGAGATTCATATGGCTCGTACATGGCTCAACCATGGTGGGTTTTGGATGAAACATGGGTCTAAAACTAATTTACAACTAATAAAACATGTAACTAGTGATTTGGTATCGTGTGTTGTATCATTTTATTGTGTTTTTGCATTTTTGTCATTGTTTCATGATATTGGTTTAGATTAGTTGATGGGTTTGATAATTGGATGTTGTTTGGAGGTTGATTGATTGTGTTTGGTTGTTGTAGAAGCCATTTGGGAGTGTTTGGATAGGTTTGGAGAGGCGTACGAGCCACTAGGGACTCGTACATGGCTCATGTGTTGCGTACGTGACCCATATGGACCAAGGGTCCGGGTCGGGTTATTGTGGTATCTTGTTGGTAGTTGTTGTTGGTGTTTGGATGAGGCAGCGTGGAGAAAGCTTAGAGCTTGTTTGGTTCACGTGGTATTAACAGGGACCGTGTCATGACCATTAGGGTCATAACATTGGTTACGGGTATTTTTGGTAGTTTGTTTGGATGGCGAGATTGATAAGGGTTGATTGAAGATTGATTTGCGCTATTGTGACTATTTGCTTGGACTATATTATAAATTGTCAACTTTGTGCAACGTCGGTGTTACTTTGACTTTTTAGTCATAGTTGACCCCGACAACGCCGTAACCTGGACTTTGGTATATATTGGACTATAGATTGATTAAAAGCCGAGAAGTCATGACTCGTGCTTGTGGACTCGAAACGAATAACGATTTGAAAATAATATTGGAGTTGACGTAACATATACATAAAAATGTTAATAAAACTTTGAAACATAAATAATAAACAGTTTTTATACCAAAACCTTCGATAACAAGACTTGTCTTGTTATTCACTATTTTAAATGAGAATTAACGACTAAAAACGAAAAGGTTTTCTAATTAATGAGTATTTAATGTTTTGAGTGCACGTTTATCGAAATGTGCCATTTATGAGCATTTAATACCATTTTCAAGTATTTAATTCTATTTACGTCTTGTGCATGGGTTACGGATGACCTAACATTAATAGCGTCGATCCACGTGGATAACGGACTTATTAGGTTGACGAATCTAATAAGAGCCCGTTAGGCACGTCAGATAACATTATTAATGGGTGAATTATCCTTTTGACTCGTTACGATGCGACCGGTTTATGGGATAATAAGCGACACAAATAAATGATTGAGTTTATCGAGTTGTCAAATTCGATAAGATCTACTATTTATTCCAAAACTTATTGGACTATGGAGCTTATCGCTTAGACATCTCATTGTGTTGCATTGAGTCGCATTGTGGTTATTTGAGTGCATTCATAATATCATGTTGAGTCGATGCACACACACAACGATACCAAACGCTAGGACTAAACGGTGAAGCAATATATTTTTGGAGATAAAGAAAAGGAATACATTGGGATAGATAATGTGGATTTTGGAAATATATATTAAGAATCGCTTTATATTAATAGGTTGTCCGAGTCAGTGATTCTTTGAGCTGTGTGTTAGCATTATCGTTGCTAGTGTTTATTTATGCATTGCTTGCTTGAGGTGAGTTTCATAGCCCCACTTTTATCTCTGTTTTTAACTAATTTGGGGGTGTGAAATCATGCTACTCTTTTGGGCCTTTTAAACTATTTTGATTTGCTTATGTGCTTGACTGTTTAGATAGATATGTGGTAGATGTTGCCTTAGTCTAGGGTAGCAATCTTATTGCTATAACACTTGCCTAGCTAAGTATAGACTTAGACCTCGAACTAGCCCAGAGTAGCATTTTTTCTAGACCTTGCTACGACTGCGCTGGCTAGTGTCGCTAAGGGCACTACTATGACGTCGGATTTGTTATTGATGATATTGTTGATTGTGATATTGGTATGTGATTGGTGTGATGTTGTGTATCTATCTTAGGTCTCGCATAGAAAATAAACTCCTACAGGTCCACTATTGAATTTGAATTTAAACCTATGAACTCACCAGCGTTAGCTGACCTTTTAGCATGTTTTTCTCAGGTATTTGAGTGATGTTTAGAATGCTTGTTCCGTGGAAGCTTGGCAATGAGGCATGGTTGAAGGATCATATTTAAACTCTGATAATACTTGTGTGATGTACCAATCTAGTAACGCCACGAAAACTTGTTCAAGTCTTCCGCTGTACCGAGATTTGGGGGTGTTACAGATTGGTATCCGATGACGTACCCTCCGCTCTGCTAATGAGCGTTACCGTCACTCTAGTACTTAGCTTACCATTTGTACAGAGGGAATGATGCACCCTCCTAAAGGAAGAAGCCTATGCGCCCGCCAAAGCACTCATAGTGTCTAACCTCTGGGGAGTTGAGCACGCCTCCATCAAGGCCTCTCACGCGGTTCGGCCCGGCCTCCATCACTGTCGAGCCCCTCCATCAAGGCCTCCGTCACGGTTGGAGCTGGCCTCCATCAAGGCCTCCGTCACGGTTCGGAGCCTGGCCTCCATCACTGTACGGAGCCCCCTCCCTCAAGGCCTCCGTCCGGTTGAACTGGCTTCCATCATGACGGAGCCCCTCCTTCAAGGCCTCCGTCACTGTACGGAGCCCCCTCGTCCAAGGCCTTTGTCACCGTTAGAGCCCTCCGAGATGTCCGACTTGGTCAAACCCACGATATCTCTCTCCCGGCTTTCCGAAGTTAGGGCGTGGGTCACTAAGCCCTAGCGTTACCACAAACATGGGATGCTTCTCCACTCTATTCTTGTGAAGGTGCCTAACCCTATTCCACTATAAATAGGTTGGTGGCAATGGATTATGGGAAGTTCATTCAAGACTCATCTCTTTACTTACACACACTTACATAACCATAACTCATACTTACTCTCACACCAGAGGTGGTTCGCAGGGTCCTACCCTGCGTAATCACTTCTTATTAGTGTCTTCTATTTCTTATTTTCGGGTTATCTTGCACTCGCATCACCACCATCCCCTAACTCCGTAATCACCATTGACGGCGGTATGTCTTGTACACAACAGGGGGCCTTCCTTGGGACCCGCAACAATAAGTCCGGCTTTCGATTTTTTCATAAATAACGGTCGAATTCAACCGTAATTCCCTACCTCCTTGTTACCACATGGTAGCACCACTGAAATCTCCACTTTTATCTCAAATCACGAGATTTTCCACCAACCACAAACTTTACGTTTACTATCTCAACAACCTTCGTAGGGCCCTCCATTTCAGATTCCGTAGCAGCCTCTGTTTGGGTTCGTTTTAGGAAGAAGGTTCAAACTCAACAACCTTCGTAGGGCCCTCCATTGCAGACTCATAGCTACTGTTTGGGTTCGTTTTAGAAGAAGGTTCAAACTAAACAAGCTCGTAGGGCCCTCCATTGCGCTCCGTAGCAGCCTCTGCGGGGTTCGTTTAAGAAGAAGGTTCAAACTCAACAACCTTAGGCGGACTCCGTAGCAGACCTCTGTTTGGGTTCGTTTAATGAAGAAGGTTCAAACTCAACAACCTTCGTAGGAGCCTCCGTTGCAGACTCAGTAACAACCCTGTTTGGGTTCGTTTTATGAAGAAGGTTCAAACTCAACAACCTTCGTAGGGCCCTCCATCGCTGACTTAAGTAGGCTCGTTTGGGTTCATTATGAAGAAGGTTCAAACTCAACAACCTTGTAGGCCCCTACATTGCAGACTCAGTGAGCTGTTTGGGTTTTGTATATGAAGAAGGTTCAAACTCAACAACCTTCGTGAGCCTCGTTGCGCACTTGGCGACCTCTGTTTGGGTTCGTTTTATGAAGAAGGTTCAAACTCAATAACCTTCGTAGAGACCTCGTCGGGTTCATTTTGAGAAGAAGTCTCTACAGTCTAGCCTCAGTAGGTTTTCCGATAAGAAGATTGGAAATCACCGACCATCTGTTTCAGTCTCTATGGCAACCTCCGTTGTAACCTTTGTACAGATCCGTTTAAGGAATTGGGGCACATTATGGTACCTTCAAGTAGGGCGGACCTTCCTTCGCAAAATGTTTACCACAAGGTAAACAGAGACCATTCATTAACAACAGAGGATACCCTTTGTCAATCTGGTATGTTTTCTATGAAACTAATACGCTATATTGCCTTTGTTTCACTACAAATCAGATTATCTAGATATGAAACTTTTGATGTTTATTAAGAGCACTATAAACCATCTTTTATTGAGCATCTGCTTATGACATAATGATCATTAGAGATAGTACACATTGACAGAGGGATACCCTATGTTCCTAGAACATCTGTTAGAGCTTTCATGTTGTTTTTAGCATAAAACATAATCCACACATGTTAAATAATGATGTAATGCGTAAATAAGCCTTAAGTAATTTTATGCTAAGCTTTATTATGTCACTGTCCCTTCGACAAAGCCTTTTTGACAAGGCATTTCACACAAGCTCTATTGAGATGACAGAGACTCACATCTGCGTATTATATATTAGCAAAATTTATCATGGAACTTATATCATATATTTCGAGATGACGGAGCCTCACACATGTTCACATAAGTCTCTGTCGATATGACTACGGAGCATCACATATCTGACATAAGCCTCGTGACACAACTACAGAGCATAGCCTCTGATTCATAGGTGTCTCCTTCGACATGATTATAGAGCTTCGGCTCTGTTCACATAATATATAGGTGTCTCGTCGAGGACGTTGTCATAGCCTCTGTTCACATGATTTATGTGTGTCTATGTAGACACAATTATAGAGCCTCGACTCTACAAGTATAATTACATAACCTCATAGATGTAAAACTTACTTTATTTGTTTAAAATCAATGTAATGAAAGCTTCTCATGGGAAAGCAAGCATTATTGGTAGTTTTCTTAGTGTTCATTTCAAAATGATGTAATCCTCTCTACCAATTCAATGATACAATATATTTCCCACAAATCTCTTGCTCCGTTTCTTAAACACAAAGATTTGTTCAGCCAAGTCGTTTATAAGTTTCAATGTCGAAGGGATGAAACAAGACAAATGTTGGGAATAATCCGTTACCACGGATAGTTGTGGTTTACACTGCTTGGATTAACACTAGCAGTGGAAACGTATTCCCACTGCAAGTTCTTCATTACCACTACTATCAGTTTATGATAAGGTTAAACGCGTCTAGATAAGTATAGAATTGATCTTGTGTATATTCTATTATGTTAGCTTTATACTTATCTTGTAAAGGACTCCTTATTGTATAAAAGGAGATCCTAGGTCATTGTCTTATGTAATGCGTATCACATTCAATATTACCTACTACGAAAGCTTCAAGGGGTAACCCTAGTGATAAGCTAAGATCACTCGTATTATTCATTAATAATATTGGAGCTTGAGTTTTGTGTTAACTTGTGTTTATTCTCATACATCATATAATTCGTCTTCTAAGTACTACTTAAGTAAATTCCGCTTGCTTGATAATATCATACAAAATATCATTGACACAAGGAGAGTGTCCAAGATCCATCAAGTGGTATCAGAGTGAAGGTTCTGATATTTTGTTTTAGAAGATCCAAAGAATTAGCTTGACTCACTCACTCAATTCAATGGAGATGGAAAACAACCAATCAAACTCTTCTTCTACAACCAGACTCCTTAAGCTTAAGCTTAATGAGTTTGAGATGTGGAGGATACTGATTGAGCAATACTTCCTTATACAGGACTATGCTCTATGGGAGATCATTCAACTTGGTGATTCTTTCAAGTCTGTGACCACTACTTCCAAAGTTGGTGACACAGATGTTGTGAAAGTTTCGTGCGCTGAATCAAATGCTGAAAAAGCTCAAAAGAAGAATGATCTTAAAGCTAGAAGTCTGTTGCGGATGACTCTTCCTAGAGATCGATTATCTGCATTCAAAGCAAATTCAAGACTGCTAAAGAACTGTTTAAAGAGATTTGCTCAGTGTTTGGTGGTAATGATGCTACAAAGAAGACTCAGAAGACATTGTTAAAGCAAAGTTATGAAAACTTCTCTGCTTCAAGAAATGACTCACTTGATAGAATTTTCACCAAACTTCAGAAGATTGTTACACAGCTAACTGTGTTTGGCATTGAGGTAGAAAAGAAAGACCTCAATTTGAAGTTTCTAAGAAGTTTGCCTTCAGAGTTTCAAACCAATGTTACTGTCTGGGAAAACAAAACAGACATATAAACAATGAAGCTCAATGATCTTTACAACAACTTCAAAATTATTGAACAAAGGTTGAAGAACAGGGGGAAACTTGTACAAGCTCTAGTATCTTGGCATTGTTGTCAAATTCTGTTGACAGTGATGATTCTGAAGATGAAAGTGATGATGATATTGCCACTGTAGGTTCTAAAGTTTCCACTGGCAATGTAAATATTGCCACTGCAGGATCAAAGAAGAAGGTTGCTAGTATTAGAGATCCTACCTTTTATGCTTTTATCTCCACACAAGTTGATGGCTCTCTCTTAACTCATGAAGACATAGAGCAAATCGATGAAGATGACTTGGAGGAGATGGATATAAAATGGCAGATAGCTCTTCTTAGCATGAGGGCTAAGAAATTCTACAAGAAGACTGGCAAGCCTATCCACATTAATGGTGATGATACTGCAGCCTTTGATAAGAAGAAAGTGGAGTGCTTTAACCGCCACAAGTTTGGACATTTTGCTAGAGAATGTAGAAGACCAAAGACCAAGGACAACAGTCTACATGGTACAAGCAAAAGAAGGGACCAATTGTGGAAGAACCAAAGGCAATGTTGGCTATTGATGGTGTGAGCTATGATTGGAGTTTCATGGCTGATGATCTTGAAGAAGAACACTCAGATGCTGCTCTTGTTTCTGCTGAAGTTGCTCTTATGGCTTTCTCTGACTCTGAGGTACAAAACTCGGAATGTTGCTCTAAAACATGTAGGGCTGCTAGAGAAGTTGAAAGACTTAATGATTTATATTCTAATGAAAGACAAGAGTTATACACTGCTAATTATACTGTGTCCAATCTTAGGAGAGCCATGGCAGTTTTAGAAAAACAAATAGAGCACTTTCAAGAAAATGAATCAAAATATAGTGATGATATGATTAAGCTGTGAATGATGCATACCAAATAGAGCTTGAAAAGCTTCAAAAGAAAACTGAACATATCAATTTAACTCTAGACACATGTTATCATCAGTCTAAGTCAATTGATAAAATTTGGAATGCTCAAGTATTTAATAAAGCTAAGTCTGGTATGGGTTATAATACTGTGCGACCACCACTAAGAGGTGTTCCATCACCTCCAGGTATAGATTTAGCTCATACAGGTTTAGAAGACTTTAAGGAACTTGAAAGAGAATATGGTCCTTTAAAGGACACAGTGGTGAAGAGTGAGGAAGAGAGTAAGCTTGATAATGATGTTTTTGAGAGTGCTAGTGACTCATCAGTCGTTGATGAGAATGTTAAAAAGAATGTAGAGACTACTATCCCAAAAGTTGTTAATATCTGCATGAGGAACCTAGGAAACCAGTTAATAAACCTAGATCAACTGTAAGGTATGCTGAGATGTATAGGAACAAGCCTACAGCTCCTAGGGGTAACCAGAGGAGTTGGAATCATGTTAAATCTTAACAACTAGGTAGTGATTTTGTTATGAACAATAAGGCATGCTATATCTGTGGTAGTTTTGATCATTTACATGCTTATTGTGACTATCATGTTGGGAGAAGGGAAGTCTATGGGTATAAAAGGGTGGAATCTAACAGGTATCAACATAATGTACACCCTAATTCTAATTGAAAAAAGGTCCCAAGAGCAGTTCAACTTAGAAGTGGCCTCAAAACACTTGCCACTGCGAAAACTGTTAACACTGCTCACCCTAAGTCACCTGTTAAAAGTGAAAACACCAAAAAAAGTTTTATAAAATTTGCACAAACAGGAAAAAGAACCTTTCAAGCTAAAAAGGTTAATAATAACCAACAGTGGGTACCTAAAAAGAAATCAGCAGTTACCACTGCTCATTCAAAAGTTACCACTACAAGGGTTTTAAATAAGAAAAGGGGGGACATGGGCAATGCTGTGAAGGCCTCAGCACGTTGGGAATGGAAACCTAAAGGAAATACCTCTACAATCAATCCCAATGGTGTATCAATGACCTTTGATAGATTTAACTATATTGATACACGAGGCAGATCCAAGTCAATCATGGCTTGGGTCCCCAAAAGAAACTAACTCTTTACTCTTATGTGCAGGAATATCCAAGGACAAAAGGTCGAGATCAAGGATATACAGATAGTGGGTGTTCAAGGCACATGACTGGCAACAAGTTACATCTTTCTGATTTTGAGCATTATGATGGACAGTATGTCAGTTTTGATAATGAAGTTAGTAGAACAAGATGTGTGATGCAGAAACACTAAAGATAAAGGAAAACATGGATTATTATTATTATTACAAAACGCATGAGAGTGCAGTAAAACTACATCCATGAAGTACAGAGTACAAACATTACTACATCAACTGAAATAAACTACCAACAACCTACCCCAAACACAAGTTTCCTAACCCATCCCCTTCCTACCCATCATCAATCCTTTATGGCTTCTTGGGAAAGCCCCAGCTTGGCATCACCTTAGAAGCACCACGCATGTTAATCCAGTCATACACCCTAGGGCTTGCTAAACCCATCACCACTATACCAGTAGGTGGTGAGGATGATGAAGGAACTGCTGATGGTGGTGATGGTAGTAATGGTAGAGAAGGTAATGATTGCAGTTCTTCAGGAGGAGCTACTGCTGCAAGAGGAGGAACACTCAGGACTCTTCTAGAGGTCTCATCATCTGTAACATATGGAGACACATAGGAGCTGATCTCTGAGCTATCTTCTTTGATTGTTGCATCCTGAGGCTCTGGTTGTAGTGATGAAGGTCCAGCAGAAAAAGGATTTGAAATAGCAAGTGAATGCTTTCTCTTCCTGGATACAACCTTCTCATACTCCTCTTTTTCAACTCTCCCGGGTTTTCAAACAGAATCATCCAGAAACTATCGATGAACTGCTAGAAGAAAGATTGATTGGACTAGATTGACCCATGGTGTTGCTGAAGTAATGATTTTTGAGGGTGAAAGTTTTGGAGTATGTGATTTGAGTGGTTTGTGTTGAATGATCTATTTAATATATATTAAGTTGGATTTAAGAAGTTAATGAGGGGAAGGTGCAAGTAGTTGAGGAGTAAATTGGAGTATTGTATTCTTGGAAAATGTATCAATGCTTATGTGCTGACTTTATTGAGTATAGCCACTGCTATGCTTAATTATTTCAATATATTAACTATTGCCATCGCAATAGTGATTCCAGTGTTTGGTTTATGTTAGTGAATTGCAGTTTGAAGGATTCTTTGTTCACATTGAATGGTTACTTGTTGATAAATCGATGCTCAAGGTTGTTTAGATACTATCTATTCTGCTGACATTATGTTACAGTGGGAACTATATTGCAACCAAGTGTGTAACGTGCTTTCAGTGGAAAAAGGAAAACAAAGGAACTTCATTACTAACACATAATTCATTACAACCAAAAGTACTCCTAGTCTAAACACAAAAGACTGAAACCTAGCACATCCTATAACTATCTTCAGCTATTCCATTGGCCTCTTGCCTTTGCCCACATTGTCATGTTTATTCTTCTGGGCTCTCTTTCTCTTGTTCTCAAAATTGGATTGCATTCTTGGACATGGAAGCCCAAGAATCTGTGAAGGAGGTCTTGGTAGCATTACAGGCCTTGTTGGAAAGGATATCTGCTTCATATTGGAGATAGCTATTTCCAGTGCTATTGAAAGAGCTTTTGGCAACTCTTTAGCCATAGAATAGGTTTCATCATATGCATCATCATCATCTGATGAATCGCAGTAGAACTCAAGAGATTTTGCAGGCTTATCTGCAGGCTTTCGCTTAGCAGTCTCTTTGGTATATCTTTTGGATGAAGAGCCAGCCCCTGGTGGGAAGTATCCAAACCATCCTGATGCTTCTGAAGATGATTCTAATTCGATTACATACTCTTCTTCTGAGTCAGAAGAGATGTTGATAGTGTTGGAGGGATTGGTCATGCTTATGGTTTCGGGGATATTGTGTTTGAATGAAATTTGATGAAGTTTATCTTAAGCCAACCCTCCTTATATAGAAAAAGTCGGTTGAAGGGTTATTTAGTGAAGATATTTACTTTTTCCTATTTTGGTAGGTTAAGGAGTAAATATAGATATTATTGAGTTGACTTTGGAAGATATTTTGCTTGTGTAATGGTTTGGTTAAAGGTAACTTTGGTTAATATCAAGTTGGTTATTCTCATCTTTTACTAATACGTATATCAAGTTTTGATGAGGAGTTGGAGTTAAAAGGTGTATATCTGAGATACACAACAAATGGTTATTGATTCACCATGTCTAATACACATAAGAATCAACTAGTCCAGAGCAAACGACTACTGGTAAAGACTTGACAAATCCGTTTATGGTTGATAGTTTACCAAAAATTATATGGTTATCAACTCACCATATTCTTTATGATTAAGAGTTGGCTAGTCCATAGCAAACGGCTCATGGTAAAGACATATCAAATCCGTTGATAGCTGATAGTTTGCTAAAAACTATAATGGGAGCAGTATTGTTTTCTAATGATTTTATTTTCCACTGCTCTTTGAGATTTTTGTGAAAAATTACCACTGCTAGTTCACAGTTTCCACTGACAGTGTTATTTTACCACTATTGTTCTAGCCGTTACAACTGATTATGTCAGTAGTTTATTTTTTACTAGCCGTTGACAGTAACCACTGTTAGTTATATATATAGGGTTAAAATCTTAAGTAAATTATCTTCTTTCTATATTATAACTACTTTCTAAAGATAATTTTACTTGCGCATCAATTCTAAACCCTAACCCTATATATCTTTTTCTCTCAATTGGCTAGTCATTACTTCAATTCTTACTGACATAATAATATTTTTCATCAAAAGTTTCTATGGCATCTTTGAAATTTGCAGATGAGCACAACCTAGTGGCCTACCTACAAAAGTCTAACGAGAAGAGTGGCCCTGTTTTTCATCAGATTGTGGACTTTCTTCATACCACTCATATAAGGCATGCATTGCTTTTAAAACCCACAATCTATATCTCTCAAATCAATCAGTTTTGGACTTCTGCTCAGTCCATAACACTTGAGATTGGAGATACACATGAACCAGTGGATGCTCTAAGAGCCACTGTAGATGGGGTAACTATTGATGTTACTGAGGCATCCATGAGGAGAGTACTTCACTTGGATGATCTCAATGGTCTCATCACATTACCTATGTCTGAAATTCATGATACTTTATCATCCATGGGGTATGATACCACTGACAAAAAGGCTACTTTCAAAAAGAGTGGTTTTTGTCCCCAATGGAGATTTTTGATTCATACTTTGTTACATTGCCTTAGTCCTAAGAAAACATCTTATGAGCAATTTAGTTCAACCATGGCTTATCCTTTGGTTTGTCTAGTCACTGATAAGATTTTCAACTGGTCCAACTATATTTTTACTAGTATGAAAGGCAATGTACAGAGTAAAACCAAATTTTTAATGTATCCAAGGTTTGTGTAAGCTGTGCTAAATGAATTTCAACTGCAACCTCATACTACTGTTTATCAAATCAGTTGCCTAAAGCCTAAATTTTTTCAAAATTTGAATAAAGATGGCAATATGATTTTTACACCTCTCCTACCCCAAATGCTTGCTAAAATTTCATCTGAACAAAACACACCCATAATTAATGTTCCCAACATTGATTATACCCCACCAGTTTCAAGAACCTATGAGAGAAGGTCTAAACAGACAACTCCTCTCATGACAACACAACAAGTTTCTAAACCTTATGGTCTAGGAACAAGCAG
The DNA here is from genome assembly GCA_910596185.1 of Chrysanthemum makinoi. Classification (NCBI taxonomy): domain Eukaryota; kingdom Viridiplantae; phylum Streptophyta; class Magnoliopsida; order Asterales; family Asteraceae; genus Chrysanthemum; species Chrysanthemum makinoi. Next base: position 225,084,580 of record OU343219.1, on the reverse strand, counting down.
TGGTGGTTCTAGACTTCCACCTAGTCCTACTATGGAGGAATCTGGACCTTTGCCCTATGATTCACCTCTCCCAACAGGTAACACAGTTGGAAGTGCTGAGGGCAGTGGAAACCAATTGGAATTGATGGTTTTGTGTACCAAATTAGCAAAGCAGGTTGAGTCTCTACAAAAGGACTTGGCTACTGTCAAGAAGCAGCATGCCAAGGATGTTCAACTATTAAAGACAGAGATTCAGACTTTAAAGGAAGAGATGCAGAGGTTGAAAAAGCACAAGCAGACTGCAAAGATGGTGATTTCATCTTCATCCTCACCTTCTGATGGTGATTCAGCTGATCATGATTTGGGAAATTCTTCCAAACAGGGGAGGAAAACAAGTTCTGACACTGAGGGGAGGACAATTGATTTTGATGATGAAGGAGATACAAGTAAAGGAGCAAGTAAAGGAGATACAAGTAAAGGAGCAAAGGAAGCTGAAACTCATGGAGAGCAACTTGAAGATCAAGACATTTTCCAAACTGCAACTGATTTTACCACTGATTTTATTTCCACTGCAGAGCCAACTTTTGCCACTGCAAGTGATGAATTTGATAAATTGAAGACAGACAAGGGTAAAGCAGTTATGGAAGATGTACAGCAACCTGAAAGTAAGATTTCAAAGAAAAGACAAATTCAGATTGATCTTGATAGAGAACTTGCTAAGAAGATAGCAGAAGATCAAATTGCTGAGAAAGTTGCTGAGAAGAAAAGATTGAAAGAAATGGAAGTTGCAAGCTTTTTGGAAGCTAAAATATTGGATAGAATGGAAGATACTGAAGATTCAATTTCCACTGTTCAACCTACAATTATGAAAGAGAAAGCTCCAGAGTTTAGTTATGTTCCTACTGAAGAAGATATTCAGTTTCTGGTGGCTAATAATCCAGAAATCAAGAAAAAGGCAATTGACCTTGTTGCTGATGCATCCTTAACTGAGGAACAAAGAACTGCCAGCTTAAAGGATTTTATTCAAATGAAGAACAATCAAGCACTTGAAGATGTGATTAATTCATCAAAAGGTTCAGAAGAAACCAAGACAACCAACCAAGGCACAAATACTTGCATATATGAAGACTTTTGTTGTCATGTTGGTAACTGGAAAAAGCATCAATTTAAAGGAATGTCTGATGATCAAGTTGAAAAGGCTTACTACAGAACTGTAAAACAAGATAAATCTTTTATTCCAAAGGGTTCTGAAGAAGAAGAAAGAAGGATTCCTAGATTGAAGAGAAAGGCTAAAGTAAGTGATTCTCAAACTGTTAAGAAGACTAAGGTTGATGAAGATCATACAAAGTCTACTGAGAAGGAGATTCCTACTGAGAAGTTCACTGAAGAACAAATGACTGGAATGATTGTGATTGAAGACAGAGATTTTTATCCAGAACCACTGCAAATTCGACATCCTATTATTGATTGGGAAGTTTACACTGCTAGCAATTTTGCTCCAACATGGAAGATCACAAGGCTCAGAGGTGAAACTTCATCATTCATGACATTTGAAGATCTTATTAAAGCTTTTGACAGAGATGACCTTAATACACTATGGAAATTAGTTCAAGAAAGGTTTAATGCTCAAGATCTCAAAGATACAAAGGAGATGCAGTTATGGGTAAATCTTAGAAGGCTTTTTGAACCAAATGCTGATGATGACTACTGGAAAACCTTATTCACATGTTTTGGTACTAAATGGTTTTATTATGATTCATGTGAAGTTCATCATGTCTCTACAACTAATGGATAAGACTTTTTCATGCTTGCTGAGAAAGAATATCCACTCAGAGCTGGAGCTCTTACAGTAATGTTAAGCTTACACATAAGAGTCAATGAAGATAATGAGAAGGTCAGAGCATTGTTACAAAGGCTTCAAGATCAATGTTCAAGAGCTATACAAAAGTTAAGATAAAAGAAGTGAAGTGTTTGATTGAATTCCCCAAATCCTTGAAGTTAATGCATATTGAAGAAACTTATTTATTTGCTGAGAAATCATAAGTTTAGGGGAGGATTGTTGGGAATAATCCGTTACCACGGATAGTTGTGGTTTACACTGCTTGGATTAACACTAGCAGTGGAAACGTATTCCCACTGCAAGTTCTTCATTACCACTGCTATCAGTTTATGATAAGGTTAAACGCGTCTAGATAAGTATATAATTGATCTTGTGTATATTCTATTATGTTAGCTTTATACTTATCTTGTAAAGGACTCCTTGTTGTATAAAAAGAGATCCTATGTCATTGTCTTATGTACGTATCATATTACAATATTACCTACGAAAGCTTCAAGGTGTAACCCTAGTGATAAGCTAAGATCACTCATATTATTCATTAATAATATTGGAGCTTGAGTTTTGTATTAACTTGTGTTTATTCTCATACATCATATAATTCATCTTCTAAGTATTACTTAAGTAAATTCCGCTTGCTTGATAATATCATACAAAATATCATTGACACAAGGAGAGTGTCCAAGATCCATCAACAAATATAAGTCTTGAATACATATACAACATCCATTACACTTCACATAACTTTCCTAAGTGGTCTTAAGGTATTCCAAGCCTTATGTTACCCAAAGGATAAAGATGGAGTGGGTCGCGACCCTCTGTCAATAATCAAAATTGGTCATTATTTTCTTGGTGGTGAAATTTACACACAATGAGGTTATTACACCTTAGGTTGTAAAATTTAAGCGTCGGAAAAATGGCGTACGAGAAGTGCACAAGAGACATATATTTCCCTACTTGATTCCATTTTAACTAGGGCCTTAACCCTAGTACCTGCATCATACGGCCGAAGCCCATTCAATATTTTCTTTGGCCGAAGCCACATACCACGCAGAATAGTAAATTGTCCAAGGACTACTACTTTGCTTAAATGAAGTCCATAAGCTTCGTATACATACAAAATATACGACCTTCTAGGTCTATATTACTTAAAGATTAATCCTTGTTCAATTTATCACAAGGAAGTATTTCTTTTAAGTCAAAAGCATTACATTCAAAGTGTACGCATCACTTTCGACCGAGGAGCTTGATGATATACCCTCCATTCAATTGGAAGGTCTCCCCTTCATACTCACTTCAGAGCTACATTCTGACATACTTGGCAAACCTCCAAAAATCTTCTATGATATGGTTACCAGTTGGGAATCCGCTAATCGAAGGCCTAAGCCCTTCGGGGTATGCTCTTCGAAGATATTAATGCAAAGGTTTCATAAGACCAAGTCAAACCCACGTTCACAACCTTATCAAGGCTTTCCCAGCAAGATAGGGATCGTGGGACACTAACCAAGTGGTTACCTAAAACCATAGGACACCCCCATCATCCTTGCATCAGTGTGAGCCTCGCTAGAGCCTAACATGTGCAACAATATGCCATTATGCCATGCATTACAAGACAAAGCCAAGTTTGTACGCAAACCTTGGTACCTTTCGACAACGCAACGTATGTACAAATCGGTTCCGATAAAACTCGCTTATAACTAAAAGCGAAAGTTATATGGCAAAACCTAATAAACACGCTCCTTGTATAACAAAGGGTTTCTGAACTACTTAAGTCTAATCCCATGCCTCCTACGAAGTCATAACATTAGACTGGGGGGCTTAATGAGGGTATCCACCACGGTAGAGTCAAATGTGGACGATTAGAAACAAGTATAGCTACTTTTATATTTGATTTAACGAAACAAAAGTAGTAGAAATTATTACCAAGTCTTTTTAACAAAGCAATGATAAGTCTAAAGCCATGCACTCTTCGCATGCATAACATTAGACTGGGGGGCTTGATGACGTACCCTCCGCTCTGCTAATGAGCGTTACCGTCACTCTAGTACTTAGCTTACCATTTGTACAGAGGGTATGATGTACCCTCCTAAAGGAAGAAGCCTATGCCTTCGACCTGCACCCAAAGCACTCATAGTGTCTAACCTCTGTCGAGGTTCGGAGCCTGGCCTCCATCAAGGACTCCGTCATGGTTCAGAGCCTGGCCTCCATCACTGTATGGAGCCCCCTCCCTCAAGGCCTTTGTCACGGTTCGGAGCCTGGCCTCCATCAAGGCCTCCGTCATGGTTCGGAGCCTAGCCTCCATCACTGTACGGAGCCCCCTCCCTCAAGGCCTCCGTCACGGTTCGGAGCCTGGCCTCTATCACTGTACGGAGCCCCCTCCTTCACTGTACGGAGCCCCCTCCTTCAAGGCCTTCGTCACTGTTCGGAGCCCCCTCCGAACAGCTCGATGGAACCCCCTTCGAGATGTGTCCTGACTTGGTCAAACCCGCGATCTCTCTCTCTCTTTCCTGGCTTTCCCGCTAAGTTAGGGAACGTGGGTCACTAAGCCCTAGCGGTTACCCACAAACATGGGATGCTCCCATGTTCTCCTACATTTGCGCAGAGGTGCCCCTAACCCTATTTCTTCCACTATAAATAGGTTGGACGGGCAATGGATTATGGTAAGTTCATTCAAGACTCATCTCTTTACTTACACACACTTACATAACCATAACTCATACTTACTCTCACGCCAGAGGTGGTTCGCAGGGTCCTACCCCTGCGTAATCACTTAACGTAGTGTCTTCTATTTCTTATTTTCAGGTTATCTTGCACTCGGCATCACCACCATCACCCCTAACTCCGTCAATCACCATTGACGGCCTGGTATGTGCATCTTTTTGTACAATCAGTATCAGAGCTAAGGTTATAGAGAACTAGGTATTTAATAAAACCTAAACTATAACCACTTTTTAGTATTGTATGAACTGCGATTTGATTTATGAGATATGATGAATTGTGAATTGATTTTTGAGATGTTATGTTTTGAGATATGATTATTGATTTTCGAGATATTATGAACTTGATTGGATTATTGATATGATATGATTTTGGGAGATTATGAGCTTGATTATATGATTGATTTGATTTGGGATAATATGATGCGTGGATGATGTGATAGAATAGAACTTATGCGTTTTATTTAAAGGCATATTTTGAGTAATGCGGTACCTTTATTTTAAAGCTTTCATTATGTGATATATGTTTTGGTTGAGTTGATGCGCTTATTAGAAGTAGTCGTTTTCGAACACTTATACCTACCCTATGCCTTTGTCACAGACCATGCCTTCACTAGCTTATGATGTGTCTGAGGATGTCCTTGCTGCTGCTACTTCCCCAGCATTGACTCTGATGACTGTTGCGCAGGGTGATCCCTATGTGATTGCCCGACACTCTAGTTCCACTTCATCATCATCTGATCGCTCTAGCTCATCTAGGAAACTCACATTGCATCAGGTCTTAGCACGAGCCCAGACTCCTAGACTTGCTCGTAGTACTACTCGTATGTATGTGCGACCACCATCATCACCTATTCACCTAGCAGCCCACTCTCTTCTGTCATCACCACCAGCATCACCATGTCCCAAAAGACCTAGATCCCCTAATGTAACACCTCAAGATTCACCTTCACAAAGACGCCAACTCACGGACTCCCCCTCTGAAGATGAGGGCGATGAGGAGCATGAGATCGAGGGGGAGTATGTAGATGAGGATGAGGATCCTCAGGAGGAGGATGATGAGGATATCCTTGATGGGGGTACTCCAGCGCATTCTCCAGGACCAGGCTCTCCCTTACCCTTGCCTGAGCCTGATTCACCTGGGCAGCCTTTTGATTTTGGCTCATCTCTTCACTCACCTGAGATAGGTTGCCCACTAGGTTTAGAGATACCAGCAGAGATTGCTTCAGAGCCCAAGTAGTATGGGGAGACGGGTCTGATTTAGGAGAGGATTACATCTCAGGGTGTTAGGCTTAGTAGGTTGACAGATCGGTTGATTGGAGTGTCGAGGGCTAGTGTAGAGGATTTGAGAGCAGATATGGGTTCTATAATTAGGAGGACTACGATTCAGAGAGAGGGTATGTCGGAGCTCCAGGAGCAGGTAAGCGACCTGCTGAGAGGGTTCTCGACAACACGAGATGCAGACCGAGCGCTATGGCGCAAGTTAGGCAAGTTGGAGAGGGAGGTCGTGGATCTGAAGAGTGATCGCGACGTTCAGCGTGTTGAGCTTTCATCTCTATGGAGGGAGGTTGACGATGTTAGGAGATCTGTTACAGGTATTCGTGATCGTGGCTAGATTGTGTTAGATTCATGGCATTGTACCATCTTGAAACCGAGTAGTCCGTGGTTCAAGATGTAGATCTAACCTAGTTATCTTGTTAATATCGGTGTTAGGATCGTTTTTGATTTCTCCGTATCCTTTCATGTATTCCACTTCGAAACCTATGAGTTATGGTTATTATAATGTGCATCCTTTAGTTTTGATTCGATCTCTAGTCGTTTCGTTATGATGTAGTGTTATCCTTGTTAGCCTTGATTATTTATTCGTGTGTTATTCGGTGATCCTTGGAACCAAACCCATTCTTATAGAGCGTGAATTGTGAACTTATGAAACTGTTGTTTTAACCTTCAGATCAATGACACCAAGACGAAACCCGCCTAGGACCAACCGAGCAGCTCCTGCTGTTGTGGTTACTCCTGTCCGTCGAGGTCATCGTCCGACCCTGACCACTTCACCTATTGAGAACCAGAACACTAATAACCCCGCTGTTGGGAACCCGAATGTTAATGACCGTGTTGAGAATGGTCCTGTTCCACTAAACCCTCCGCGTTTGAATCAAACCCAAATCGACCAGCTAGTGACGTAGCATGTAGCTGAACTGCTAGCTGAGTCTAATCACTCTAACACCTCTGGTGGAACCCCACCGCTTAATCGAGCTCGAGCTGTTGTACCTACAAAGAGTTCCGATTCTGTGGTCCCATCGAGTTCGGAGGAACCGAGGGAGTGGTTTACCTAACTAGGTGGATGGAGAAAACTGAGTCTGTATTTACCGTTAGTAATTGTGAAGAGGATTGTAAGGTTAAGTATGCGACGTTCACGTTGAAGAACAGCTTTGACTTGGTGGAACAACTATCGCAGATGAGTAGGAAGTGATATAGCCTGTAGCATGACTTGGACCCAGTTTAAGGCTCTTCTGATCAAGACTTACTGTCCTTGGAATGAAGTTAAGCACTTAGAGATTGAGTTCTAGAACCATAAGGTTAAGGGTACCGACATGACGACCTACAATCGTCGTTTCCAAGAGTTGTCGCTGCTTTGCCCAGAAATGGTTCACACTAAAGCCCTTAAGATTGAGAGGTATACTGATGGATTTACCCTAGCTACTAGGAATGATGTCATCGTTGTGAAGCCGGCTAACTTGCATGAGGCAATTACCGTGGCTCAGCGTTTGATGGACTCTTATGTGTTAGAAGGAGGAGACAAGGGTAAGAGTGATAAGAGTGATAAGAGGAAGAGGAATGAGACTGTTAAAGGGAATGACAACAAATGGAAAGAGACTACCATGATGTACGCCATAGGAAATGGAGAGAAGAAGGTTTATGAAGGTAGCAAACCCTTGTGTGGTCGTTGCAACCGACACCACCATGGACCGTGCTCAATAGTGTGTAGGAATTTCTCTAAGGTAGGACACATGGCCAAGGATTGTAGGTCCCGTCCCCTTGCTGTGGCTCAAACTGCACAAGGAGCGGACTGGAAGGACACTGTCACTTGTTTAGGATGTGGAAAGAAAGGGCACTACAAGAATGAGTGCCAGGAGCAGTGGGTGAGAGGAAACCCCGGTAATGGAGGAGGATTGTTAACTGAGGTGTGGGAAGTAATGGCCAAAACCCTGTGAAGCGTGAGGTTGAAGGGAATCTGGGAAATCAAGGTGCTAGGAATCAGCAGAGAGACATGAGAACAATGTGATTGTATGCTATTTTGAAGGAAGCTGGTGAGGACCCGAACGTAGTTACGGGTACGTTCCTTCTCAATAACCGCTATGCTTCCATACTGTTTGATACTGGTTCCAATATGAGTTTCGTATCCACCACCTTTATGCCATTACTAGGAATTTCCCCAACACCTTTGGGGTTAAGTTGTGATGTGGAGTTAGCTAACGGAAATAGGGAAATAATTGACACTATAGTCCGAGGCTGTACCTTAAGTTTCCTAGACCACCCGTTTAGCATAGACCTTTTGCCAGTTACCTTAGGAAGTTTCGACGTCATCATCGGAAAGGATTGGTTGTCGAAGAATGGTGCACACATCATTTGCGATGAGAAGATCGTGCATGTACCGTGTGGCTGAAAAGTTCTGAGCATACATGGAGATCGGAGTGACTGTGGAGGTCCCTCCCGGTTGAGCATCATCTCTTGTATTAAGGCCCAGAAGTACATCGATAGACGAGGTTGTCTTTTCTTGGCATGAATTTCTGAAAAGAAAGGCGAGAAGAAGAGCGAAGGACACCTCAAGGATGTACCCATCGTTAGAGAGTTTCCGGATGTGTTTCCCGACGATCTGCCAGGGATTTCACCTGTCCGACAAGTGGAATTCCAAATTGAGTTGATACCTGGTGCTGCACTTGTTGCCCGGGCACCCTATCGACTTGCTCCAAGAGAATTGGAGGAACTGTCTTCAAGCAGCTTGGCGTAATTGTCGAGAAGGGATTCATTCGACCAAGTTCGCCACCGGGGAGCACCGGTGTTGTTTGCGAAGAAGAAGGATGGATCGTTTCGGATGTGCATTGATTATAGGGAGTTGAATAAGTTGACGATGAAGAACCGATACCCGCTACCTAGAACAGATGACCTATTTGACCAACTCCAAGGAGCTAGTGTCTTTTCCAAGATCGACTTACGGTCTGGATATCACCAGCTTAGAGTTCGAGAGGAGGATATCCCTAAGACGGCGTTTAGGACTCGTTATGGGCACTATGAATTCCATGTGATGTCGTTTGGTTTGACCAACGCACCAGCGGTTTTCATGGACCGAGTGTGTAAGCCATACCTGGATAAGTTTGTGATAGTATTCATAGACGACATCTTGATATACTCCAAGAATAGAGCGGAGCACGAAGAGCATTTGAGGCTCATTTTAGAGTTGTTGAGAGAAGAGAAGCAGTACGCCAAATTCTCTAAGTATGAATTTTGAATTCCGACCGTGCAATTCTTAGGTCACGTGATAGATAGTCGAGGAGTTCATGTTGACCCAGCCAAGATTGAGGCCATTAAGGAATGGGCAGCCCCTAGGAACCCATCAGAAGCCCGCCAGTTTCTAGGTTTAGCAGGCTATTACCGAGATTCATCGAGGATTCTCCAAAATAGCTAAGTCACACCAAACTGACGCGAAGGATGTTAAGTATGAATGGGGAGAAAAGGAAGAAGCATTCCAACTTCTGAAGGAGAAGTTGTGTAGTGCACCCATTCTAGCTTTGCCTGAAGGAAGCGAAGATTTTGTTGTGTACTGCGACGCTTCGCATAAAGGCTTAGGTACTGTTTTGATGCAACAGGAGAAGGTGATAGCTTATTCCTCCCGACAAATTAAGAAGCATGAGAAAAACTACGCCACCCATGATCCGGAGTTAGGTGTCAGAGTGGTTGCCCTTAGGATTTGGAGACATTATCAGATGAAACCAGTGTGTAGTGTTTAATCACCATAAGAGCCTCAAGAATATCTTAGACCGTAAGGAGCCAATATGAGACAAAGATCATTGGTAAGAGTTGCTCAGTGATTATGATTGTGAGATTCGTTATCATCCCGGTAAAGCCAATGTAGTGGCAGATGCCCTCAGCCGTAAGGAGAACATTCCACCTTTACTCGTTCGATCCCTATGAATGACCATTAGTTTGCCTCTACCGTCTCAAATCTTAGCCGCCCAAGCTGCGGTGTTGACGAAAGAGAACCGTCCATTTGAGAACCTTCATGGAATGGTAGAAAGTGAAAACGGCTTCTTGTCAGAACCTTATGCTTCGGAGACAGAAGCTGGATACCATTTCATGGTGGAATCCGTGAGTTGATTATGCACGAGTCGCATAAATCAAAATACTCTATTCATCCCGAAGCCGATAAGATGTATCATGACTTGAAGAACCTCTACTGGTGGCCGAACATGAAAGCCGGCATAGCTCAGTATGTTAGTTGGTGCTTGACTTGTTCTAAGGTAAAGTCCGAACACCAGAAACCCTCAGGACTATTAGTTTAACCCGAACTCCCTGAATGGAAATGGGAGCGAATCACCATGGACTTTATCACCAAATTACCAAGAACAGCTAGCGGCAATGACGCTATCTGGGTAATCATAGATCGTTTGACTAAGTCGGCTCACTTCTTTGCCATTAGCGAGGTTGATAGTTTCGAAAAACTCGCTCGGCTGTATATCAAGGAAATAGTATCGCATCATGGAGTACCGGTATCTATCATTTCCGACCGAGATAGCCATTTTACATCCCACTTCTGGAGATCCTTACAGTCAGCTTTAGGAACAAACCTGGATATGAGCAATGCTTATCATCCTCAAACCGACGGTCAGAGCGAAAGAACCATTCAGACCATATAGGATATGCTTAGAGCCCATATCATCGATTTTGGCAAAGGATGGGAGAGACACCTACCTTTGGCCGAATTCTCCTACAACAACATTTATCATTCTAGTATTAAGGCCGCACCATTTGAGGCGTTGTATGGCCAAAAATGTCGTTCTCCAGTTTGTTGGGCGGAAGTTGGCGAAAGTCAACTTACCGGTCTGGAACTCGTTCTAGATACCACTGAGAAGATAGTTAAGATCCGTAATCGTTTGCAAACCGCTCGTGATAGACAAAAGAGTTATGCCGATAGGAGACGTAAACCCTTAGAGTTTCAGGTTGGAGATCGTGTTATGTTAAAGGTTTCTCCTTGGAAAGGAGTGATACATTTTGGCAAGCGTGGAAAACTCAATCCCCGATACATTGGTCCCGTTCCAATCCTGGAAAGAATCGGACCAGTAGCTTACTATCTTGAGCTACCTTCGGAATTGAGCAGTGTACACAATGTCTTTCATGTTAGTAATCTTAAGAAATGTCTTTCGGAGGAAAACTTAGTTGTACCGTTAAGACATATTCGTATTGATGAGAAATTGAATTTCGTTGAGGAACCGATTGAGATCATGGATCGTGAGATTAAACGGTTGAAGCATAGCCGTATTACGATTATCAAAGTTCGTCGGAACTCTCGACATGGACCAGAGTTCACTTGGGAACGTGAGGACGTATTCCGTAAGAAGTACTCTAAACTCTTCGTGACATCAAGCAACTCAGAGTGAAACCCGGGACGGGTTTCTTCTGAGGCTGGGAGGCTGTGACAATTGGCAATTAGGGAGCCTATTTTAGGGAACCGCATCACGCTAAGTTAAACCGATTATTTGCCTTTAGAACTATTTTTATTGACCATGACTTATTTTGATATCGATTATTGGTTTTTATGATTTATTTTATTATTGTATGAGTTGTCGTGTGAGTTTTAACTATTTTTTTAAGCACCATGTGATTCGGCACAATAAATCCTCTAACGAGAAATAACGTAACTTTTAAATCGTAACTCAAAATTTGACAAATAAATAGTCAAAACTTGTGGAAAAACGTAAATGAAAGCGACAGAAAGTCGAAGGAACGTCGTGGGACACTCGTAGGACAATATATGAGCTCGGGAATGGACAAACGGGATAGTTTATGAAAAATTTCGGGCTTGGCCCCTCTCTTTTTGTGAAACCGGCTCCCTTCCCCTCTCATTTTTATTTTATTTCTCACTCACAAATATATATACCCTCATCCCACCCTCACTTCAGCCATTTTTTTCTCTCTCTAAAACACACACACTAACCAACTTTCTCTCTCTACTCTCTATCTCCTAAAAATCAAAACCCTAACCCTAATATACCACCACCACCGCCGCCACCTTGCCGGCCAAATTCCAGCCACTTTCCGGCGGGTGGTATATCACCACCACCACCACCATTTTTGTAGATCTTTCTTTCCTCTTTCCATCCATATATGGCACGCCTATAGAAGCTTTCAATAACACCTCCAAATCTTGCAAAAACTATTCATGATTCTAGGGTTTTCAAGTAACTTGTTAGATCGGGTTTAGAAAAGGTAAATGGAACATGGGTAAGGTTCGTTTGAGCCATGATAAGCCACGTATGAGCTTCATATGGCTCATACATGGCTCGACCATGGTGGGGTTTGGATGAAACATGGGTCTAAAACTAATTTACGACTAATAAAACATGTAACTAGTGATTTGGTATCGTGTGTTGTATCATTTTATTGTGTTTTAGCATTTTAGTCATTGTTTCATGATATTGGTTTAGATTAGTTGATGGGTTTGTTGATTGGATGTTGTTTGGAGGTTGATTGATTGTGTTTGGTTGTTGTAGAAGCCATTTGGGAGTGTTTGGATGGGTTTGGAGAGGCTGATAAGATTTTAAAATGTACCTTTTTAAGGGGTCGTTTAAGCCCTTATTTGATCACTTTTGTATCCGTTATTACTTAATATCGTTCCTTTTTGCTTTTTAGGTCTCTTGAAGGCAAATTGCTGTAATGGCACTTATTTGGACTAAAAGGCGCGGATATACGAAGAAAATGGCCAAAGTCAAGAATCGAGACACTCAAGCTGCTAAAACAGAAGGTGACGGCATCACTGCTTAACTGCGACGCCATCGAGCACTTCGTAATGTGACAAGAGCCAAATTGCTTATTTTCAAGTGACGGTGTCAGGCTTTAAAAGAGTAGGCCGCCGCAACTCAGACGCCTAGATTTTTTCCAGACGGCGTCAGAGACTGAAGGGGACGCCGTCACAAGCACAAGGTGACGCCGTCGCAAGACTAACGTGGCCAAGACGAAACCCTAATGACGGCGACCGACGGCGCCACAAATCATAAGGTGATGCCGCCGCACTTGTAATATTATATATAGAATCCGAATTTTTCAGTACTTGTGTGTAGTCTTTTGGAGTAAAAACCTAAACCGAACCAAGGCCGTCTTGTACAGTATTTTAGGGTTCCAAACCCTATCTTACATCAAAATAAGTGTTTTACTTCATTAATTCAATTATGTCTTCAATTATTTGTGTGTATGCTTGCATGTTCTCCATGTCCGGCTAATTTATTTGTGTGTTTGCTTAGGGAATATGAAACTTAATTATTGAATATTGATTGGTTGTCTCTTACCTTAATTGTTAATGATCTAGTAATGCGATAGGTCATTCATTATGTAATTAATGCTTGATTAATCTTTGTGAACCTTAGACTATAGCACTTAGAGTAGTTGTAGGCTAAACCACTCAAAGAGGGCCTTAGAGTTAGAGTTTATAATCCCTAGAGGGCTTTGTAGACTAGACCCTTTGGTAAGTTCAAAGAGTTAGGGATAAACGATACCCTACGACTTTTAGACACACAACGCGATTAAGAATAAGGACGTAACAATTTAACCATCAATAGGAGATAATTAAGGAGTAATAAAACCTAAGTGAACACATCTTTAAACTATCATACGAGCACACAATAATTAGACATAGACTACATACACCTAGATTAGATAATTAGATAAGTAGAGTAATCGGTAGAAATACCAACCCCAAATCCAAACCCCGAGATTCGTACCTTTCCATTTTCTAAAAACATAAAAAGATAAAAAATAATCTTCCTCAACCCCAACCTTAGCGTAGTAACTTCTCACTAGCATTCCTATTCCCCTAGAGAGAATCAGATCAATACCCGTGGCATATACCCTAATACTACACTACAACGATTAGGTTCACTGCCTAGGGTGTTATAAAACTTGCTCGAAGAAAAGGAAGTTCCTTTGACCCCGAATGACGTGTGTAGCGTTATCAAGTTTTTGGGGCCGCTGTCGGGGAATAGAATAGCTAGTTAGTAGTCCACCTCGTTTAGGTTTCTTTGCTTGATTCCTATCAAGTAAATTTTTTCTCATTTTTTTAGCTTTCTCGTAGTCTATCCCCCTTCTTCGTGACCTTTGTTCGTAACCCCATCAATTTTCATCATGGAAGGTGATAACCACCCACCATTCATCAACCCACCACCAATTGACCCGCCAAGAGCCCGTACTTTTGGTGAATATTCGAGACCAAGCCACCTAGGCTATAGGAACACCATTGAGCTTCCCGACCAAGCCCAAACTACGGCCCTGCGATCTGACACCATCCGGTTGGTGCAAAACGGATGTGCATTCCATGGACTTCGTTCTGAAGATCCAAATCAGCATCTAAGGGATTTCCTTAAAATTGTCGATTCCATTGACCTTGATGCTACTACTCGGGAGACCACGCGTTTGCGTCTCTTCCAATTCTCTCTACAGGACCAAGCTAGTAATTGGCTTGAGAGACTTCCGCCGGCTCCATCTCAAGTTGGGATGATCTCACCTCTCGCTTCCTTTCTCAATTTTTCCCACCAGGGAGAACTACTAAACTTAGACGAGACATCTTAACATTTCAACAACTTCAAGGTGAGTCTCTCTACAAAGCATGGACTCGATTCAAAGACCTACTCCGTAAACTCCCTCATCATGGCATTGATCTTTGGCTTCAAATCCAAATCTTCTATGACCATATCGATTTCATCACTCGACGATCCATCGATCAAGCCGCCGGTGGAAGGCTCAGCGACTT
>OU343219.1:224973352-225069929 GCA_910596185.1 Chrysanthemum makinoi | reverse complement strand
AAGTGATCATAGGAACTTTTAAAATCAAATTGTATAAGATACATTTTATTATTTCAAAGACTTATTTTGACTTTTGATCTACAAGCAAGACTGGATTAAGGTGCTAATTTGTTAAGCTTGCCAGGAACCAAATGAAACCACAGAACAATAATAAGTAATAAATACAAACACTCTTTTTAATCCCAGTTTAAACAGTTTGGGTCACAAACAGTCCTTATTGAGACTGTTTTGATGTTTTTCAAAGCAAAACACAGATTTGGACCATGCTATTGACAGACTTAATAATTATCACTTACTAAGACTAAATAGACATAAACAACAGAAATAACAATATACAACTAAGAGATTACACATATGCTATTTTAACCAAAAAATAAGATTTTTGCTAACTATAAATTTAAAAGAACAAACAACTGTTTTAAAGGTTTAATTATACTTAAATATGACTAATAAACATGAACATAAAGAGATTTAAACTAATGAGCACCCCAAACAGTGAAATGCCAAAATGTATTAAAAGGCTTACAAATTGGATCCAAGCACAAACTGAGAACTGAGGCCCAAAGACACACCCTAAAGCTTCCCAAGAAGCACTAAACCAAAGCCATCCATAATCAACCCTGCTTCATCTTCTTGACAACCTTCACCATGGATTTTTTATTTTTCAACTATTTATTTGGTATTTTTGTGATTTTTGCTTTTTTACTTCTAAACGCTTAAAGTCTCTAAAAGCTTTAATAAGCTTTCTAGGAGCTTATGTGAGCCTATTCAAATTTGACAAAGGCTACAAACAACATTTGAACATTCATGAGAATTTTGCATATGGAGATTTTGCATAAACTTGAAACTTGTATTAAAACTGAAATTGATGATTGAAAAAGAGTTATTGTACACTAAATACTTGAAATACAGAGCTTGAAAGTTAAAACTTACACCGAATTTAAATTTTAACTAAAACGACTTAGAAAATTAAAGATTACACTAGATCCTTGTCTTCTCTCTTCGCCTTCTTTCTTTATAGCATTTTGAGATACTCCACATGCTTCTGATCATATCCCACTTTAAATCTTAGCCATTGGATGAGTCAAATTCATCCTATCCGCTTTAAACCATTTTTACAAAATTGAGACTAGTGGATTAGAGCAGTCACAGTAATTAAAGAAGTTTGGTATGTTATGGAGGTATAAGGGGACAATTTGGGAAGTAGGCATGGAGCTATAGTGGGAAAGCAAAACCGGACTTTGTGAGTGCTACAAAGGATGCAGTTCATGGTGGGGAAGCATTTATTGCAAGGGATGGGATGTGAGGTGGAAGGGTGGTGAGTGGTTTTGATAGTCTTTATGATGATGGAGGTGAGGTGGAAAACTAGGTGGTTTTGGCTACGGGGATTGGAGGCGAGATGAATGTACATGGTATAAGGCGTTTGTCTTGTTTTCAATTAAATAAAGGATCCAAATAAAGAAATGCTATGTACACAGGGTCTATTTGATTTGGATGGGTTTAAAATACAAAGGGGGTCCTTTTGGTATGTTAACTACACAAAGACCATTCTTGTAATTCCGCCAATTTGAGGGATCTGATCTTGACAAGTTTCCAAAGTTATCACAAGGGCCTATCCTGACAAATATGAATAGTACAAGGACCATTATGCATAAAATTCCATTTTTAATAAATCCAAGGACTATTTTTGTCATTTTCAAAACTTGAGGGACTAAAGTTGTAATTTTTGCAATTTTTGATTTTAAGGACCAATTTTGACAACTCATGAATCCTTAAGGACTTAAAATGATATTTTTCTTTTATTTTGATTTACTGGAACTGCTTTTGATAACTTTTGAAACTTGGGGACTAAAAGCGCCAATTATGCAAACTTGATCGTTTTTCACGATTTTGATGTTTTTGCATTTAAAACACATAAAACACTTATTTGTAATATTTTTATCATTTTGAAGCATTTCTGAGTGTTTTCAGATGTTTTTGCAGTCTAGATGGTACAAAAATGATGAGTATTTGCACACTCATCACCAAGATATGGAACACGTAGGCCAAATTCAAGAAATAGTTAATATAGAGAAAGCTCGTCATTGCCTCTTTCTTTTCACCAGCCTATAAATCAAATGCTAAAAAAAGAAGAAAAAATTCGAAAGCACTTATTGATATTCATAATTTGAAGTAAATAGAAATGGCTATGTTCTAACTTTACAAATTGTTTGTGACTATGTCAACTTTTAAACATTCATTCAACTAAATATAAAACGCTTTTACACTATCTTACTACATCCAACCATAGTTGCATTTCACATTATTTTTAAACATCTACCTTTAAACAATACTAATAATTTAAGTAAATATAAGGTATGGGGTATGTATCTTACCCTGTTTGCTGTTGGTAAGCCCAGATCCACAGAAAATAAGATGCATTGTACCCCAAGTGTCTCTCACTTATCTCTCTGATTATCTCTCTCATTCCTCGTCACTTTGGAAACCAAAACAAAAATCGATCGGCGAACCCTTCCCGATCCGATACTTAAAATGAGGCTCAGATCTGCAATTCATTGAGCCATCCTACACACCCGTCATGGCTGCAACCATATAAAAGTTCTGGTTACCATGCCAAGATACTAGGATACATAAGGAAGGCTCATGAAACAATTAGTAAGCAGAAAGTTCATCATTGCCATTTGTAATCAACATTGTAGCCAGGAGAGCAACTTTGTGAATCTATTAATTTAGCACCCAAGTAAGACCATTCTTCTTATCTCATATACTAAATATAATGATTTACGCTTAGATAAATGGAAGTTCTTATTCTCCCCTCCATTTCTTATCGGCTAGACTTTACACAATGGCCCCGCAGACCAGCGCCGCTAGCCGGCCGGAGTAACAAAAGAAACGGAGGAGAAAGATAAGAGTAGGCAGCTACATTGAACACTATTGATATCTAAAAACAGGCTCAGATCTGCAATTCATTGATCAACTCTACGCACCCGCCATGGCTGCAACCACATAACATTTCTGGTTACCCTGCCAAGATACGGGAATGCGTGAGGCACAATCAAGAAATAGTTAACATGCAGACAAATCATCATTGCCTTCTGCAATAAACATTGCAATCAACAGTTTCAATGCAACATGTATAAAACAACATAGTTAATCCTTCTTAGTTCCCTTACAGATCCTTTTGTCGTTTAAACTCTCTTTTTGCAAAGGCTTGCACCAAGCAATTTGCTAGATTGTTAAAAAAACAAAAGGAATTGTATGGGAACTAATAATGGGTAACTATGCGGAACATCGTATGTCAATATTTGGTTTTACTGACCAGGTTTTAATATTTATAAGTGTCTCCTTTACTTATGGTCCACCCTATGCACTAACGGGCAGTGTACCCGGTCTTGTGTAGTGTAGTAATCGGTAAAACCGAGGTCGTCCCAAGAGTTATGTGAGCGGATCTATACTAAGTCTAGGTGTCACTGGTTTTAATTATTTTTAAGATTGAAATGATTATTAAACTAATTGACAAGAAATGAAAGAAAGAAAATAAAGGTAGAGTTGTGATCAATAGGGGTGAAGTGTGCTAACCTAGTTACTCCTCCTATCATGTTATGTTCACGTCTAACTACTTCCCATTGATTCAATCACAAAAGTCAGGACTGACATTTGGTGAGTCATTCCTAACCTAGCGTAAAGGCTTTCACCGAGATCAAGCTACTACCCTTGAAAGTCCAGTTGTTTTTAGTCCCCTAAGCCAAGTCATTAAGCACCTCTTCATGCAAGATTCACAACAATGAGTGCCCAGGCGCTAGCATCTTAGACACTCATCCATAACTACTTAAGTTCATCTAAACGCAAGGTGATCATTTAGTCAGTCACACAAGTGAAAAGGGGTCGTCAGTTGGTCAATTCTTACCCTTCCCACTAAGTCTACCTACTTAGGGTCACTTGATCAATTCTCCTAAGCAACTAGACACTACCGCCATTCAAAACTACTGAAGCTAGGATAGCTACCAACGAACTATGCATGCATACACTAGAAACAATTATACGGAAGCAATGTAAACGTAAACAAAACAATTAAGGAATCATAACTAGGCTAGCACCAAAGGTGCTTAGCCGATCATATTAAAAGAAACAATCAATTCAATGTTTGACATAATGAAATACATAAATCAAAAGTAAAAGAAAAGATAATCGCTAATGCTTATCGTTAGGGAGTGATTTCTCCCTTGGAGATGGCTCCGTATGCTCTTCAAGATCAGCCTTTGGTCCCTACCTTACGCTCTCGTTTTGGTGTGGAGTGAATGATGTGAAATGCAGAAATTAGGGCTTGTATTTATAAAGTGATCTAGTTACTTGCAGTAACCTTAGTCGGGAGAGCGCCGCCAGTAACCTTAATAATCTCATAATAATGCTCTCGGTAAGCATGTTATGGCGTAACACATGGAATGATTACGCTGTATCTCATTACAGTCGATTTAGTATGGTTACAGTAATCCACTGGTAGGAGTACGCTACGTAGGCCGATGACTGGCAGTGGAACATTCTTTGACCTAATTGGTTACTGCCGTAATCCTTAGTGGGAGTTGCCGTAATTAGTCGCTGAGTTGGTCTTCGAGTCACGCTCTTGTTACAGTGTAATGTGAGAGTGGAGTTACGCCATAACATCTTCATAGTAGGCATACTATCATAAATCTCTTAAGAAAATCTCCAAATCCGTGTCTCATTAGCTCCAATGCTCAGAATTACCTGAAAGTAAAATTTAAAGGAAAACAAGCGTAAATCCATATAAATGATATAAAATACGAGCATTATCGGAGGAAATTGACACTTAATATTCAGGACTATGTGATGTTATCAAATATCCCCCCACTTAAACTCTACTTACCTTCAAGTAGACCTTATTAGATAAATTTCTAAAAATATATCTCCCATTACCTGGAAAATATAAGTTTAAAAATCTCTTATGCTAGAATAAAACAAAGCCGAACACCTCACGAAATAGGAACGAAACATTCAAAATATCTCAACTAGTCTAAGTTTCAATTTCGGGGTGATCACTCAAAGCACAGTCATAGCATGTATTCTATCATAAGCTTGGCGGTTACACAAATCTCCACCACTAGAGTTAAGGATTAAACAATTCTTGAAGGCACTATGGGTAGACACAACATGTGTTAAGGGTGAATTGTCATTACTAACATGTCATGGCGAAGTGGACAAAATAAATGATACATGACCAAATTCATGGCCAAGACACCAAAGATTGCTCGCTTCATCACCTAGACACGCTTCATGACTAAAGGGTAGGATAAAACATGGGATATAAATGGTGTAAAGCAAAAATAACAAAGCAAATAGTCTAAACCTACAACCAAGTCATCACCCCTTACCGTTCATCCAAAGTTCAAGTTTCAAAGCTAAGAAACTTGATCATGATATACCAAGTAGATGTGTCATTAGCGGATGTCATGATGAGCACATTACTTGTTCTTGAACTGTTGGTGCAATAATTATAAACTTCATTCTTCAAATGTGACCGAGGTGACCTCCTCGATACTAATTCTTTGATGAGCTCCAAATATAGTGCTTATAACTTTGCACTTTACAATAAACAAATAACTATAACTATTTTTTTTATCATAACTAAACATAACATCCCCCCACTTGAGATGAACATAATATGAGAATTTGGGGGGTTTTCAATGATCTTCAAATATATGTCTTTGATGAAAGCGTGATTTCTGAACCTCTCTACTTGAACCTTAAACTTAGGCAAACAATGACTTCCCGATCACAAGTTAAGACTACACGGTAGGCTAAGGTGAATGGGTGTAATGAAACAACATATATTGGGTGAACAAAATGAAAGAAGTGGCTCAGATGGGTGTATCTAAGGGTATCTTGCACTAAAGGTGAGTGAAACAAAGGGTTTAACATGGGGGTCGAAAATTCGAGGTGACTAATCTATAGACACACAAGGATAGGTTATTTGGCTGATAATCCTATAATATTGCCTTCTTAAACTGAATAGTCCATATACATTAAGCGAACTCAACATTCCTCGTCTATGGTCTCGAAATGATGCAAAGGCCAAGTTCTAAAGTCTACAAGCTACCGGCACACTCATATTTTGGTGGATTTGGGTAAATAATTGGAAATGGATAAGGCTAATCTCACCATGAAATATCAAAGGTTATAATGTGCTCGGCTAAGTTCTAATCTAGTTAGGTTAAGAAAAACATGTCAAAATTTTAGAAATGGCATAATTTTTCAAAATAAACTAGAAAAATGAGGGCAATAAATTCAAGAGATAATTCTACTTTCGTTCCCCCACTTAAAATGTACAAAGTACCTTTTGTACTAAACATTAATTAAAGGTGAAGAGAAAGTAGAATTAGAACGAGAACTTCCCGGAAATTCACTCCAAAAAGAAAGAAGGCCCACGGAAAGAATCGTGCCTTCGCTTAAGCATCCACGAGCTAACTTCATTCCCTGAAATCACACTAACCAACAAGCATAATTCTAAAAATGAAAAAGAATAAACAAAAAGAAATCTAACTCGCTTTCGTAGGAATCACGTTTGCATTTAGCGTACCCAACAAACCTTTTAAACCACTTGGTGTCCCAAGTGGATGAGTGTAGTCTCGTGAGGGCTTATAGGGAACATACCCACAAAGTTCATTTAAAAACTAATACAAGGTTATTGTGTTATTAAAAAAAGAATTAAATTTGGAGGATAGTTACGTTAAGTAATCCCCAGGAGTTACCAGTAACTATGGAAAACCGCAGGCGCTATTGGAGGGTAGCTACGGCGTAACCATAGCCTGGTATTACGCCCGTGATTGGTAATGCTCGAGAGGATCGCTATCGGAGATGTTACTGCAGTAATCATGGGGATGAGTTATGCCGTAACTGATGGACAGGTCAGGTCCTCGTTTAAGTTACTGATGCAATCTTCTCCGTTTCCTGCAAAAATGGTTAAAAACACAAAAAACCCAACAAAAATAGAAATAAAAGAAATGAAAAGGATAATTCGGGTTGTCTCCCGAAAGAGCACTTTTATTTATTAGCGAGTCTTTAAGTTACACTCAAAGCCATGGGGCTTTATGGTGGCCTTCGGACTACGCGAACTTCTTCCGTTTCTTGGCGGCAATCATTCATCCATTCGGCAAAAACTCTTTTTCTGACTGTGTTGCCGATGCTACATGTACCAAATTTTTGCAAGAGTCATTCGTTGAATGATAGACACGACTTTCCGTAGTCTTCGTCGTCAATTATAGGATTACCATTATTAATGGTGGCACTCATGTTTGATCTTTCATCATTGTTCTTTGCATCTAGAAGATGATATTCATTGTAATTGCATTTTAGTTGTTTGATCAGACCTGTATTATTGTTCGAGTATCCAAATCTCACTTTGTACCAATCTTCAAAGGACAGATTCCCAAACTTTATGTCGTGTCTCTCAATCTCATGAGGGCACGTCCATTCTTTCACCTTCATATCCCCATTATAATACTCATGAAAAGGGTTACACGTGGGCCATGCTTCCATCGAACCACATACTCACATGGGGATGCAAAGAATGCTTGATAAGGTCTGGAGCTTCCTCGATGCCCCCAATTGGATCAATTGTTTCCTGTTCACAACTATCAACACCTTGCCTACAATTGTTATTCTCTAGGCCATAACATAAAGGTGGGTAAAGTAACGGGACATTGACAACGTCAACGTTTTTTGAAAATTCCAATCGGGGATTCAATTGTTCATTCATGCTAAAAGTAATTCGTCCCCCTTCAGTTTCCAGAGAAATTTGTTTTTCAAAAACTTTTATATGAGCTCGACAAGTGGCTAGAAAAGGCCTTCCAATAATTAAGTTGTAGTTCTCCCGTTTGCCCATGTCAATAACCACAAAATCAGTAGGAAAAAGGAATTTGCCAATATTTAGAAGAACATTATCAACAATCCCCCGAGGTACAGCTTTAGTAGAATCTGCCATTTCAATCAGCATTGTTTTTTTTAAATTGGTAAGTTTTAAGGTATCAAACAATGAAGTGGAAATAAGATTTACCCCAGCCCCCAAATCAGCTAAAGCGGGAAGTTTTAAATTACCGATAGTGCACGGCAACATAAAACTTTCTTGATAGAGTTCTTTTTCAGGAAGTTGGTTTGGCAGGTTCTCGTCATCTCCAGATTTGTCATCTTCTCTTAAGTAGTTAATACCACAAAGGTCATTAGTGACAGAAGAGGTGCACTGTTCTTCCTTCGGTTTATCTTGTGCAAATATGGCCTTGCATGCAACAACTTCATCATTCATGGTCTCGAGATTTTTAGCTAACTGCCCAATTTGGATCTCGAGGTTTTTAATTGCGGCAACCTAATTCCGTAAGTTCATGTCAGTGTCTTCTTTTACCTTTACCATCCATTCTTTGAATCTGTCATTCTTTTTTGTAGATTCCTCAATGTGTTTATGCATTAACTCTTCAAGGCTCGGTTTAGGAGGATTATTGTTGACTCTCGTATAGTATCCTGGGGATCTTTCATGGTATTTAACCCCGTTACCATTATATCCGTAGAATGGTCTACTATTTCCATATTTCACCTCTTCAATCCTCTTGACTTTTTCTTTAGATGGGCACTCTTTGGTAGGGCGAGTGCCATCGTATTCATTGCACCCAACTTGTATAGAGTGTTCATTTTCCTTAAGCTTTTTCATGTCTCTACCAAGACTCTCGAGTTTGTTATTTATAGTTGCAAAGCCTTCCGCACTCCCACTTATACTTCTATTTCTTCCTCCGTTGTGTCACTTATGAGAGTGGTCAACCATCGTTTGAATAGTTTCTAAAGCCCTTGTTGGAGTCATTCCAGGTATTAGCCCTTGTGAGTCGATCATTTGTCTCGAGGAGATGTTTAGACCTTTGTAGAAGGCGTCACTCGTTGTTTGGCTATTAAGGTCATGAGTAGGGCATTTGTACAGGAGTTCGTTGTATCTTTCCCATGCTTGGTACAACGTTTCATCGCCCTCCTGCTTGAAATTATGGATTTCTTTGAGTTGCTTTGCAGTCCTAGATGGATGATAGTACTTTTGAATGAAGTACTTTTTTAGGAGGGGCCAAGTATTAACGGTCTCGGCTGGTAATCTATCGACCCATCTTTTAGCAGCTCCAGTGAGTGAAATAAGGAACACACGTAACATAACAACATCGTTTGAGACTCTTGGAATTTTAAATAAGCAGACAATGTATTCTACGTTATCCACATGTTCATAAGCATCATCGGTAATGCTTCCAGAGAAAGGATTTGCACGAAGCGCCCTCATAAATTGAGGTTTGATTTCGAATTGAGCATCTTTGGCGATGGCCGGCCTAACGATCCCTGGCCCTTGTCTTCCCTTGTCAATGCCAAATATTCCTCAAGAGTGAGGTTATCAATGTTTACTACTTCCATGGTACCTGAAACTTAAAAAGAAATCGTGAGAAAACAAGAAAATTCAAAATAAAAGACTTAATAACAATCCAATTATAACTCCTCGGCAGCGGCGCCAAAAACTTGATGCAGGTTTTACAGACCAGGTTTTAATATTTATAAGTGTCTCGTTTACCTATAGTCCACCTTATGCACTAACGGGCCGTGTACCCAGTCATGTGTAGTGTAGTAATCGGTAAAACCGAGGTCGTCCCAAGAGTTATCTGAGTGGATCTATACTAAGTCTAGGTGTTACTGGTTTTAATTGTTTTTAAGATTGAAATGATTATTAAACTAATTGACAAGAAATGAAAGAAAGAAAATAAAGGTAGAGTTGTGATCAATAGGGGTGAAGTGTGATAACCTAGTTACTCCTCCTATCATGTTATGTTCACGTCTAACTACTTCCAATTTATTCAAGTGGGGTTTAAAGTCGCTAAGACAACATTTGGTCAGTTCGTCCTAACTTATCAGCAAAGGCTTCCACCGGAGATCAAGCTACTACCCTTGAAAGTCCAGTTGTTTTTAGCCCCCTATGCCAAGTCATTAAGCACCTTTACATGCAAGATTTGCAACAATGAGTGCCCGGGCGCTAGCATCTTAGACACTCATCCCTAACTACTTAAGTTCATCCAAACAGCAGGTGATCATTTGGTCGGGCACAGCAAAGAAAGGTCGCCGTTGGTCAATTCTTACCCTTCCCACTCAGTCTACCTACTTAGGGTCAGTTGGTCAATTCTCCTAAGCAACTAGACACACCGCTATTCAAAACTACCAAAGCTAGGGTGGCTACCAACGAACTATGCATGCATACACTAGAAACAATTATACGGAAGCAATGTAAACGTAAACAAAACAATTAAGGAATCATAACTAGCCTAGCACCAAAGGTGCTTAGCCGATCATATTAAAAGAAACAATCAATTCAATGTTTGACATTGTGAAATATATGAATCGAAAGTAAAAGAAAAGATAATCGATAATGCTTATCGTTAGCCAGTGATTTCTCCCTTGGGAGATGGCTCCGTATGCTCTTCAAGATCAGCTTTTGGTCCCCTACTCACGTTCTTAGCTTTTTGGTGTGGAGTGAATGATGTGAAATGCAGAAATTAGGGCTTGTATTTATAGGCGGGATCTAGTTACTGCGTAACCGTAGTTTAGAGTTACGCTGTAACCTTAATAATCTCATAATAATGCTCTTGGTAAGCATGTTACGGCATAATACGTGGAATGGTTACGCCGTATCTTAATTACAGGTCAGATTTGGTATGGTTACGCCGTAATCACTGGTAGGAGTTACGGCGTAGCTGATGAAGGCGTGGAACATTCTTTAAACTAATTGGTTACAGCGTAACCCTTAGTGGGAGTTACGCCGTAATTAGCTGGTGAGTTGGTCTTCTGAGTCACACTCTTGTTACGGCGTAATGTGAGAGTGGAGTTACGCCGTAACATCTTCACAATAGGCATACTATCATAAATCTCTTAAGAAAATCTCCAAATCCGCGTCTCTTTAGCTCAAATGCTCGTAATTTACCTGAAAATGAAATATAAAGGAAAACAAGCGTAAATTCATATAAATGATATAAAATACGAGCATTATCGGGGGAAATTGACACTTACTATTCAGGACTATTTGATGTTATCAAAGAACGTGGTCAACTTTTAAGTGCACCACATTCTTCGCTTTCCAAGATTGTCAAATGATGTTAGATGCTGCATTTAATTACCAATACACATTCGACGGTACTTAAGCGACTTCTCAACATCTGTTGAACACCTAATTCTATTTCTACGCACCTGCATTTCATCACTAATACTGATTAATGCATGTCAACCAAACATACAACATTAAGTAGATGTTGTGAAAAGATTTGATTGCTCAATATCGCTCTAAAACATCATAATTTCAATTAGAACCGCAATAATATCTGATGGACTATTAAAGTTATTGTTTTATGACTGATATTATAGACTAGCCATATCACATGTCTCCCTTTTGTTATACCTTTTTTTCTATGGAATTTTTTTTGAGACATAATACAGTTTCTTTTTTAATGAGGCCCAGATCTGCATTTCCATGATGTGACAACTGGTAAATTTCGAAAAACTATTTTTAATACCACACTACTTTAAATTTTAGCAAGTTAAACATCGACTATAATCTTTTGACTTTTTTGCGGTATATCACGTTGTTGAACCTTGTGTGTGACTTTAAATTAGGCACTAATAGACCTCGGCACTAGGCAAAACCTAATAAATCGAGAAAACTTGAGAAAACCACTCGTCTAGTTTCCATAGACGTATTTATGATCGATTTTATTGGAAGAGCATAACTAAAACTTTTGGCGCACTTGTGAAAACTCGTTAGACTTTTAAACGGAAAATACGAGCTTGGGAATGTAGGAATCGGGGAACTTTAAAAAAATTACGTAATGGTCCTTGTGGTTTTATCCGGCCGCACCCCACCCCCCAAATAGTATATTTGTTTTGATTTTTTTTAGAAGTAAATTACATAATTTCATCCATGTGGGTATATCCCCACCCAAACACACACACACCCATCATTATCATCACCCTCACCAACACATTTTTTCTCTCTCCTCTCTTGAAATCCTAGCCGCTGGAAAACACCACCATCGCCGCCTCACCGCCGGCCTCCACCACTCACCACCCACTCTAAACGACTCCCCACATCATCTTCTTTATGATATACAACACCACGCGCCACAGAAACCCCTCCACCCTCGTTCGTTCACCCACGCGCCACCATAACTCCACCCTATCACCACCACCGGTTGTTATTCACGAAAAAGAAAAAGGTAGGGTTAAACCCACGAGTTTTAAACTTGTTATTTTTGTAACTTGTGATATGAGTCACGAGTTGACTCATTTTGATGTCGGGTTTGGTTAGAAAAACATGGGAAACGAAATTTTGATCATAAAAATGTGGTTAAAAACATGTTGGTATCTGCATTTTGTGTCTCATGTGCGTGTCGCGTCACTCAAGCCGAGAGCTTAGGTTCTTGGTGTGGCTTGTTGTATGCTTGATGTTGTTCTTGTTATTGTTTTTGTTTTCTTACTTTTGATTTGGGTTTCGAATGAAACCCTAGGTGTTGGAAGTTTCATTTGGTAGCCTTGATGTTGAAAATGGTTTGGTTATTGTTGTTGTCGAGAGAAAAGAACCTCGTGTGGGCCGTTTGGTATTGCGTAGGCGAGGGGAAGGCTAGGCCGAGACCCATATGGTCTCGGAAATACATTTGGAGGTTTTGGATTTGTGGTATATTTGTTGTTATGATTGTTGACCGAGGGAAAAGAAAGCCGAGACCGAATGGTCATGGCTAAATTTGGTTATGGTGTTGTGAAACTTGAAACGGGAATCGTTTGTGTGACGGTTATTAGTGACGGGGGATAGGTTAGACGTGAGTCGTAGACGACCACGAAATGTTGAAGTTGTTGATATTGGGACTTGAAATTATTGACTTAATGATATAATGTTGAACTTTGCGCCAAGTCGGTGTCACGTTGACTTTTTAGTCATCTTCGACTCCGACAAGGCCGTGACATGGACTATATTTATTATTGGACTTGATATAACTTAATAAGTTGAGAAGTTATGACTCGGATTTGTGACTCGAAATAAATAGTAACTCAAGTTAACTATAACGATAACAATAAACGTAAACAATAAATAATAAAGGTTTTTCATATTAATAATTAACAATTATATTTTACTTGTTATTATTCTTTTAAATCAAATAATAAAGAGAAGAAATGGAGGAAAACAATAAATGGGTTACTAAATGTTTCGAGGGCACGCAAAACTAGAAGTGCCATAAATGCTAATTTAATACCATTTAATTGCTAGTCACGGATATTTGGTATTAATAAGCTTAGCTTACTTAACTAACGAACTTATTGGGTTGACGAATCGAGTAAGACCTCGTTAGTTATGTCGGAAGAGTTTAGTAATGACAACATATCCTACGACGCCCTAGGACGTGGTATAGTTTTGGAATAATAAGTAAGGCGAATACATTGTAAAGTTTATCGAATTGACAAATTCGATAAGTTTTGACAATATATTTAAGATACTTATTAAACTACAAAATCGACACATAGATTTTTGTGATCTTTCTTTGTTGAGTTCTTGAGTAGCGTGTGCTCGCATGAATCTTGTTGAGTCGACACAATGCACGCGCGAATACCAAACACTAGAAGCTGTTATGAGAAAGAGTTTTGGAAAAAAAACTAGAATATAGTCGGGATTGGGAACTATTGAATGGAAATATAATCTAAGCCGAGTCTATGTTATTAGGAGTGCCGAGTCAGTAGTTGTTGTTTCCAGATAGTCGATAATCTTCTTGTTCCTGTTGATTCTTGTGCGTTTGTTGGACTAAGGTGAGTTTCATAGCCCCACTTTTACTCGTACTTTGCTTTATTATATCTTGGGGTGAGAAAACATGCACTTGTTTTGATTGGACCGATTATGAAACTATGTTTTGCTTGCGCTTATTACGTAGTCTAGGCTAAAGTTTAGCCTCTCTTTATCTTGCCAACTATTAGGTCTTTTATTATTGTTGTAGGTGATCTATTATGGTTGACCGCTCTGTCTTGGACTTGTTTGCCCGACTTGCCAGGGTGGCACCCGGATTTGTGGTTGCAAAATTTGTCATGATGTATAACATCTTGGTTTTTGGTTTGTGATTTGAATATGATGGTTGTTTCTATGTTATGACTTACTTGTGTAATAAGAAAATTTACAGTTTGGTCCAAATGCTATGCTATTTATTTAAACCTATGAACTCGCCAGCTTTTTGCTGACCTTTTTAGCATGTTTTTCTCAGGTAATTGATATGTTAGGCTTGGACAGTTAATTTGGGAGGCGCTTGGTGGCAATGGCATGGTCATGGATCTATATTACTCTGATGTTTATTTGGGACCGATTTTATGAATTACTTTTAATGGGCTTACTCTCGTACTTTTAAATAAATGTGAAACTTAATTACTATCTTTGACAATGTTTTTAAATTATGGATGAGTTATTCTGTTTCGCTATACTTGTGTTGTGTACCAATTCCCGTAGCACCCTGATGCTAGTAAGTCTTCTGCTGAACCATATTTTGGGGGTGTTTTAGATTGGTATCCAGTGCCCAGGTTATAGAGAACTGGGTACTTATCAAAACCTAGAGTATAACCACTTTTGAAAAATTGATCCAAAGACCGTCGCGTACCTGCCTGCCAAGCTGAAGCCTAAGGTTTATGAGTTAAAACTTATGTGGTATTAAAATTCTATTATTTTTGCTGAATATTTGTGATATGTTTATACTTGGTAAACTTTGATATTTTTGGGATTGCAATTTGTATGGGATGTTATGTATGCACTGACCTCGTTAAAACACCATTGTCACAACTATGCCTTCTTTCGATATCACCGAGGACATCCTTTCCGCTGGCTCTCGACCAGCATCACCTATGTCGGGGATGGACCCGAGAGACCTATATTTCATGGCAAGACATGCACCGCCATTGACGCATGGGACTACTTCGGGCCCTTCTTCATCTGTTCGTGGTTCTCTTACTTCTCTTATGGTGCGTTCACCTGCACGATCACCTCCAGGTTTCACGCGACAGACTGCTACACCTCACACTTTAACAATTCGCCGCACAGCATGCATATTCGTACGTTCACCTAACCTAATTTCATTCGGCATTACTGCTCATCCACCCCTGTCCCTTACACCCTCTACCTCTTCATTTCATATACCTAGTGCATTATCTTTTGCACCTAGTAATTCATCACCACTTTCATCTCCTGACTCTCTGCCTGCTCGGAGGCGTCAACTTCTTGAGTCGTTTGAGAAGAAGACCCAGAAGAAGAACCTCAAGATGAGGAAGATCCTCAGAAGGAGGAAGACCCAGGAGAGGAGTGTTACGGGGAGGATGACCCTGAGGACGAGCCTCAGGAGGATGTTGAGTCTGAGCCTTAGGAGGAGGGCGAGCCTGAGCCTCAGGGGATCATGGGGGATTTGGAGGAGTATGATTTGGATGATAATGTCGATGAGCCTATGATAGGGACTTTTTCCCCAGCGTCAGAGGTGGATTGGGTTTATACAAACTCTCTCACTGCTGGTCCCACCGTGGAGCACTTAGATGCGACGGGGACCCAGTTGGGCATGCATGAGGATGCTCTTGAGGGTATTACAGAGCAGTTGGCGGGGGTGTCAGCAGAGAGATTGGGTAAGATAGAGAGATTTGTTAGCGTGTTGATGGGAAGGTCTGCCACCATGAAGAGAGATCTACAAAGGATGGATGATTAGGTGAGAGCAGCAGACCGAACCCTTCGGATCAGAGAGTATGATCAGTGATGTGGGAGGCTTAGTCCGGAGCATTCTCGGGCGCTTACCTTATGAGGAGGAGTCATGAGGATGGTGTTGAGTTGGCGGCGATTAGGAGGAGGTTGGATGACCTAGAGCGTGCTTTTAGAGAGCTTCGCTTTGGGCCATGAGTAGTAGTATAGGCTAGTGTTTTTGTATACCACTCCTTATCTATATGTATTTTCGTATTTCCTCATTATCGTTACTGTTTTCGATTTTCGCCATTGTATGGTTTGTACTTGAGAAACCTTGTTTTGAGTTCTATGAGATGTTATATGGAGTTATGGTTGTGATATAAGCTATGTTTTACCGATCGTTGTTGGTTTTTGGTGTGATATTGTGTTCTCTTTTATTGCCTCTGTCCTCGTGTGCTGTTACACCTCTATTATGATCATAATATTCTCATGTCTCGATTCGGATCAAGGGCTCAAACTGTGAGGGGCAACCCGAACGACGAGCGACAAATTATTGCTACTGCAATTGTAGGCCGTCGTGATCGAACTCCAGTCCGTTTTGCTAGTGATCCGAACACCAATAACCAAGATGACAACAACCCTGTTGGTGAAAATTTGAAGATCAAAATTCCTACTCCATATATTGCTATAACTGATCAAGCTTTGATCGATCAACTTGTGGCTCAGCGTGTAGTTGAGATTCTGGCTGAGTCGAATCATCCAAATGCTACGGTTGGAACCCTTAGGCCTATTGGTAGTAACCGTGGTTGTACTTACAAGGAGTTCCGAAGCTGTATGCCTACTGAATATGGCGGTACTGAAGGAGTTGTTGTGTTGACGCGTTGGTTGGAGAAGATGGAATCTATGTTTAAGGTTTGTAGCTGTAAGGAAGAATCAAAAGTGAAGTTTTCTTCGTTCAGTTTGAAGGATGAGGCATTGACTTAGTGGAACAACTACCTCAAGTCTGTTGGAATTGATGTGGCTTGTGCTATGCCTTGGGAAGAGTTTAAGGCAATGCTGATTAAGAACTATTGTCGTCAAAATGAAGTTAAGAAGCTGGAGTTTGAATTCTGGAATCACAAAGTGAAGGGCACTGACATGCCAGCTTACACTCGTCGTTTACAAAAATTGGCACTGTTGTGTCCTGAGATGGTCCGCAGACCAAACGCTTAAGATAGAGCGTTATACGGATGGACTTCCACCTTCTACTAGGAATGATGTAATCTCTTCAAAACCCACTAGTCTTCATGAGACCATCACTTTCGCTCATAGCTTGATGGATTTGGTTATTCGCGACAACGCTAGGAGTAGGTTTGATAACAAGAGGAAGTGGGAAGATCATTCGATGGGTAAGTACCCTAACAAGCGACAGGAGATTGCTAAAGCTTATGTTAATGGATCTGGAGAGAAGACGGCTTATACTGGAAATCAACCCTATTGTAACCGTTGTAAGCTTCATCATCATGGACAGTGTACCGTGGTGTATCGCTCATATCTAAAGGTTGGACACCTGGCTAGAGACTGTAAGTCTAAGGCTCTTGCTATGGTTTAATCAACCCCTGGGCCGGATTGGAAGGCTAACGTTACTTGTTTCGGGTGTAGAAAGAATGGACACTATAAGAATGAGTGTCGAGAACTGGTGAATCGTGAGAACCAAGGAAGTGGAGGAAACCAAGTGAACCGTGGGGCAGGTGGCAACCAGAGAAATCAGGGTACTGGGAATCAGCAGAGTAATACTTGAGAAGCTCGAGGAAGAGCATACGTGGTTAAAGAAAAGGGATTCAAAGAGGAACCGACTATTGTTACGGGTATGTTCCTTCTCAATAACCATTACACTTATGTTCTGTTTGATACTGGTGCCGATAGGAGTTTTGTGTCCACTACATTTAGCCCTCTGCTTGATAAGATCCCTATTGCCCTAGATTTTACGTATGATATCGAGTTAGCCAATGGTAATATGGAAAGGGTGAACACCATAATCAGAGGTTGTACCCTAAACCTTCTTAATCACCCGTTCAATATCGATCTCATGCCGCCCATTGGGTAGCTTCGATGTTATTATAGGAATGGATTGGTTGTCTAAGCATCGCGGTTGCCATTCTCTGTAAGAAAAGATTGTGCGTGTGCCTTACGGCGATCAGATCTTGACAATATGGCTGACGGTAGTACTCGAGGGAATTCGTCTAGATTAAATATCATCTCCTGCACCAAGGCTCAGAAGCAAATAGAGAAGGGAAGTCTCCTATTTCTAGCTCAGGTTACGAAGAAGAAGAGCAAGGAAGAAGAAGGGAAACGGTTAATAGACGTATCGGTTGTTCGGGAATTTCCCAAAGTATTTCCCGAAGACTTGCACGGCTACCTCCAGCAAGACAAGTTGAATTTCAGATCGATTTATTGCTAGGAGCTGCACCCGTGGCACGGGCAACATATCGATTAGCCCCTTCGGAGTTAGAAGAACTACCGAAGCAGTTGTCCAAATTGGCTGAGAAGGGATTCATCAGACCAAGTTCCTCACCCTGGGGAGTTCTAGTCTTATTTTTCAAGAAGAATGACGAATATTTTCAAGATGTGCATCGACTACAGAGAGCTGAATAAGCTAACTGTAAAAATTAGATACCCTTTGCCTAGGATCGACGACCTTTTCGATCAACTTCAAGGATCGAGTGTTTTCTCAAAAATCGATCTAAGATCTGTGTATCATCAACTCTGAGTTAGAGAAGAATACATACCGAAGACCGCTTTTAGAACTAGTTATGGGCATTATGAGTTTTAAGTTATGCCTTTTGGGCTAACCAATGCTCCGGCTGTATTCATGGACCTCATGAATCGAGTATGCAAACCCTACTTGGATAAATTTGTGATTGTATTCATAGACGACATCCTAATCTACTCGAGGAGCCCAAAAGAGCATGAGGAACACTTGAGACTGATCCTAAAGCTACTCAAGGAGGAGCCGCTTTATGCGAAATTCTCCAAGTGAGAATTTTGGATTTCGACCGTACAGTTTCTGGGTCATGTGATTGATAGTCAGGGTATTCACGTAGATCCCGCCAAGATTGAGTCCATTAGAGACGCTGGCTCCACCCGTACGCCTTTAGAATTTAGGCTTGATATTATCAGTCGATTTATCGAAGGTTTCTCCAAGATAGCAAAGCCTTTAACCACATTGACTCAGAAAACAGTGAAGTACACTTGGGGAAAGGATGAAGAAGAAGCATTTCATCTTCTTAAGGAGAGATTATGTAGTGCACCTATATTGGCTCTGTCTAAGGGAAGCCAATATTTTGTGGTGTACTATGATGCCTCACATAAGGGTGTAGGAGCTGTATTAATGCAGAGGAAGAAGGTCATCGCCTATGCCTCTCGACAACTCAAAACCCGTGAGAAGAACTACACGACCCATGATTTGGAGTTGGGAGCTATCGTGTTTACACTTAGGATTTGGAGGCATTACATTTATGTCACAAAGTGTACCGTGTATACGGATCATAAGAGTCTTCAACATATTCTAGACCAGAAGGAGCTAAACATGAGACAACGTCAACGGTTGGAACTGTTGAGCGATTATGACTGGGAGATACGCTACCATCCCGGTAAGGCAAATGACGTTGCGGATGCTCTTAGCTGGAAGGAGAGAGCACAACCGCTTAGAGTCAGAGCATTAGGAATGACTATCAATTCTCCGTTACCTGCCCAAATTATTACGGCTCAAGCAGAAGCTGTCAAGGAAGATAACCGACCTTACGAAAATCTCTACGGTATGATTGAGAGTAAAAATGGCTTCGTGAACCGTTCCGATGACACTCTATGCTACAAGGGAAAGAGTTGGATTCCATGTTATGGAGGTATCCGTGAGTTGATTATGCATGAGTCGCATAAGTCAAAGTATTCTATTCATCCTGGTTCTGATAAGATGTATTACGATCTGAAGAAGTAGTGTTGGTGGCCAAATATAAAGGCGGAGATCGCTTCTTATGTTAGCAAATGCTTAACATGTGCCAAGGTTAAAGCCGTAGAGAGAATTGGAAGAGACGCAGACGCGTGGTCTCCCGAGTAGTAGCATCGAGGTCGATGGAATCGACGATTTTAAGGAAATCCTTAAGATGCTGATTAGGATCTTCGGAACGAAGTCCATGGAATGCACATCCGTTTTGCACCAACCGGATGGTGTCGGATCGCAGGGCCGTAGTTTGGGCTTGCCGGGAAGCTCAATGGTGTTCCTATAGCCTAGGTTGCCTGGTCTCGAGTATTCACCAAAAGTGCGGCCTCTTGGTGGGTCATTTGGTGATAGGTTGATGAATGGTGGTTGGTTATCACCTTACATGATGAAAAGTGATGGGGTTACTAACAAAGGTCACGAAGAAGGGGGATAGACTACGAGGAAGCTAAAAATGGGAAAAAAGTTTACTTGATAGGAATCAAGCAAAGAAACCTAAACGCGGTGGACTACTAACTAGCTATTCTATTCCAGCCGCCAAAACTTGATAACGCCGCACGCGTCGTTCGGGGTCAAAGGAACTTCCTTTTCGCCAAGCAAGTTTTTCAACACCATAGGCAGTGAACCTAATCATTGTAGTGTAGTATTAGGGTAAGCCACGGGAATAGATATCGTTCTCTAGGGGAATAGGAATGCTAGTGAGAAGTTACTACGCTAAGGTTGGGGTTGAGGAAGATTATTTTTTATCTTTTTATGTTTTTTAGGAAATAGAAAGGTACGAATCTCAGGGTTTGGATTTGGGGGATTGGTATTTCTACCGATTACTTCTATTTGTCTAATTATCTAAACTAATGTGTATGTAGTCTATGTCTAATTATTGTGTGCTCGTATGATGATTTAAAGATGTGTTTACTTAGGTTTTATTACTCCTTAATTATCTCCTATTGATGGTTGAATTGTCACGTCCTTATTCTTAATCGTGTTGTGTGTCTAAGGTCGTAGGGTATGCGTTTATCCCTATCTCTTTGAAACTACCAAAGGTTAATGACTACAAAATCTCTAGGATTTATAAACTTTAACTCTAAGGTACTCTTCGGATGGTTTAGCCTACAATGACTCTAGGTACTATAAGCTAAGGTTCACAAAGATTAATCAAGCATTAACTACACAACGGATGACCTAACACAATACTAGATCATTAACAATTAAGATAAGAGACAACCAATCAATATTCAATAATCAAGTTTCCTATTCCCTAAGCAAACACACAAGTAAATTAGCCGGACATGGGAAACATGCAAGCATACACACAATTAATTGAAGACATAATTGAATTAATGAAGTAAAACACTTATCTTGATGTAAGATAGGGTATGGAACCATAAAGTACTGTACAAGACAGCCTTGGTTCGGTTTAGGTTTTTACTCCAAAAGACTACACACTGAAAACTGAAAAATTCGGATACTATATATAAGATTACAAATGCGACGGCGTCACCTTTTGATTTGGACGCGTCGGCCGCCGCCATTAGGGTTTCGCCTTGGCAAGTTAGTCTTGGCGACGTCACCTTATGCTTGACGCCGTCCCCTTCTCGGACGCCGTCGGATCAAATCTAGGCTAGGTCTGAGTTGCGACGCCTCTACTCTTTTAAAACTGAAGCGTCACTTGTAAATGAGAAATTTGCTCTCGAGCCATCACAAAGTTGTCCGACGGCCATCAGGTGCTCGACGTCCCTTCGGCCCAGCAGCCCTCGAAAGTGTCTCGATTCTTGACTTTGGCCATTTTCTTCGTATATTCGCGCCTTTTCGTCCGAATAAGCGTCATTCCAGCATTTTGCCATCAAGATACCTAAAAAGTGAAAAGGAACGATATTAAGTAAATGACGGATACAAAAGTGATTAAATAAGGACTTAAACGACCCCTAAAAAATGTACAATTTAAAACCTTATCAAATACCCCTACACTTGGTATTTGTTTGTCCTCAAAGCAAATGTGCTTTTAGCCAATTAATTTATAAGTTAGGGGTCATGAAGCATTGGTTTAGAACTATCCACAGCACATATAAGCCCCGCAAAAGTCATAACAAACACGGAAATTACATACTAGCACCTCACATAGGGTGTTTGGATTCTCACATCTCTCGGGTGTATATGAAATATAACAAGTTGGAAATGGAAGATAAACATTCATTAACCGGTCCTAGTACATAGATTACCATAGGCTTGAGACTAGATCAAACCTCCATCGCTTTGGCGTAAGCACCTAGGAAAGACTATCCAAGAGGTGTTTTAAAGGGTTGTAATGTAAGGCTTATGGTAGGAAACAAAGGGTTTGGTGGGATAGGCTATTTAGTGGTGGCAAGTCAAAAATATTTATGTTACAAGCATGCGAAGAATGGCGTTGCTAAGCCAAGACTCGACACTCTAGACTCTAGATAACTGAAACAAACAAACATAAATTAAATAAAGATGTAGGATGGTAGGACGTTTTTTATACACTTTTACTCTACCATCCTCTACGATAACATCAAAATGATAGGGATTTATAGGCACATCCCTACACTTGAGTTTTTATTACTCTAACACCAATATGACCCGAATTGAAAAGATCAAAACACTTGGAGTACATTATTATGCAAATAAAGGGAATTTTAATTTAACGTTCCCTTCCCGTCATCTCACAAAATTTAAATTTTCCCATGAGTCCCAATCGTCCCAAAACTGTGTACAAAGGATATGACTCGACTTAGCAACTTATGCAAGCAACTAGATAATTGAACTAAGGGTTTAGTGTGATAACAATAATGCACTAAAAGTGAGTGCATACAAGGTAGGCTAAGGAGATTTGGGTGTACATTTGGGGGTGAGGTGTAAACAATGCTCTTCATTGATATTCCGGAAAAACGAAACATCACGAGAACCGCGAAAATGATAGGCTTAGAGGGGTTAACTAGGGGTATCGTGTACTAAAGATGAGTACAACGCAAAGGTGTGGGGAATTACTCAACCGATGTGGAAGAAGTAATTATATTACAGTATCAAACAAGGGTTATCCTAATGCCTCTTATCATTTAGTTATTCCTAACTACACAAGTGTAGTCTTACTAGCGATCTCGGATGCATCACAAAACAAGTTCTAGAATCTATTATACTACCGGTTCACACACTAAGCATTAAAGATGAATGCTTTAATTCCTACTAATCTAAGGGCGATCCTCACATTTTGGGTGGAATTTAAGTGGTAAAGGGTTTTTTGTGCTAGTCATATAATTTCCTATCCATGAGACGCTTTATTAAGACTAATGGCCCACTCCTATATGTCATGAAAAATTTTAAATTTGGTGCAAAAATTACCCTAACCGACATTTTCTCATGGTTTATTACACAAATGCAATTGGACAAAGTAAATAATCAAGGATAAGCATAGTTTCAAAGTTCCCGTTTTATTTTCCCTCCCTACACTTAAACTGAACATTGTCCCCAATGTTCCCTAAAGTATCAAAGTTATGATAATGGAAGGTAATAAAAGATGAAAGAAACTAATACTCCCCTGATTAGCTCGGTAGGATCCGTGTAAAGTGGTGGTTACATCTTTCTTCAAGAAGAACGTTTACGTGAAAAGCTCCTTCTCATCTTATGTATCTTCTTCTTGGTAAATTAAAAATGCACACTTGAAGAAAACAAACGAAACCTTAGCGTAAAATCGGCGGTAATAATATATATAGGACTCTACTAAACTATGATATAATGCTTTTGGAATGGATGTTTACTGAACTCGAAAATTAAGACGGAAAATTCCAAAATTTATAAGTAGCTCAGAAAATGAGAAAAAGTAATCGTTTTTTGTTCCTTCCCGACGACGTCAGTTGCGATCCCCGACGCCAGTTATCATGACAAAAACCGGTCTGCGATTTTTCCGAAAAAATTCTGGAAAATTTACATCTTTAGAATCTGGAAAAATTTCCTGCAAAACATCCATTATGACTCGATACAAGTATTTGACTCAAACAAACACACATGTATATCTTTTAAATAATTGTAATTCTCATATTTACGTTTCTTTAGAAAACGTGTGTAATCCTCCCTACACTTATCCCTTATGTAAAATACCTTTATATGTAATTAAGACGAGGTTAAAAACAAAATAAAGCATTTTTACAAATTTAAGCATGAGAATAAACAATCAATAAAAAATACACGACACAAACAAGCTAAAAATTAAGCATGGGTTGCCTCGCACGAAGCGCTTTTCTTTATTTATAAGTCTTGTAGCTAGACTCGAAGTCGTGCCCCTACGTGACTTCATTACCGTCACCTTCTTCCTCATGACGGTCTCTATTGGGGGATTCCATGTTGTAAAAGTGCCCTATGATTCATCTTTCTAAGATCGTCCTCCCCCAATCGATTCTATATTCCGGTCCTAAGTTCAAGCAATCCTTATAGAAACCGAAAATCTTGGCCATAACATAATCTACTCCTTTCTCTTTATCCTCCTCATTCCTATAGTAGACCGATAGTTTAAGTTCCTTTTCATCATTGGAGAGTGATGAAAACTTTTCAATCTTAAACAGCATTTGGTAAGCTACATCATCGGTCTCATCCTTGAATCGCACTGTTCCTAATGAGGGATCATAAGTCATCCCGGATTTTTCTATGAAAGGCTTACCTAGAATAACGTGGGATAAACTAGGATCTATGGCCGTACTAATGTCATCCACTATTATGAAATCCGTAGGAAACATGAAACTACCTACATAGACGGGCAATCCCTTAACTCTACTAAGAAAATTGCAACTAACCCTAGGATTATCCGGTCTCTTGCCAGTTGATAGCTCTTCATTACCCAATCATAATAGGTGCTAGTTATGATATTTATTGGGGACTTGCGGTCAATGTATACCACAAAGGTGTTCTATGCAACATGGTATGTTATGATTCCAAGGGTTCCCAATCTTGATCCTAGGGCTTTTCCTGCCTACATGTGACGGAGTGTCCTACTAAAATGGGTGGCGAGAGAGCTCTTCTTCCCAGAGGAAACTTATTGAAATAGTCATTGCCTACTTCACCTATTTCCTCGGTTGTTTCATCCTTAGGAGTTTCACTAACCTCAAGTACTGTTTCTTGGTTCGCTTCGCCATTTGTTCTATGGGCTTCACTAAGGTGATGGTATTGATGAATTGAACATGCTTAGCTAACTTGCTTGGGTCCTTAATCTCTAACGGGAGCTTCGAGTTGAGATAGCATTAACCTTCTTGTCACTATTGGTTATGGCTTTCATGAGGTTATCTATCTTCCTATCCATATCGGCTTGTTGTTGGTTAAAACGCTCCGAGAGCTTAGCTATTTGAGCTTCTCGGGATGCGACTATGTTTTGCAACATCCCTTCTATGTTTTGTTGGGTAGGGCCATGAGATGGGGGCCAAGAGAAATCATTAGATGTGAATTCTTTGGTTTGTCCCCAATAGAAGTAGGGTTTGCCCTTCCATGCTTCTCGGGCCATTAAAAGTCCTAGGTCCAGTGTGTTGTGGAATCTTCCTCCCGCTCCATTAGTACGCGAGGATGTAGTCAACGGAAGCTTGTTCAATTTGGTGCAAGTGCGATGTTACTACACGACTCACACGAGGAAGAAACTTTGTTCACGTGAAGAAGACTTGGGATTTTCGTAGGAGCTCATTAGAAATTTTACTTGATCTTCAAGCTCGAGCATCCTACAAATGGAAGATTGTGAGTCAATGGGAGGCAAGGAGATTGCCTTAACGGTTTTGGGCAACTCACGGGGGTCATTCCAACTTTCGCTGTCATAGAGAGCAAGGTCCTCTATTATACCCCATGATTCTTCCGCAGTGAGATCACTAAGTTTTCCACCGCCGGGTCAATGGATCGCTTGTGGGGAAGTTGACATGATCATAGAAAAGTTGGACTTGGAGCCAAAGATCAATTCGCGGATGAGGGACTTTATGGAGTAAGTCCTTGAATCGAGTCCATGCTTCAGAGAGATTCACCTTGACGTTGTTGGAACATCAAGATATCATTCCTAAGCTTAGTGGTTCTCCCCGGTGGGAAAAATTAAGCAAGGAAGCGAGAGGTGAGATCATCCCAACTTGAGATGGAGGGAAGTCGCTCAAGCCAATTACTAGCTTGGTCCCAGAGAATTAAAGAGGACGACGCGGTTCCCGAGTAGTAGCATCAGGTGATGAAATCGACGATTTTAAGGAAATCCTTAAGATGCCGATTAGGATCTTCGAACGAAGTCCATGGAATGCACATCCGTTTTGCACCAACCGGATGGTGTCGGATCGCAGGCCGTAGTTTGGGCTTGGTCAGGAAGCTCAATGGTGTTCCTATAGCCTAGGTGGCTTGGTCTCAAGTATTCACCAAGAGTACGGCCTCTTGGCGGGTCATTTGGTGGTAGGTTGATGAATGGGGGTTGGTTATCACCTTCCATGATGAAAAGTGATGGGATTACTAACAAAGGTCACGAAGAAGGGGATAGACTACGAGGAAGCTAAAATGAAAAAGTTTACTTGATAGGAATCAGCAAAGAAACCTAACGAGGTGGACTCCTAACTAGCTATTCTATCACCAAGCAATGGCCAAAAACTTGATAACGCTACACGCGTCGCTCGGGGTCAAAGGAACTTCCTTTTCGTCGAGCAAGTTTTTCAACACCCTAGGCAAAGAACCTAATCATTGTAGTGTAGTATTAGGGTAAGCCACGAGAATTGATATCGTTCTCTAGGGAATAGGAATGCTAGTGAGAAGTTACTACGCTAAGGTTGAGGTTGAGGAAGATTATTTTTTTCTTTTTATGTTTTTAGGAAATAGAAAGGTACATCTCGGGGTTTGATTTGGGGATTGGTATTTCTACCGATTACTTATACTTGTCTAATTATCTAAACTAAGGTGTATGTAGTCTATGTCTAATTATTGTGTGCTCGTATGATGATTTAAAGATGTGTTTACTTAGGTTTTATTACTCCTTAATTATCTCCTATTGATGGTTGAATTGTCACGTCCTTATTCTTAATCATGTTGTGTGTCTAAGGTCGTAGGGTATTCGTTTATCCCTATCTCTTTCAAACTACCAAAGGTTAATGACTACAAAATCTCTAGGATTTATAAACTTTAACTCTAAGGTACTCTTCGGATGGTTTAGCCTACAATGACTCTAGGTAATATAAGCTAAGGTTCACAAAGATTAATCAAGCATTAACTACACAACGGATGACCTACCGCAATACTTGATCATTAACAATTAAGATAATAGACAACCAATCAATATTCAATAATCAAGTTTCATATTCCCTAAGCAAACACACAAGTAAATTAGCCTGACATGGGAAACATGCAAGCATACACACAATTAATTGAAGACATAATTGAATTAATGAAGTAAAACACTTATCTTGATGTAAGATAGGGTTTGGAACCATAAAATACCTCAGACAAGACAGCCTTGGTTCGGTTTAGGTTTTACCCAAAAGACTACACACCGAAACTCCGAAAATTCGGATTCTATATATAAGATTACAAATGCGACGCGCTCACCTTTTGATTTGTGACGCCGGGTCGGCCGCCATTAGGGTTTCATCTTGGCAAGTTATGACGGCGCCACCTTATGCTTGTGGACGCCGCCCCTTCAGCTCTCTAAAGTCGCACAATCAAATCTAGGCGTTGAGTTGACGCCCTACTCTTTTAAAACCTGAAGCCGTCACTTGTAAATGAGCAATTTGGCTACCGAGCCGTCACAAAGTTGTCCGACAAATACATCAGTGGTCTCGACCGCCCCTTCGTGCCCAAAGCACTCGAGTGTCTCGATTCTTGACTTTGGCCATTTTCTTCGTATATTAGCGCCTTTTCGTCCGAATAAGTGTCATTCCATCATTTTGCCTTCAAGATACCTAAAAAGTGAAAAGGAA
This sequence comes from Chrysanthemum makinoi, assembly GCA_910596185.1. Lineage (NCBI taxonomy): Eukaryota > Viridiplantae > Streptophyta > Magnoliopsida > Asterales > Asteraceae > Chrysanthemum > Chrysanthemum makinoi. The sequence goes on along the minus strand of OU343219.1, from coordinate 225,042,283 downwards.
CGATATTAAGTACTAACGGATACAAAAGTGATTAAATTAGGGCTTAAACGACCCCTAAAAAAGGTACATTTTAAAACCTTATCACATAACCATGGATTTCATCACTAAGCTTCCGAAAACTTCTAGCAGTTATGACGCCATCTAGGTTATCGTCGATCGTCTCACTAAATCAGCTCATTTCTTACCAATCAAAGAAACGAATAGTATGTGTTGGGATATGAAAGTGCTGAAGACATGAAAGTACTGAAGATATGAAATTACCGTAAGTGCAATCGGGAAAAGTCAAAGAGTCAAAGTAATTTTAAAGACAAAGTCAAAGTACTGCACCTAAAAGTCAAAGTACTGCAAGAACAAAAGAACTGTTATTCGCTTATGGAAAGTATTGTATTCTATGTTTAGATTACTTTATCTACAAGGTTATCAATTGTAAACCGACTAGGTTAATATCCTTGAGAACCCTATAAAAGGACTCCTAGATTGGCATTAGATGTAACAGTCTATGAGGTTTAGAGTTTACTAATTCACAAGTTAATTAGTGTTTTAGAGAAAAGTTCGATTATCTTAGAGTTGTATTAGAGTATCTCATAATAAGCATTTAGAGTTTATAATAAAAGGTTATTCTTCTTAGCTTTGTTAAGTAAATTCCGCGTACTTGATAAAGATTGCTCAGTGTTTCTTTGTTAATAACTTAGGATTTATCCGAGGTTATTAAACCTTAACAAGCTAGTTAAGAATAGTTTGATTAAAGTATATCGATCCAACAAGTGGTATCAGAGATTGTGTGGAAACTCTGACTAAGAAGAACCCCTACTACAACAAATACTAAAGATGTCGACTGAAGATGCATCAACTCCTATCACAGAGGTATGTTCTAAGTGTCATGATTTTTATCAAAAAGTACTTAATGCTTATATTTACGAAAGAGATAATCATAAAGGCTAGGTCTGAGGTAGTTGGTTATCAAATAACCTTAGAATCTATGGAAGCCAAAATCTTAGCACATGAAAATAATGAAGTAGCTTAACAAAAATATGAACAACAGGATTACCAGTTAAAACTTAGTGAATGGAAATTAAACTGTAAAATTGGTGAAATTGAGAAATTAACTAAGGAAAGAGATGATTTGTTAGCTAAGTTTGCTGCTTGAGGTGAAGCTGGTCTGTCACATGTTTCTTATGTTCAAAACAAAGAAAGAGCCTACCTTAAAACTGATTAGGTTTTGGAATGGATTTTAGTAAGATAGAAGAAAACCAATCTAGTAATCGATGGGTGAGTATGAGGATATAACCACTAGTGATGAAGAACTCATTAATTATGTAGATACATCTAGTAATGATGGTTCAATAAGTGACTCACCTCCCGAATATAAGAAAGCTAATGATTATCATGCTCGCTCCACATCCCATGGCATTCATCAACCCCTTAGGCCCTGATGTTTCGCTTTGGAGTAGACAGTCTAGAGTTTAGGAAAAAGCTAGTTACTCAATCTAAGTCTGAAAAACCCAAAGAACCCGTTGAAAAACGATGTTCAAAATCACGCAAGACTTTACATCAAAGTACTACTCCACAAGCAGCCTTCTTCAAAACCTTTTCAAAATAGTAATCGCTAAACCTTTTTGGGATAATTTTGGTCAAAACAGGTTTAATCACTCACCAAGAAGGCACAATAATTTTGGGCATAGACATAGAAGATGTCACTTTGACAAGATGGGTCTAAACAGGTTTTGTGTGTTTTAGTCCTACTCATCTAATTAAGGATTGTGAACATCACTGTAATACCTTAGAAAATTTCCAAAGAACAGGACTTCTAACCAGAAACCAAAAGAGTACAAACCAGTTTGGAATAATTCAAATAGGTCAATCACGTAAATTTCTCACCGATCATAGATACCCACACCAAATAAAACCTTTTTCAAAACCTTCAGATCTCACAAGACTTTTCAAAGTACGTTAACTCGCCCAAGATTTCTCAAAGTATCGCCGTGACAAAACAAGGTATCAACACAATACTTGGTATAGAAATTCTAGGAGATCTCACTATCAACCTAGAAGGTATTACAATTCACATAAGAGATTTAGATCACAGGAACCGTGTGTTAAAAGTATCGAAAGTTGGCGGAAAGTATCGCAGAGGGATGACAGTACTTTCAACCAAAAGTGAATCGATGTTTTTGTGATGATGAAAAAGAGATTTGTGTTGTAAAACCAGAAAGTTTTGAAAATCCACATGCTAAAGATCAAAAGATAATTCTTGATCATCATTTGAAAGATAGTGGTAATTACATACTCAAAGAATTTGAGTTTGTAACTCCACAAGGGGAACACAAGTCAATAATGGCTTGGGTTCCTAAAAGTTTCTTACTCTTTTCTTTATGTGGGCAACCCTTAAGAGGAGCTTAAAGATCATCTTATTGTGGATAGTGGTTGCTCTGGAAGTATGACAGGAGACAAAGAGATCCTGTCTGATTTTAGGAAGATTAGTGGAGGAAGAGTTGCATTTGGGAAAGATCCAAATGGAGGCAAAATCAGCTCTCGGACTATGGATTCAACTTCAAGAATACTCCTATTAACATTGATAATGAGAGTACTATTTGTATTGTGAAGAATCCAGTTTATCATTCCAAGACCAAGCACATCCAGATTAGGCATCACTTTATCAGAGATTGTTATGAGCACCGGCTTATTAATGTGATAAAGGTTCACCCACGATGATAATGTAGCTGACTTACTCACCAAAGGTTTTGATGTTTCTAGATTCACTCACTTGGTGGTGAGCATTGGCATGATTAACTACTGAGCTACATTTAAGGGGAGGACTATTTAGTATTTGTATAGTTCTGTGTTATGCTTGAGGGGAGGATAGTTATGTATACTTAATTGATAATGAAGAAATTGAAAAGTACGCTTTTCGTGAAAGTACGCTTGGAAAGTACCGCTTGGGAAAGTAATCGCATACGTGAAGTACTTTTTTATTTAAAGTATGTTCCAACGGTAATCTTGAGGGGTAATTTAATGCTAACGGTAACAATGTTATTTTAAGCCGTGATTTTTCAAATCTCACCTATAAATACCTACTTTCCGATTTTCCCTCTCATATTGATACATTAGAATCTTTTCCATCTTTCTCTCATCACATTCATATTCTTCGCGTTCAATTCTTTTTGCTTACATATTCAACAATGGTGAATCGCCCTACTGCTTCTAAGCATAACATGGTTGCTAATTTGGATAAGACCGACGTAATATACTCTTTCATGATATCATTGATTATCTTATCGGTTCGCCTTATCGGCTTATGCTCTTTTAGTGAAGCCGGATATTATTGAGCCCTGGATTCAAGAATTTTGGGCTAATGCTAGAGATAACATGGAGAATGAAGAATATTATATTAGATCAACAATTGCTGGAAGAACTATTAAGATTATCAAGACTCCATTCGAGAAGATTTATTGTTCAATGATGCAGATGGGGCTTTAAGGTTTGATAAGCAGTTGATATGGGATACTTTTCTACATATTGGCTATGAAGGATCTTTGAATGAACAAACGCTTAGAAAACAATTATTTTGTCCGCGATTGGAAGTTTTTGTTTATGTGTTGCTCCATTGCATCAGTGCTAAGAGTACCTCTTGGGAGCAGCTTGGGTCAAATATAGCATCTGCTATGGTTGGGTTAGCTACAGATCGAAGTTTTTAACTTCAAGGCTAATATCGGATGGAATGCTCTCACATATTTCACATGGATCTACTTGGCTAATGTACCCAAGGTTTATACAGCTTTTCTTAAACAAGCAACTTTCTGATGTGCCAAAACCCAACCTTTATTGCACTGTTATTGTTCAACAATCCAAGATTTTTACTTTTATGGCAAAAAGGAGTGTTTTATTCAGGGGTCAAGATACTCCTTTAACAACTTCCATGATGGATGTTGTTCAGCCGTTAGAACCGATGATATCAAGGTAATCGCAGATCCTGCAGGTAATCGTGATCTGCAAGTACCGCTTCGCAAGTACCGCTTCTCTACAGCTACATCAAAAGAAGGTACGTGATCTCTACAAGGTAATCGCTTCTCCTAGTAATGAATTTCAAGAACATGTTGCGCTTTCACCTTCTCCATCTCCACAAGGGTCTGTTCTCGTTTCTCAACCAGGATCATTCACCTATTCAAGGAGAGGATTCACATACCATACCTCCCGATGAAATCACATTGGATAATTATGTTTTGACAAGGGAGTTGGTCAAGTTGAAAAAGACTACAGAGGTTTAAGCCAAACAGATAAAGAAATTAAATGAAGTTTCAAGGCTAAAGACTTTTGTATGGCCATTAGTTCAACAATTTCAACTGGTTAAATCTAAGAAAAGGCGCAAAAGCAGCCAAAGAAAACAAACGCCACTGGTTCATCAACAATCTTCATCAACTTGGGGAGGAATTTAGAAAAGATAATTTGAAAGAAGATGTTGAGAAGGAGAAACAACCTGAAAGTACTGATGAACAAGTTGAAAATTACAAGGTATCAACAAGTTCAAGGTACGAACAACAAGGTAATCAACAACAGCAATGCTTTCAACAAAGAAAGTACTTCTAGACAAGAAGTGATAACTCCAAGAGTTTTGAATTTTGAAGAAGAAGCCGGTCCTTCTACAACTGTTATACAAGAAGAGGAGGAAGCTATTCTCAAACCAATTCATTCTGCAAGTGATGATGAGTTTATTGCTACAATTTTTCAAGAATTATCACAACCTAGAGGTGGTGTTACTATTAGAGAAGTGCAAGAAGATGAACAATAAAGAACTTCTCAACCCGAATTGATCCTAAGGATAAAGGGAAAGGTGTTTTAGTAGAAGAAAAAAAGAAGAAACTTACTTTGGCAGAGATTAGAGCAATTGAAGTTGCTAGGAATGAAGTTGCTGCTAGAAAACTTCAAGAAGAGTTAAATGCTAAAGATAGAGCAGCTCAAGAAGCTCAAGAAGCTCAAAGTAGAGAAGTCTAAGAAGTTGCAAGAGAAATTAGATGTCAAATCAAGAACCATTACAATCACCTACTCCTGTTAGATATATGCCTAGAAGACCTAATTTTAAGGACGGAATGCTATGATGGCATATTTGAAAGGTAGAGGGTATAAAGGATTGCAGAAGTTGAACTATGTTGACATGAAAAGACTCTATGATGTTGAGACGTAAACTTATAAGAAGAGTGTTGCGATATCAAGGATTTTAGAGAAGAAGCTTTTGGATCCCTGCCGAAAGGAAAAAGAGCTTAAAAAGAAAAAGAAAAACCGGTTACAGATAGAAAATTTTCAAAGAAAGAAAGAGTTGAATTGAGATCCGAGTCTAAAGAGCGTGCAAGAAATTATCTCTGAGTGGTAGATTTTGATTATTCAAAAGAAGATACAGACTTGAAGATGAACATATCTCAGATTAGTGCTTTTGATATTGCGAAATCTAAAGAAGGAGATTATATGATTTTTCATAAGGAAGATGAAAGCTTCAAAGTTTTCAATAGGTTATGGGATTTGTTACATATTATAGATAGAGTGGATTTATTCTATCTATATAATGTGGTAAAAGCTTATGTTGGAGATATTCCATCGAAGGAATTGGTCCGTTTTGCTTGGAGATCTTATAACTATGTGGGAATCGTAAGAGGAAAGCACTAATGATATATGGAAAAATCAAGAAAACCGGGAAATTGTTTCCGGAGATTCTTTGAAGAACTGAGTTCATGTTTTGGAGCTAGAGAATGGTAAAATGATACACATGTTTGTAAACAGAAGATATCCTCTCACAGTTGAGCTCATGAGAAGAATGTTAGAGCATGGATTGGAAGTAGAAGAGGATAATGAAACTGCTTGCATGGTTATCAATTTATTTATCAACCGGACTACCATTGTGAAGAAGATGAATAAACTGTATGAGTTTTATTGAATAATTTGTTTTGATAAATCAAGACTTTATTCAAAGTATTGTGATCAAACAAGACTTTCATCAAAGTATCTGCTTGCGCTTTTTAAAACCAAGTAATTTTTAAATGAAACCTTTTAAGTAACAAATTTTTGAAACAAAGGTTAAATAAATGGATTTTGAGATGGCAACATCAAATAGGTAATCAATCCACCATGGTTACAAAAGGATTGGCTAATCCATGAGCAAACGCCTCTGGTAAAGATATATCAAATCCGCTTTTAGTTGACAACTTGCTAATAAGTTGTATGGTAATCAACTCACCATATCACTTAATGTGAAGAGTTGGCTAGCCCACAAGAAAATGGCTTGTGGTAAAGGCAGTGGAAAACCATTATTGGTAATTAGTTCACCATTAGATAGAAGAACTAACTAGTCCAGAAGGGTACAACTTTTGGAAAAGACAAATCAAATCATGATAGCGATGATTTGCTAAAAATCATATGGTTATCAATGTACCATGGTCTTACAAACCAAAACATCTGGCTACTCCAAAGATAATGGCTTTGGTAAAGAGATCTAAAACCATTATATTTTCAATGATTCACCTCTCACAGGAGTTAACACACCTGGAAGTGATGAGAATAGTATGCAATTTAAACTGAATTAATGTACAAATTGTCATATGTTGTCTGTGTTGTCTAAAAGATGGAGCTTGCCGATGTCACTGAGAAAGAACAATTCTAAGAGATACTTTGACAAGCACATACACTACTGTGAGATATATCTTGAAAAGACTAAGAAACAATATGATCTTATAGATGAAGTCAAAGTAAAGATACATTCACAAAGGAACTTGAAGTCAAGCAAGTAGAATTCAAGTTAGGGGAGGATTGTTGGGATATGAAAGTGCTGAAGACATGAAAGTAATGAAGATATGAAAGTACTGTAAGTCGCAGCAATCGGGAAAAGTCAAAGAGTCAAAGTACCGCTAAAACAAAGTCAAAGTACTGCACCTAAAAGTCAAAGTACTGCAAGAACAAAAGAACTGTTATTCGCTTATGGAAAGTATTGTATTCTATGTTTAGATTACTTGTCGTACAAGGTTATCAATTGTAAACCGACTAGGATATCCTTGAGCCTATAAAAGGACTCCTAGATTGGCATTAGATGTACGAGTCTATGAGTTTTAGAGTTTACTAATTCACAAGTTAATTAGTGTTTTAGAGAGAAGTTCGATTATCTTATAGTTGTATTAGAGTATCTCGCATAATAAGCGATTTAGAGTTTATAATAAAAGGTTATTCTTCTTAGCTTTGTTAAGTAAATTCCGCGTACTTGATAAAGATTGCTCAGTGTTTCTTTGTTAATAACTTAGAATTTATCCGAGGTTATTAAACCTTAACAAGCTAGTTAAGAATAGTTTGATTTAAGTATATCGATCCAACAATATGGATACTATTGCTCGTTTGTATGTGAAAGAAATCATTGCACATCATGAGGTACCAATTTCTATAATCTCCGATCGTGATAGTGGTTTCACTTCAAATATCTGGCAATCACTTCAAAGGGCCCTGGGGCAGATATGCATGGATATAAGTACTGCATACTGTTGGGAATTATATTTTGTAAAATAGCTTAAGTATGTTTAAGACTGTTAGAGTTAATTATGATAGAGTTAGTAATTAAGTCTGGTAGACCAGACTTAAGTCTGTTAGTAGTTAAGTCTGCCAGTACTAAAGATGTTAAGTCCGCAGTAACAAAGTGTCGTGGTTAAGTCTCTGCTTATGTCTAAAACATAATAGTTGTTAGAGTTATATTAGGAATAGATATGAACATGTAGAGATATCTTAGGAGAAGATATCTTTACCCTCTACAAGTTTGTTAGACAATTAGGGTTTTCTTGGTGTATAAAAGGATTCCTAAGGTGTTAGGTTAAAGCATGAGTTGTATGCATTAGCCTCTGAGCAAGTTAATATAAAATACGAAGTTAGTTTATTTTGTTCTTCATACTTTGTGTGTTAATATTCCGCATTAACACATCAAGCTTTTGCTAAAGATTTCTTTATATAGTAAATTGAATTTTTTCAAGTTTAATATTAGTCATTCAAGGCTACTTAGATCTAGAAACTTTTGGACCTACAAGTGGTATCAGAGCCTGTTGAAGGACTCTGAATTGAAGAAACAAAACACACCAAGATTACTCATCTCATCTCACTTAAAAACCATTAAGAATGTCTCTTCATGATAACTTCTCAAATCATCACAGTGATGAAGAGGCCTCTAAAAAGCAACAACAACAACTTTTTGCAACAGCAACTATCTCCAACTTCCTATTCTAAAAAAGGAAGAGTACGACATCTGGGCCATGGAGATGGAACAGTATCTGAAATATGTAGATTATAAGGTCTGGAAAGTGATCCAGAATGGGAATTCAAAGAAGAGAATTTCCAAAGGCAAGGATGGCACAGTTAGGATTCTTCCAGCAGTCACAGCTGCAGAGATACTTGCTGAGGAGAAAGAAAGAAAGGCAAGATCTCTCCTAAAGATGGCCATAACAAAGGAACATCTCAGAAGGTTCTACAATTTAGATGATGCTAAGGAGATATGGGAGGTTAATAGGATAAGATTTGGAGGAAACACCAACTCAAAGAAAATGCAAAAGACTGTTTATAAACAATAGTTTGAGGCATTTACCATTAACAGTTCTGAAGGCATGGAGAAAGGCCATGACAGGTTCCAACAATCTGGTGTGATAAACTGGGCTGAGAAGGAAGACATGAATCAGACAGGGTTGCTAACTTTGGAAGCTGGTGTGATAAACTAGGGAGAGCATCCTACTGAGGGGACAAAAGTCAAGCATGCTCTCATGGCCATAAGCTCCAGCAGTGAGGTAACTTCTTGCTCAAAAATATGCACTGATTCATACAATAAATTGCAGTCCCTTTATGATGAACAGATGGGTCAAATGGGTGATCAAGAAGTTAAATTACTTGCTTATGAAAGTGTTGTTAAAACATTAGAAAAACAAGTAAATAATCTTCAAAAACAAAATGCATCTCTTAATGAAAAGATTGCCTTTCAAGGTAATGAAATATTTGAAAAGATGAGAAGCTTAGAAGATATAGGAGAATAGGAATGAAGGCAGTTAAAGATAAAGAAGAGCTGCAAAAGATAGTTGAAAAATGGCAAAATAGTAATAAAAATCCGTGGAGGCTTGTAAATTCTGGAATGAGCTCAACAAGAAAAATTGGTTTAGGGTATGGGATAAAATCTGATAAAGAGGTTTTAGGGTATGAGGAAGAGGTGATGGAAAATGTTTTTGTAAATTCAAAAAGTGATTTTGAAGGTAAAACTATATATCACAGATTTGCTAAAACTGACAATTACAAGGGAGTTCCACCACCAATTAATGATGATTATACTCCTAAACCTAAAAAAGAATATGATGAGTCCTTATTTGACTCTAGCAAATGGAAGAACCCTAAGACTCTTGCTTCTCAAGACTGCTCCATTGAATTCACTGGCTGTCAACTCAATGGCAGTAAAGGATTCTGTGGAAAAAGTTCTGAAAGCAATATCTCAAAAGATAAGACTAGTGAGTACTCTTCTAGTCAATCTAATGACAGTGAAGGACCTACTAGAAGTATCTTTGAATGCTCTATAGAACATAAGTCTTAGCCTATAAGGATATCCAAACAAGTTGTAAAAAGTAAGCCCTTTGTGTCAGAACAAACTGAGCCTGTCATTTGTGTGTCTAAACCAGAAATAGTTAAACCTAGTTGTGTCCAAACTCCTAAGCAAAGAAACTAAAATTGAGACACCTAAAATTGACAGAAAAGACTGGAATGGGTTAATGCAGAGAGATTTTGGGGATGGGTACTTTTTCACAAAGAAAAGTTGTTTTGTTTGTGGAAGCCTTGATTAGAGACTGTGACTATCATGAGAAAATAATGGCTAGGGAGGCTGAGTTAAGAAACAAAACAGCTGAACACACTGAAAAAAGGTTTGTTAAACAAGTGTGGAATAATGTGAACATGATTAACAATGCCAATAAGTTTGCTACAAGACTAGTACCTGTTAATACTGGTAGTACTTATGTTAATTCTGTTAGACCAAGGGTGGGTGTTGGTGTTCAAGTTAGTACTGGTAGGCAAAATTTTAATACTGATAATATATTTAGAGTTAATACTGGTCATGTTAAACCTGGCCAAGCCAAACTTAATTCTGGGTATAAATCACAACCTACCATTCCATCACCCAGTCCCAAGTTTAGAAAACCACAGGTGAACCGGTTTAATCAAAAACTTCATTATGGTTCTCATTCACCTGTGAGAAGACCCATATACAGCTTAAATGTTTCAATCTTATGCTGCAAGGGGTAATTGAGGGACTGTTGTTAAGCCCTTAGCAGATTGTTCTTGGAGACAGACCAGACCAAACTTCAAGTATAATAGTGGACCAGTTTCTTTTAATGTTGACAAAAATAAAGGTCCACAAGGTAGACCCAAACCTCTACAGGCCAGGGTCCCCAAGAGAAACTAATTTCTCTTTTCTATGCAGGAACATCCTTACTTAAACATGGGAGATAGAGGAATATTTGACAGCGGATGTTCTGGGCATATGACTGGTAACAAGGATTACTTGGATGAGTTTAAAGATATCAAAGGTGGTTCGGTTACTTTAAGTGGTAGCAAAGGCTACATCATAGGAAAAGGTAGAATAAAGGTTGGAAATTTAGAATTTAATAGTGTGTCATTTGTAAAAGAACTGGGCCATTTTAATTTATTTTCAATATCACAAATCTGTGATAAGCATCATAAGGTTCTTTTTACTGAGACTGAATGTTTTCTGTTGACTTCAGACTTTAAAATGCCTAATGAAAATCAGATTCTTCTTAGGGTCCCAAGACAACACAACATGTACAGTTTTGATATGAAGACACCTGAACCTGCTAAAGGTTTTGCTTGTTTGATTGCAAAGGCCACTATCGATGAGTCTAAATTATGGCATAGATGGTTAGGTCATATAAATTTTAAAAATCTAAATAAACTTGTGAAGGGAAACCTTGTAAGAGGTCACCCTTCCAAGGTTTTCAAAAATGACCATACTTGTGTTGCTTGTCATAAAGGAAAGCAACACAGAGCATCATGCAAGCCCAAGTTAGAAAGAGTTGTCACTGCCCCGTTGCATACCTTGCATATTGACCTTTTTGGACCAAACTCTGTAAAAAGTATAAACCATTGATGCAGGTTTTACTGACCAGGTCTTAATATTTATAGTGTCTCGTTATACCTATGGTCTACGCTAGTGCACTAACGGCAAAGTAAAACCTACGTGTGTAGTGTAGTAAATGGTAAAGCCGAGGTCATCCCAAGAGCTATGTGTGTTGGATTATTACTAAGTCTAGGTGTCACAGATTAATAATGGTTTCGATAGGGATTTAATTAATTAAACTACTAATGCAGAATAAAATAAATAAAAGCAAATAAAGGATAGAGGAAAATCAATAGAGGAGAGTGGTGCTAACCTAGTTAATCCACCTAGCTAGTTATGTCTATGTCTACTTACTTCCAATTACTTCAGGTGGGGTCAAATTCGAGAGGACAACATTTGGTAAATTCACCCTAACCTATCAGCAAAGATGCCACCATAGGAGAAATCAAGACCGTCATAAGTCCTGTTGTTCCTGGTCCCCTAAGCCAAGTCATTAAGTACCGCTACATGCTAGATTTATAATAGTGAATGCCCGACCGTTAGGAACTTAGACATGCACCCCCTAATTCTTAAGTTCATCCAAACGATAGGTGATCAGTTGGTCAAATCGCACAAGTAGAAAAGGTCGTCAGTTGGTCATATCTTACCCTTCCCGTCTCAGTCCACTCACCTAGGGTCAGTTGGTCATATCTCCTAGGCAATTGGCCTATATCGCCATTCAAAACTACCGAACCAAGGGTGGCTACCAATAAACTATGAATGCATACACTTAGAAATAATTGTACGGAAGTAAAGTAAACGCAAACAAAACATTTAAGGAATCATAACTAGGCTAGCACCAAGAGGTGCTTAGCCGCTCATATTAATCATGCAAACCAATTCAATATTCAAAGGTACGAAATAAATGAATTGAAAGTAAAAGAAATATAAAACGCTAATGCTTATCGTAGTGGAGTGATTTCTCCCTGGAGACACTCCAGATGCTCCTATAGATAGATCTGCTTTGAGCTCTTTCCCACATTCTCGAGTGTTGTGTATGGAATGGAATGAATAGAAATGCCGGAATTCGTGGGGTATTTATAGGCCAGATCTGGGTTACGGCGTAACCAATATAGGAGTTATGTCGTAACCTTCTATTTTTCGAATAATGCACTAGATTCTGGTGTTACGGCATAACCTTATGAGTGGTTATGCCGTAGTCTTCAATAAACTCGGTTACGCCGTAAGAGATGCGAGTTACGCGTAGTAGTATCGGCGGCGGAACCTCATTTAACCTAATATAGTTACGTCGTAACCTTTGAGAAGAGTTACTACCGAACCTTCGAAAAGTTGGTTTCCTTCGAGTCACGCAATAGTTACTGCGTATGTGAGACGAAGTTACGCCAGTAACTTCTTCAAACTAGCATACCGTGATAAATCTTTAGATATTTTCCGCCTGCGCCTCTTTAGCTCCAATGCTCGTAATTTACCGAAAGTGGAAAACAATGGAAAACAAGCTGCACATCCATATAAATGATATAAATTACAAGCATTACCGGAAATTGACACTTAATATCAGGACTATTTGATGTTATCAAATATCCCCCCACTTAAACTCTACTTGCCCTCAATTAGACCTTATTAGAAAGATTCCTTAAAAGATATCTCCCATAACCTGGAAAATATGAGTTTACAAATCCCTTATGCTAGAATAAAACAAAGCGAAACACCTCACGAAAGGGGAACAAACACTCAAATCTCTCAACTATTCTAAGTGTCAATTTTAGGGTGATCACTCATCGCATACACAGCCATCATAGCATGTATTCTATCATAAGCTTGGCGTTACACAAATCTCCACCACTAGAGTTAAGGGCTAAACAATTCTCAAAGGCAATATGGGTAGACACGACAAAGGTTAAGATGTGACACGTCATTACTAACATGTCACGGCGAAGTGGACAAAATCAATGATACATGACCAAATCCATGGCCAAGACACCAAAGATTGCTCGATGCATCACCTAGACATGCTTCATGACTAAAGGGTAGGATAAGACATCGGATATATAATTGGTGTAAAATAAAAAACAAGCAGGTAGTCTAAATCTATGACCAAGTCATCACCACTTACCGTCCGCCCAAAGTTCCAGCTTTGAAGTCAAGAAACCGGATCATGAAATGCAAGGTAGATGTGTCATTAGAGGACGTCGTGATGGGCACACTACCTTTTCTCCAACTGTTGGCATAACTACCAACTCTAATCTTCAAATGTGACCGAGGTGGCCTCCTCGATACTAAATCAATAAAGCTCATACTACAGTGCTTATAACATTGCACTTTACATAATCATAACAACTATATATATATATATATATATATATATATATACATATATATATATACATATATATATATACATATATATATATATACATATATATATATATACATATATATATATATATATATATATATATATATATATATATATATATATATATATATATATATATATATATATATTTTCAACATAATAATAACATAACATAATATCCCCCACTCTGAGATGAACAATGGGAATTCGGGGTCTTCAATGATCTTCGTAAATGTTGTCGGTGAAAGCGTGATTTCGAACCTTTCCACTGAAACTTGAACTTAGGCAAATGATGACTTCCAATCACAAAAAAGACTACATGGTAGGCTAAGGTGTATAGGTGTATTGAAACAATATATCGGGTTAACAAAATGAAAGGAATGGCTGTATATGTATCTAGGGGTATCTTGCACTAAAGATGAGTGCAACAAAATGGTTTCACATGGGGGTCGAAAAGTCGAGGTGACTAATCGATAGACACACAATGGTAGGCTGTTTGGGTGATAATCCTATAATATTTCCTTTTAAAACTGAAAAGTCCAAATACATCGAGCTAACTCAACATATCTCGTCTATGGTCTCGAAATGATGCAAAGGCCAAGTTTTAAAGTTTACAAGCTACCAGCACACTCATAATTTAGTAGATTTGGGGTAAAATATAGGAAACGGATAAGGCTAATCTCACCATATAATATCAAGGGTTGTATGTGCTCGGCCAAGGTCTAATCTAATTAGGTTAAGAAAAACATGTCAAAATTTTAAAAATGGCATAATTTTTCAAAATAAACTAGGAAAATGAGGGCGAAATAAAGTTCAAGAGATAATTCTACTCCCGTCCCCCCACTTGAATTGTACAAAGTCCCTTTTGTACTAGGCATTAAATAAAGGTGAAGAGAAATGTAGAATTAGAGCGAGAACTTCCCTGAATTTTGCTCCATAAAGAAGGAAGGCCCACGAAAAAGAGACGCGAGCCAGATAAGTATCATGAACAAACTTCAATCCCTGAAATCACAATACCGACAAGCATAATTCTAAAAAGAAAAAAATGAAAAATGAAAAATGAAAAACAAACCAAACTCACTTTCGTAGGAATAATGGTTGCATTTAGCGAATGCAACAAGCCTTTTAAACCACATGGTGTCCCAAGTGGACAAGTGAAGTCTCGTAAGGGTTTACAGGGAACACACCCACAAAGTTCATTTAAAATACTAATACAAGGTTATTGCGTTTTAAAATGAAAGAATTAAACCAGAGGAAGGTTATGTCGTAACTCTTTTGAGGGAGTTACGCCGTAACTGGCAAAACCTGTCATAAGTCAAAGCGAGTGGTTACAAAGATAACCACTGAGATGGTATTATGCCGTAATTGGTAATACGCTAATAATCCGCGCTAAAAGGTTGGTTACGCGTAATCACCAAGATGAGTTACGCCGTAATCGTCAGATCAGAACTCGCAGCAGCAATTAGTTCCTCGTTTCCGCAAAAATAGTTAGAAAACACAAAACCCTACGAAATGGAAATACAACAAAAAGGGATAATTCGGTTGTCTCCCGAAAGAGCACTTTTCTTTATTTACGAGTCTTTAAGTTAGACTCAGAACCGCGAGGCTCTAGACAGGCGCGAAGAACTCATCTCCCGAAAGCTTTCTATCATCCTGCCCATAATAAATTTTCGCGCGGTGTCCATTTACCTTGAAATATACTCCTTCCTTGTTATGAACCTCAATAGTCCTATAAGGGAATACCTTACTTACTATGTAGGGTCCAACCCAATGAGATCTCATTTTTCCAGGGAATAATTTGAGTCTTGAGTTAAAAACGAGAACCTCTTGCCCTACTTCAAATCTTTTATCCTTGATTCGCTTATCGTGCCATCTTTTGGTCCTGTCTTTGTATGCTTTGGTGTAGGACCGATAAAACTAGTGATTCATGTGGTTCGGGAGGTCGGGGAAGCTCAAAGAATAAGAAAGACATTGTTATTGTATTAGATAGAAAAAGGGGAAGATGTGTGTGTTTCTAGAGAGAAGAAGAAGAAACCACACACACTTCTTTACAAAATGTGAACTTCCTACCCTCCTAGTTGGGACTAGGAGGAGTATTTATACATAGCAAAGCCTAACTTAGCACTATTGACTAAACTAGTCCTTGTGAATGAGTAAAAGAAGAAACTAATGCAATTCCCGTAATGACTTCACTTTAGCGAGGCTAACAATCTCTCCCAAGTGATGTCATACGGGAGTTGCTTACAATGTTCCCTACAAGCAAAATCAAATACAAAACATAAGCGCAGCAACTCCAAGATTGTCTTCATAGTCTTCAAACTTCATGAATCTTCTCACCGCCATCTCTTTACTTGGAAGAACAATATGAGCAAATCTAATTAGGGATTAAATCGACCTTTTTCTCTCCCCTAATTAGTGCTCTCCCCAATGACAACCTTTTCTGATGAATTTCCTGAATTCGAAGAAGTCTTTTGATAATTAAATTAGAACCGTCTTTAGTCCTCTAACACGCAATGAAATCGAGAAAAGACTGTCGACTCGACCTTCTTCAAAATTGTCCATTCGGGGGAATAAGATATCAACATCTTCATCTCACCAAATGCATTCCATTTATCTTTCATATATCAAATCAGCCCATAATGTACACATTTATCTCCCTTGATGGTTACGATTTATCGAAATCAGCATACAATTGTGTACATGAAGCATTAACCGGAAGCATTCTATCATAAATCATATCAGCCCATGAGAAGATGTCGATGAAAAATACCATTTGAAATTGTCTAACTCATCTCAACCTCCTGTATCAAAATTCAACTGTATGCTGTCAGAGTAACCATGATTCGCTCCCACATACCAAGTTTTATCACTCAAGCCGACCACTTGTGAATGGCCGACCGAAGAAACTTAAAACAACCGAAACGAATGCAATGAAGATCAAGAGAGTATAGTGTTTCCAGGTCGTATTTCCCCCGAAGCTATGCGATGAATCACCAAACGAATAGTGATCGAGAGATTTGAACGGAAAAGAGGGATTTGAATTATTACAACTACTGAGAAATAGCCTATAATTACAAAGGCTTAAATGCAAATTAAAGGAAATTAAAAAGATAAAAAAAATATTAAATAAACGCTATCACTATTTGCAAAATGATGTTTTTGATTTTTTTTTTACAAAACTAAAATAAAAACTACGCGACGTACAAAAGAAAATGTGAAATTTAAACAATATAAATCCTAAAAATATGAAAATAACATTTTTACAAACCTAATGATAAAAGAAAATTTATAGAAAAATAAAATTATTTTTAAAACTATTTATCTAATTATTATTAATTAAAAACTATTTTTAACTATTTAATAATAGCCTAAAATACAAGAAAATATGAAATAAAACTAGAAAAATAAAATTATGACTTGGAAAAATCTAAAATAACAAAATAGAATTTTCAAAACTATTTTTGTATTTTTCTGATTATTTTTGTATTTTCTATTAATTAAAAACTATTAAAAACTAATTAAATTTCTTAAAAATACAAATTTAACTAAGAAAAATCTGGAAAAATATTTTTTTGACTTTTTATATTTATCTTAACTTAAGAAAAATGAAAAATTATTTTTTTGAAACTTTTCTTAATTAATTGTATTAAAAGCTAATTAAAAATGCTTAAAAACTGTTTTAAATTAAGAAAAATAGCAAATTGACCTAGAAAAATCTGAAACATTCAAGAAAAGTCTACAATAATATTGTGAATCTAGGAAAAATATAAAAACAGTGGGTTATGTGTAATAAAATGCAACTGCTATGGCAAGTGCTTATGAATAAGCACTCTAAATAAGCCAAAGACCACAATAAGCTACCAACCTGATACAGAAGCTACAAAAGGCTAAAAGTATCCAAATGAAACAAGTTACAACTGTCCTACACCTCTGAAATACAAAATGCTATGATTTGGATGATTTGAGACCAAGTGATAAAAACAGATTTGAGGCCTACTTGTGGATTAAAAATAAGCACCTAGATGTTTAAACTTAAAAAACGATGAAGGATCCTAAAGAAGACCTGGCCAAGTGCTTATAAGCCAAAAATCAGACCTTGGTGAGCTAAGATGAGCTCTCGTGCAAGCCTCAGACACACTCTGTGCAGTAACTGCCGTAGTCTGAAGTGTACTGTGGCATTTGTGCCCATCTTGACAAGCCATTTTGAGCTTATAAAAAAATTACAAAAATCTACTAAAATGGTGATAAGAAAACAGACCAGTTGAACTTTTTAAAACTACAATTTTCACTTGATTTGGCCCAGAGATGAACTCATGAAAATTCACCCCAGTTGGGCTCAAAATGGATTTTTCAAGTTTTGACTTTTGTAACAGAAATGAAATGTTGACTTAATTGAGGTTTGATTCAAAATGGTGGACTGAGATTGATGTATATTGATGAAATGGAACTACTGCAAACTATGTCTATGTATTTGAAACACAAAACAAGCTTTTGAATTTCAAAAATCCAACAGATAAGCTAATTAGGACAGATGAAATGAGATTTTGACTTCTGTGGTTTGCAGGCACAAGTTTATGACTGATATGAGTATAAAAGAACTACACAAGCATGAAACAACAGGTCTCAAACACTGGATAACCCTCTAAAACAGTTAATACAGCAAATCCAAACACTATCTTAAACTACTGATTTGTAAGTTAAATGAGCTAACCACTGAACCAGCATAAATTATTGATCAAACTGAGTTTACTTACTCTAATTACCACTAAATAATAGGTAAAAACCAATCTAAAACACAGATACAAGTACAAACATAATTATGCAAACTGAAGTAAAATGAAAATGAGATATCTACTCACAGGTGTCCAGCTTTTGTTGCAGGCTAAAACCAAACCATACCTACACTAATTTAGGCTAATCCTACCCATTCCAAGCTCTGCATCACCCACATTAATGATTGATTCAAATTTTGGCACCTCAGTTGACTTTTGTTGACCACATGACACATTGCTTAAAAGTAACTTATAAGCTTACCAAAAGCTATAAGGAGCTTTAATAAGCTTATTTGAGAATGAAATTAAACTTTTGAAAGCTTGCAAATGAGACTTTGAAACTGAATTATACAACAATAATCATGAAACTTGGAACTTATATAAAAAACTTGATTGATATTCAAAACACACACAATGATGTTTTAACTTAAATGTGATACATAGAAACTGAAATTACAACATTTTGAATTAAACTAAGACATTTATTTAAAAAACGACATTAAGGAAAATTATTAAACTAACTACTTGCCCTCTAGCTTCTTCTTCCTTCCTTTTTATATGCCATGGGCTTCTCTCACATCTTCTGATTAAATCCCATCTCTCAAATTGGCCATTGGATGCTTTGAGTGAATTTTGGCCATAGGATCAAAATTTGGCGGGAAAAGGTTTATTTGCCAGTGGGTGAGTTTGAGTGCAAAGAGGGGGGAGGCATTTAATTCCTTTTGGAGTGTGGTGGAGGTGGAGTGATAAGGGGGTGAAAGGGTGAGCTGGGGGGATGGGGTACTGTGTTTTGCAGGGGAGCAAGTGGGGAAGAAAGAAAATGGCGCGTAGGGTGGTTGTGTTTGTTGACCGGGGTTTGACCTGGGGGATTAATATATGAAAGGGGGTCAAATGGAGGGGTCAAGGTGTTTGGCAGGGGTCCAAAAGGGTTTAAAGGTCCAAGGGGTTGTATTAATAACATAGGGACCAATTTGTATTTTTGAAAAACAAGGACCAAAGCTGCCAAATTTGCAAAGTTGTATCAAGGGTCACTTTTGCCAAGTTTCAATAGTACAAGGACCATACTTGACATTTTCAAATTTCCAAGGACCATTTTTGCCAAATTTGAAACTTGAAGGACCAACTTTGTAATTTCTCAAAACTTTTGATATTTTTCACCAAAGGACTAATTTTGACAAGTTATGATTTTAAAAGGACCTTTGGTGATTTTTCTTTTGAAATTAAAGCTCAGGGAATATTTCGACAACTTTTGAAACTTGGGGGACTGAAACTGCCAATTATGCAAACTTAGCTCATTTTTCATCCGATTTTAAACATTTTGCATCTGAAACATATAAAATGCAATTTTGGAATATTTTCAGTATTTTGATGCATTTCTGAGCATTTTAAACGTTTTGCAGTTCAGATTGACCCAAAAATGATGAGTATTTACACACTCATCAATCCCCACACTAAACTATTGCTAGTCCCTAGCAATCTTTTGAGAAAAACTTAATGGATTTGAATCTCTTTACCAAAAGCCATTACTTCTTGAGTAGCCAAATGTTTCAGTTCAAGTAAGAACTATGGTACACCGATAACCATGTGATTTTGAGCAAACCACCAACTTCCAACGGATTTGATTTGTCTTTACCAGAAGCCGTTTGCTCTGGACTAGCCAACTCTTAGATAAATTATCAATATTATCTTTGGTGAGCTGATTACCAATTATGGTTTTTCCACAAGCCATAAACTTGCGGGCTAGCCAACTCTTCACTTTTAAGGATATGGTGAGCTGAACACCATACAATTTTGGGCAAATTGCAAGCCGTCAACGGATTTGAGATATCTTTACCAAGAGCCGTTTGCTCCTGGATTAGCCAATCCTTTTGTTTATTAGACAAGGCGGACTGATAACCATAAGTTGAGTAAGTGAAAATCACTTACTCAAAAAAAAATTTGGCCAAAAATGGGGGAATTGGGTGGTATAATTACATGATAAAATTCGTGAGAATTCCCCCCCACACTAGAAATGAATATTGCCCTCAATATTCAAAGTACCGGCGGTTATGCCGAAACATAGAACGTAAAAGGGAAATACTACGGCCATTATTTTGAAATTTTTTATTTATTTATTTATTTTTTTTTGAGAAACTTATATACACAACATGTGGGGCAACTCCCCCACACTAGGGTGATACACACGGGTGAAAACCCATGTTTAACTACTGTTTTTGATTACCGAGTCGCTAGCTTGACTCGACCCCCAATTAATTTGTTCATGGGGAAGTAAGTGGAAGAGACAATCTCCATCGGACTTTCATTCAAGATGTTTATATAAACATTTGAAGCACGGAAAGTTCCACAATCGATGAGATATACATAGAACCGGCTCAAAAATGATAAATGAAAATGCCGGGTCAAAGATAGTGTCTTCATTCCCGAAGGAGTGAAGATGAAGAGAAATCACAAGATATTTGAGGAAAGGAAGAAAGATTTTGATAACAATCAAGATCCATTCTTCATCCTCAAATGTAGACATATCGGGAGGAAGGGTGAGGGTAGTATCATTAATAAGCAAACTCGTATGATAGAGTACACCTTCCTCCGAGCTAATATCATCCTCAAGATCAAAATAGAAATGATCATGTTCCGGAGGAGATATGTCATGAGAGAGTTCACCGGAGAACTCTTCATGAATAGAATCATTCACATGAAGTGAATTTGTGAACTCTTGTTCCATTGTGGGCTCATCACTATCCTCGGTCTGAGTATCAAAGAGTGGATTCTCAGAAATTAAAGTGAATTCAGAGTCGAATTCAAATAGAGGATTGGTGAAAGTAGCTTTGAATTCTTCGGGAACAAAGTGATCAACATTCTCTATTGGACTGTTAGGGTGAGAAGTGAGTGAACGATCATTATCAAGGAGACTTTCAGTCTCTCCCAGATTGGCTTCGAAATCAAAGAGAACATCGTCACTTTCTGATGAAAGTGGACTGATGTGAGTGAGTTCATCGGTGAACTCCTCAAGAAGATGATCAGCATCAGATTGTGGAAGTGATGCCTCAACATACTCGATGTCTCCATATGATGCACAATCTTCGCTAAAATTGGAGAAAGTTTCCAAATGATCATTTGAACACTCAAGAGGGGAAAGAGAATCACACATATGATCAGAAGTTCCCTGTGACTCTCCCGGGATTGGGACAAGGTTCTCGACACTAGACTTTATGAATTGTCGATTCCTTTTCAGGAACAGTGTCAAGATGCTCGTCCCCCATGTTTAGAGAGTGAGTGGGAGCTTCGGGCGTGATAGCAGTTGTTTGAGATGGAATCTCAACTGCTGGGATATCAACTGACTGAGGGAGTTGAGAAATATTATCTTTAAAAGGATAAAAACTCTCCTCGTCATCATCATATAGAGCTGCCTTAAGAAATTGGGAACGCCTTAGAGATGCATGCTCTAGGACTAATAATTCTTCCCTAGATTGGCGGGCCTCTCGTTCTTCGGCTAGCAATTCTCCCATGGTCTTTTCACTATTCACTTGATTCTTAAAGTTACGAATCATATCCTCAAGTGTTTTCATTGCGGTTTCAAAATTTTGGGAGATTTCTTGAGACAACGGCTCAGGTGGAGTTTGAACCGTATGGTGCTGTGGAGGTTGGAAATTGTCAAACATGTGAGAGTCATGATTGTTACAAGGAAATGGATTCCCTATTTGACAATCAGAGCTGTAATGGGGACCTCCACAGTCTCACAACAAGAAACTGTTGAGTCTGGATTGGTGAATTATATGGATATTGGTCATAACCAAAGTTCTGAGCATCACCGGAGAACTGTTCATAGACAAACGTGTTTCCGGATTGACACTCAAATCCTTGGTGAGGACCTCCACAAAATTCACAGCAGTTATGTTGATTATATGAAGATAGGTCGGCCTCGAGGTGGGTAATTGGAAAAGTTTGAGGGTCGTTAAATGAGTTCCGATTAGGATCATAGTCAAATGAATTCTAACCACAAAACAAACAACTCCCGTTACGGATATCATTACCACACTGTACACACGTACACCAACGACCGGGTGAACCAAAAAGAGGCTCACCACAACCGACACAAGGAATAAACGATTTCATTTGATAGTTATGATAAGGAATCGGTTTATTCAAAGAATCAACAAAACCAACATGGTGATCCAAATGACTATCAAGTCTCGAAGAACATTTTGAAAAATCCGGAGGTGGGACAAGTGGTGTGCTCGGAGAGCTAGCAATTTCCACCACTTCCGTTATGGTCTCGGGTTCTGGTTCTTGAGAAACGTGAAGATTAGGCAAGTCATTCTTGCTAGTTACCGGTCTAAATTCCGCATGTTTGCTTTTAACCGTAAATCGTGAAAGTTTAGGATCAATTCTAGACGGCTTAGGAGCAATTGAGGGTTAGATCTTTGGATAACCGTAGGTTGGACGTATTTAGCACTTCCATTATCGATGGAAGTACCTCGGTCCTTTGTCACCCCGGTTTCTCGTTCCATTTCCTGTTGTAATTAATGGATCATCATGAACAACGCTAATTTTGACATTTGTGATAAAGTCTGAAGTTTTTCAACTTCGTCCCAGAATTCGTCATAGTCGAGAGATTCCATGAGAATAGAAGAAGTTAGAATCAAAAGGACAGAGGGTAAAGGGATAAAGAATCAAAAAGGGTAAGAGGGTAAAGATGAATATTTTTGGGATTTTTGAAAAACATTTTGCAAAAACAAAGAATGAAAATATTTTGGGTTTTGATTTTATAAGAAAATATAAATACATACAGATGGTATAAACAAGGAGTGAGTATTCAAATCACTAATCTGCTAGACGGAAGATAATCAAAGATTCCCGCAAATGGGCGCAAAAATTTGATTCGCTTCAACCGTCAAGTTTTATCACTCAAGCCGACCACTTGTGAATGGGTCAATCGTAAGAAACTTAAAACAGTCCGGAAACGAATGCAATGAAGATCGAGAGTATAGTGTTTCCCGTCGTTATGTCCCAATGAGCTATGCGATGAATCACCAAACTTAATAGTGATCGAGATTTGAACGAAAAAGGGATTTGAATTATTATAACTACAGAAATAGCCTATAATTACAAAGGCTTAAATGCAAGTTAAAGGAAATTAAAAAGATAAAAAAAATATTAAATAAACGCTATCACTATTTGCAAAATGATGTTTTTGATTTTTCTTTTACAAAACTAAAATAAAAACTACGCGACGTACAAAAGAAAATGTGAAATTTAAACAATATAAATCCTAAAAATATGAAAATAACATTTTTACAAACCTAATGATAAAATAAAATTTATAGAAAAAGAAAATTATTTTTAAAACTATTTATCTAATTATTATTAATTAAAAACTATTTTTAACTATTTAATAATAGCCTAAAATACAAGAAAATATGACATAAAACTAGAAAAATAAAATTATGACTTGGAAAAATCTAAAATAACAAAAGAGAATTTTCAAAACTATTTTTGTATTTTTCTGATTATTTTTGTATTTTCTATTAATTAAAAACTATTAAAAACTAATTAAATTGCTTAAAAATACAAATTTAACTAAGAAAAATCTGGAAAAATATTTTTTTGACTTTTTATATTTATCTTAACTTAAGAAAAATGAAAAATTATTTTTTTGAAACTTTTCTTAATTAATTGTATTAAAAGCTAATTAAAAATGCTTAAAAACTGTTTTTAAATTAAGAAAAATAGCAAATTGACCTAGAAAAATCTGAAACATTCAAGAAAAGTCTAAAATAATTTTGTGAATCTAGGAAAAATATAAAAACAAGGGTTATGTGTAAGAAAATGCAATCTGTATGGCAAGTGCTTATGAATAAGCACTCTAAATAAGCCAAAGACCACAATAAGCTACCAACCTGATACAGAAGCTACAAAAGGCTAAAAGTATCCAAATGAAACAAGTTACAACTGTCCTACACCTCTGAAATACAAAATGCTATGATTTGGATGATTTGAGACCAAGTGATAAAAACAGATTTGAGGCCTACTTGTGGATTAAAAATAAGCACCTAGATAAGCTGAAACTTAAAAAACAGATGAAGGATCCTAAAGAAGACCTGGCCAAGTGCATATAAGCCAAAACCAGCACCTTGGTGAGCTAAGATGAGCTCTGTGCAAGCCTCACACACCCCCGTGCAACTCGGGCATTGTATGCCGAGTCAAAGGTACGTGGCATTTGTGCCATCTTGACAAGCCATTTTGAGCTTATAAAAAAAAATTACAAAAATCTACTAAAATGGTGATAAGAAAATGACCAGCTTGAACTTTTAAAACTACAATTTTCACTTGATTTGGCCCGAGATGAACTCATGAAAATTCACCCCTGCTGGGCTCAAATGGATTTTTCAAGTTTTGACTTTGCAATGTAAATGAAATGTTGACTTAATTGAGGTTTGATTCAAAATGGTGGACTGAGATTGATGTATATTGATGAAATGGAACTATGCAAAACTATGTCTATGTATTTGAAACACAAAACAAGCTTTTGAATTTCAAAAATCCAACAGATAAGCTAATTAGGACAGATGAAATGAGATTTTGACTTCTGTGGTTTGCAGGCACAAGTTTATGACTGATATGAGTATAAAAGAACTACACAAGCATGAAACAACATGGTCTCAAAACAATCGATAACCCTCTAAAACAGCTAATAAAGAAATCCAAACACTATCTTAAACTATTGATTTGTAAGTTAAATGAGCTAACCAGAACCAAAGATAAATTATTGATCAAACTGAGTTTACTTACTCTAATTACCACTAAATAATAGGTAAAAACCAATCTAAAACACAGATACAAGTACAAACATAATTATGCAAATCTAAGTAAAATGAAAATGAGATATCTACTCACAGTGTCCAAACTTTTGTTACGAGCAAAACCAAACCATACCTACACTAATTTAGGCTAATCCTACCCATTCCAAGCTCTGCATCACCCACATTAATGATTGATTCAAATTTTGGCACCTCAGTTGACTTTTGTTGACCACATGACACATTGCTTAAAAGTAACTTATAAGCTTACCAAAAGCTATAAGGAGCTTTAATAAGCTTATTTGAGAATGAAATTAAACTTTTGAAAGCTTGCGAATGAGACTTTGAAACCCTAATTATACAACAAAGAATCATGAAACTTGGAACTTATATTAAAAACTTGGATTGATATTCAAAAACACATTACAATGATGTTTTAACTTAAATGTGATACATAGAAACTGAAATTACAACATTTTGAATTAAACTAAGACATTTATTTAAAAAACGACATTAAGGAAAATTATTAAACTAACTACTTGCCCTCTAGCTTCTTCTTCCTTCCCTTTTATATGCCAAAGGCTTCTCTCACATCTTCCGATTAAATCCCATCTCTCAAATTGGCCATTGGATGCTTTGAGGAATTTTGGCCATAGGATCAAATTTGGCGGAAAAGGTTTATTTGCCTGGGTGGTTTGAGTGCAAAGAGGGGGAGGCATTTAATGCCTTTGGAGTGTGGTGGAGGTGGAGTGATAGGGGTGAAAGTACGAATGATGGGGATGGGGGCGGTGTTTGCAGGGGACCAAGTGGGGAAGAAAGAAAATGGCCAGCGTTAGGGTGGTTGTGTGTTTGTGGACCGGGTTTGACCTGGGAGATTAATATATGAAAGGGGGTCAAATGGAGGGGTCAAGGTGTTTTAAGGGGTCCAAAGGTTTAAAGGTCCAAGGGTTGTATTAATAACATAGGGACCAATAAATTTCTCAAAAACAAGGGACCAAAGCTGCCAAATTTGAAAAGTTGTATCAAGGGTCACTTTTGCCAAGTTTCAATAGTACAAGGACCATACTTGACATTTTCAAATTTCCAAGGACCATTTTTGC
The DNA here is from genome assembly GCA_910596185.1 of Chrysanthemum makinoi. Taxonomy (NCBI): domain Eukaryota; kingdom Viridiplantae; phylum Streptophyta; class Magnoliopsida; order Asterales; family Asteraceae; genus Chrysanthemum; species Chrysanthemum makinoi. Next base: position 225,016,142 of record OU343219.1, on the reverse strand, counting down.
CAAATTTGAAACTTGAAGGACCAACTTTGTAATTTCTCAAAACTTTTGATATTTTTCACCAAAGGACTAATTTTGACAAGTTATGATTTTAAAAGGACCTTTGGTGATTTTTCTTTTGAAATTAAGGCTCAGGACTATTTCTGACAACTTTTGAAACTTGGGGACTAAACCGCCAATTATGCAAACTTAGCTCATTTTTCATCTGATTTTAAACATTTTGCATCTGAAACATATAAAATGCAATTTTGGAATATTTTCAGTATTTTGATGCATTTCTGAGCATTTTTAAACGTTTTGCAGTTCAGATTGACCAAAAAATGATGAGTATTTACACACTCATCAACCACATGTGAGGATAACCCAATATGACGAACTTGAGGATGAAGTAAAATCTCCCGGAATAGTTACTTAATCTTGTACTATTCTTGTGAAAAAGAATGGTGTACCCATTGTACAAAACCTCTTGACGTATCCTCAACTACGTGAGACACCGAAAGTGATAGCTACTTTGTGGGTTAAGAGAGAAAGAATCACAAAAGTAACTAGATAGCAAGTCTTCATCACACTCAATATATTTGCCCATACAAGTCATCTTCGCGGAAGGGAAGAAAGAAAGAAGACGAAATAAGTACACGCGCCCGTCAAACTTCACTTCACACCCAAATAAATAATAAAGAGTCATCTCGGTGGTCACACTTCAAATTCATCGAAACCTTTAGCCGTGAACGTGTATCCTCGTGAAAATTTGCGTGATCCATAAATACCACTCTTTATGCCGAAATATACTAAATATATTACACAATGTATGAAAATACATTGGATAATAATTTTTGCATATTCTGATTCATTAGTAACAGTCCAACTTGTGCAATTTCGGATCAAATAAAAACCATAAGCCCACGAATTTACTCTTGTACCCAACAATTGCAACAAAGCCCAATCCATGGTTTAGAATTTATGATAGCATTCAGCAACAAATATGTCGGATCCAAACAAGATACACCGGCCCAATCCAATTCACTTTACAAGTGATAAACCTGATCCAAAAGTGATGATATAAACCGGACATAACCCTAAGTATTCTCATTTACCAAAACCTAAAAACACATCTCAGGATTAAGCACGCCTACCACTCCTATCAGTTTTCTCACCAAACACAATCTTCAATCGATCTCATCTCAAATCTCCTTCATCATAACCCGATCTAAATCTCATCCCCATTAAAACCGTTTAATCTATCATCACCGAACACCACAAATACAAACATAACCATTCCGATACCTATTTCTTCATTCGATGCTTATGCCGGATCAAGAACACGTCACAAGGGCTTCAAGATCCTATATGATGGGTCTCGGGTAGGTGTTAATTTATTTGTGTTTTGCGAGAACGAATCAGAAAAAAAGAGATACAACAGATTTGTTATGATCTTTATCTTTCGATTCGAACATCAATGAGGCAAAGCTTCACAAATATAGATCGATGATGATTGTTTCTTTCGTTAGACCTTCGATTTATTTGATGTGTCTTTGAATATATCGAAAGATGTGCTGAGATCATGTAATAATAATTTCTTATCAGTTTCGAGTCTAGGTTGACGAGTTGTAAATTGTTTTTGATGAGATATGTGGAGTGTAAAGGGTGTAGGTTAGAGTTGGAGTTGGTTTTGATAGACTTGGATTGGTGGATATGTGGAGTGTAAACGTGATTAAAATGTGATAAAAAAAGTTTAATGATCGGTGTTTGAATCTCAAAAGAGCTCGACTCAGTCGGAACCAATGAATTGACGAGAAATCAAAGTCAAGAATTTACCATTTCGAGAAACTTGTCATAGACATGAACTTTCATGGGTCTAACCTTAGGGGGAGATTGTTAGCCTTAATAGTTTTATTAGAAGTGATGGTCATTCACATTTAGGAACTTTATAACGTGTGTTAGATATCGTGATAGAATAGTCAACGGGATCATGGATTGGACTAAGCTAAATGTCTAGGCGTTATGATAAGCTTACCTTGTATAAGTCCAAGTAACCCAATCCAATCCAAGTCCATATCCACGGCCCATAGAAAGCCTTTTAGGGCATCATGTATTCCAACTATAAATACCCCTCAAATGGTCATTTGAGGGGTGTGCTTGAGTGTGTGTGTGTGTGTGTTTTCCTTGAAGCAATATACAACTTATTGTTTTCTTTCTTCTCTCTATCTCTCTAAACATACATAGGAATTCATATTCAAGTCACCAAGTTCTTCATCTTTTCCTTTCCTATTATTTACGCATAAAGTGTTGGTTTAACGTGGTATACTTGTGTTCGTTAAGTGGGTATTTGTGATAAGGTTGATATATCTTTGGTCCTAACAATTGGTATCAATCGCCTAACAATGGTTTAGGAGTGTTTTTGTTGAAGTTTTTTGTAGTGTTACGCGTAGCTTCGCTATCAAAGTTGTCACGCTTAAAGCTTTAATTTTTGCACTTAAAAATTCAAGATTCTTGTGGTTTAAGGTTTATTTGGTGCTAAAGTTTCAGTTTTTTGCAAAAAGTTCGAAGCTTTATGTGTTCTCCATCATTTTTAAGCTCGTTTTTGGTTTCTGGTCATTTCTACTCGTAACTTATCTAAGCACTTTGGGTGAAAAAGGTCAACATTTTTGGGTTATTCGAGTGTTTTTAAGGCTGTTTATGCAAGAGAAATTGTTTGAATCGCTGGAAATTTTTTACACTTAGGTCAAAACCCTAGTTCTACGCGTAAGAAAGTCAAACTACGCATAAGGTTCTACGCATAACTTTTTGGTGCAGATTCTTCGAGCTATAACGATTACTCAGTACTTCCCTCACTTGGATAAGTTTGTGGAACACTTCGACTTTTGGATATCCCTTACATGTGATAGTGTAAAGGATTTTGGGCAAAACCCTAATCTTACGATAAGCTTAGACTTACGCGAGAATACTTTTACTTAAGCATTTTTCTTACGCATAAGCTAAATCTTACGCATAACTTTTTCTACGCCTAACTTTAAACTTACGGATAAGCATTCTACGCCTAAGGGAACCTATGCCTAAGCCATCCTACTCAAACCTATATCCTACTAAGTAACTTTTTTTGTTGTCTACGCCTAAGCTCTTTCACGCATAAAGTTTTTTTTAAATTAAATTTTTGAGAAGAATAAACGTTCAATTTAAATTAGGGATTAAATCTGACCTTTTGTTGGCGGGAAAACTTGAGTAAAATTTAAATTTTTGAGAAGAATAAACGTTCAATTTTTACGCGAAATTCAAATTTTGGTTTAACTGTGAAAATTTTGGTCAAAAATTCAAATTTTGGGCCTAAATTCAAAATTTTCGGGTCAAATTTTGCGTCAAAATTGTCATAACTCAAATTTTTCATACGACCTTAGAATTGATTTTTATTGTGAATTTCAAATTTTGAAGAAATTTTTTCTCTTAAGAACCAAGGTTACGAAAATACCTTCCGGAAAAACTTCAAACCGAGCTAATCTTCATCAACCACAACTCCTTTATCGTTGAATCGATCCTACATCAACTTTATCATACATACCTTCCTCAATGGCAACTCTGGCAGATCGTCTCAAAATTGCTTTCTTTGATTCATTCTTCAATGACCTAAACATTAGTCCAACTACACCAAATAACAACATCCAATGGATTTCATCAGATAATCCAGTTTGTTCAACCAAGTATGCATATGGGTCAAGGAGGACAAATGGTTGATGTTATTGGGAATCAGAATGGATTTGCTACTGTATACAAATGGGAATCGAAGCAATATGCGACGGTTTGATGGACATCAAGGGGTCAGATTGTGAATCAGAATATGGGATATCAAAATGGGAATAACTGTTTTATGACCGGTTCGACAAGCTACCTCTAACAATCACAACAAAGATTCAGGGTATTTTGATCCAGAATGCAGTGTCAAACGACTGACAAAGCTTGAAAGGATCCAGTACATGATGATGTTAGCCACGAAAGAAGAATCGGGAATTGAATTGACCCGATGCAGAATCACGAATTCATGAATCCAAGACGGGCATAAAGTAATCAATACGCAAACTCCAGTCATACAATCAATGTGCAGGACTCAACATCAAGCGGTACTTTTGATACACCTCCGTCTATGACAAGATTCACTCAATGAGGTACCAAATTATAGTAATGTTGCTAATCGCTTTTTATGATGAATGATTCGTGACATCGACACCTACTTATGATACATACCGACAATCCGAGTTGTAGCAATACCTAACTCGAAACTCGAGATGTGGATCCTAATGGCGGCTGTTGTGGCACAAAATACCAATGACTCGATGAGGAAACCCGTGCTTATTTTGAATCATTAATCAATAATTGTGGTATTGAGATTGAGAAAGTAAGTAAGGTCAATCGCGAGGTTAAGGCCGCGAATGTTAAATTGACCATTGAGCTTGAGAGTTACAAAGAGAACGCCAGAGCCTATGAATTTCATACAAACAAAATATCCGAATTAGAAATTGGTTATCGAGATTCTGTTTTAAGAGAAAACAATTGCAACTCAAGTATGACACACTTGATGTGAATTTGAACTTGAAAATAAAATCTTTAAACAAGGAAATTTCTGAACTAAATGACCAACTTTCTAAACAAAAAGCACTGTTTTATGATCTTGAAAAAGAGAAGGAGCAGTTGATTGTCTGATTTTCAAAACGCAGAAGATTCTCTTCTTGATGAAATTCTGGATAAAAATGAAACTATCAAAAAATTTGATAATTTACTTCTTACAACGGGTCATTCCGCTAAAACAAACAAGATGCTTTCTAATCAAGTAAATCCGATTTTTCATACTACTCATAAAATGGATCTTGGTAACTCACCTCCGGTTTCTCAAGAAAGCTCGAAAGAACGAATGTGTTAAACAATGGAAAACCTTTGCATGAACCTATAATTGTGCATGATTCTCTTGAAACGTTGGAACTATCTGAGGAGAGTAAATCAAAAATGAAACAAAAGAATCCAGATCTCAAACCAATTGATTATAACAAATGGAACAAAATTAATGGAATTACTTTTGTTAATCAAAAAGAAAAATCAACGTTTTCCACCAAACCATGTGTTTCAAACAAAGTGTCAACACCAGTTTCAAAATCAGTTTCAAAACCAGTTGTAGTTTCCAAATCTCTTTCGAAAATCGAACAAATGTCTTCAAACAATCCTTTTAACACAAGTGATGCTAGAAGCATTTTAGATGACGTTAAAACTAGAATTGGGTATCTTCAAGACACTGTTAAAACTAAAACCAACATTGCAACAAACATCTGGTTCACTAGTTTTGATAATGAACAGAAAAAGTTATTTGAAACTCAAATTGAACCTCCGTTAATCCTGCATCAGCGGTTCGAGGGTAATTCATTTCGAATAAGCGCTTTGAAAGAAAGCAAGTGACTTTTGTCAAGGACCATAAATCCACAGTAAAGCAAGCTAATGAATGTTTTGAACACATCAAAGTTTTGGAAATTTTGAATGATTCTCTCTTAGAATGTGATGACTACGATATCATGTCTATTATTTTACAAACATATTACATTGAAGATCATGAAAGACTCGATCACGAGACCTCCGCAATTGTTTCAAAATATGAAAAAGCTCTTGAAAAACTTGAAAAAGAAGACGTGTCCTATTTTAGCGGCTTGATCGAAAACCAGGAATGCAAGTATGACAAGCTGTAGGTATGGCGTGCCTACAAGGACATGAAAGAGCAAAATGATCTTTTGAGAGCTTCAGTTGGGAAGTCAAAAGGAAGGCATGGATACTAAGTTTGCAAAACCATTGGCGAGGAGAAAACATGTTCCCGATCCGGTTTCCAAACCAAAAATACTGTTTCTATGCCTCCTCCAAAGTCAATGAAAAATTGATTTGTCAAAGATCACTCCACAGTCCTTGCCTATTAAAAAGAGAATTGTCAAAGGTTTTGAAAAGAAAAAGCGTTGCGAAAACCATTTTGATAAAGAAAAAGTGATTACACACGGCCTTTCTAGAAATATAACACGGAATGTGACCAAAAATCCAGTTAAAGAATCTGTTGGTTCTAACAACATGGTCAATAATCACTATCTAGAACTAGGAAAAGGCCTGATTTCGAAAAGGCGAATTTTAGGTGCAACATCTAGGGTGATGAATTCTACAAGATTTCAAGGCACTGCGAGTAGTAGTAAACCATTACCTAAGAACACTCTACAAAGACTAGGGATTGGATTGCATCTAAGAGTAGTTAGCAAAGAAAATGCTATGCCCTTAGAAACAACACTAGCAATTCTAAGTATTTTCAAACAAGAATCAACTTCCAAAAGGCTGTAGTGACAAAGTTAAAATTTCTTTGTTTTAAAAGAATATTGAATTTATACATGCTACATGTAAAAATGTGTCTTTGACTAATCATGATGCATGTGTCTCACAATATCTCGAGAAAGATAATTCTCGGTGCCAAGGTTAAAATCAATAAGACACCAGCGAGAAACAAACCCTGACAAGATGAACATCAAAACCTAATAGGTGGATCTCTTGGGGCGTAGTTTTCCAAAAATGAGTCTTCAGCTGATAAGAAAACAACTCCTAGATCTTACCTTAGGTGGATACCCACGGGAAAAGTTTTCAACCATGTTGGTCTTAGATGGATTCCCACAGGAAAGATTTTTGATACTTGCACCAAAACAGATAATAGTGCCAATCATCGAGGATAAGGAAGTAGAAACCACTACAACCGTTTAGTGATCACCCTCAAGTGAGGAATCTTATACTTCTAACACATGTTATTTGTGAAAACTCTTCTTCTTTGGTTGCAGGTGAATCAAATATCTCGAGAACCCGGCTCATGGGAGGTTCTAATTCTGTAAACTCTTCTTCTTCATTCTCTCTATCGTCTATCTTTGATTTTCCATTTCTTTTATAAAACCAACAAAAACAAAATACAAAATTTTAAAAACCAACAAAAGCAAAATATAAAAATATAAAATTTTTCAAAAATACAAAAACAATAGAAAATAAAAAATCCAAAAATATTCTTCTCACCACAGGTCTCTCGTATAATCGATATTACATGCGTTTCTAAATGTCATTCAACAATGATACGGTATGTCGGATGCTTGAGGTTCTTTAATATATTTTCTAAAACATGTCGTTTCTCAAAATTTCTTCAATAATGGCTTTCGTTATACTTGATCTGAAACCCGACTTCAAAATAATGGCTTTCGTATACTTGATGCGAAACCCGAACTTCAAATTATTTACGGACACATCACTTGGGACTGCAGCTTCAAAGAAAGGAAAGTGCTTAACAAAATCAAAGGTTTTAAATATTTTTTAAGCACTATTCCTAAAACATTATTGTAAGTATTTGACTTGCAACCCGATCTTTAAAGAAAGGAAAGTGTTATACAAAATCGATTTTCATAAATATCGAGCACTTATCCTAAATCAAATGAAGAACATTCTTCTTCAATATCTTCAAAAGATTTTTTCAAAATCTTCATCTTTGCGATACCATTGATTCGAAATTTTTCAAAAGATTTTTCAAAATCTCTTATTTGGTACCAAGATAACTCCCTCTAAACCCTAATTGATTCTAAATTTTACGTATGAAAAATATGCTTTTCGTTAAGGTATAAAACCAAAATTGTTCCAAAATTCATGCTAAATCGGTTTCTCTCAAATGCTTTCCGAAAACATATCTTTCATTTTGTTTCAAAAACATCCACAGGATATGCTATGAGGGGAGAAAGCGTGATTAAAATGTGATCAAAAAAGTTTAATGATCGGTGTTTGAATCTCAAAAGAGCTCGAGTCAGTCGAAACCAATAAATTGACGAGTAATCAACGTACCATTTCGAGAAACTCGTGATAGACATGAACTTACATGGTCTAACCTCCTTTTCAAGGAGTGTTAACAACTTCAAGTTAGTTATTAGAGTTAGTTGTCACCTAAAAGAGACAATGGAACTCTTTAACTAAACAACGTAACCGTCTCATGGGAATTGTCTATCATAAGCGATCAATTCAAAAGTGCTGAACTCTACCCTCGATGTGCATTTCACATCAAAACTTATAAGCACATGTGAAGGGAGTGTTTGAAAACCTAAAACTCTGGAGTGTCTCAAACATGTTTTCTATCATAAACACTGTGAGAGATTTTCAAGAAAAATGGTTTTATGTAACATGGGACAGGTCATGGAGTTATAAGGTGACTAAGGAAAGGAAATAGTCCCTATGATCCGCCAGAGGCGGAGGGATCTACCCAAGGACATCACAAATAGTTAGTATTAGAAGTCCTTAGGAATGATTGAAAAAGGAGTAATGTGAGAAAGGAGAAAGAAGGGGTTAAAGAATTAAAAAGAAAAGTAAAAGAAAGGGTGAAAAGAAATAGCCCTCCATATTCAACCTTAGGTGAGAAGCAGGGTTCAACTCATATGCTACTTGGTTGTCACTAGATGACACTGGTATTGAAGATAAAGGCGTCATGGACCCAAGTGACGCACTTTACTAAACCTTCTAGCCACTCAATTCCTCTTAAAAGGATTTGTTTCATTCTCACTGGGAACCCTACATAATCTATCGACTTTCTCTTAGAGATCGTTGGTATTGAAGAAGGAGACCCTCTCCCTAGTCTCCGCTCAGGAAAACCATAATGCACTATTGAGTCTAGAGCCACGAGATTCATTAAAAGATATCATAGGAACACATGACATGACATCGCTTGTTGTTCATCTATAAGGACACAAGTGATATATTCTAGAGTCCTACGCAGATCTTAGCAATCTGCAAGAACATTTATGAGAGGTTTTACAATTGTGATCCTCAGTGATTGAATGGAAACTCCTGCCAGGGTCAACATCAAGCAGCCGACGGCCAATTCACCGGTAATTCTCCGGTGGATTACGCAGTGTGTCTCAAGCGGTCTACCATCGTGGGGTGATTCTTGGTGTACCTCAGCGACTCATCTGACGTGAATGTACTTTGGTATATCGCGTTATCTCACTTGTGGGACTCCGTTCAGAACGGCCCTTGTGAGAATTAGAGGCGTGTTTTCACACTATGCTGTTAACACCCTCGAAATTCAAACTTGTAAGTGCCGGTATCCGCTTATTACTAACCTTTGTTTTATGTTTTCCTCTTATGGAAGCTCGGAGTTGATCGTCTTGAATTCTACACATGCTCATACCAACAACACATGAAAGTTCTCATCAAAATCAAAGGCTACTCAAAGTTAAAGATGATTCTTCGTCTATGTCAAAGAATCTACAAAGTTTAAAGACTCGAGAACTACGTCATTGGTAATTAAAAGTCAAATAGAAGTGTGAGCATGGTGGAGAAAGACGTGGAGACACCTAATTAACGAAGTTGACAACGTGGACAACCACTTTAACTGATCACAAAGCATGAAGGAACAAAGATTCAAGACTATTCTATATCTACACACAAAGTTCAAGCTCGAGAAAAGTAAAGACCTAATCAAGTGGAGCATCTTTTGAATGACCACTCCTTAGGGGGAGATTGTTAGCCTTAATAGTTTTTATTAGAAGTGATGGTCATTCACATTTAGGAACTTTATAACGTGTGTTAGATATCGTGCTAGAATAATCAACGGGCTCGTGGATTGGGCTAAGCTAAAGGGCTAATAGTTATGTTAAGCTAGCCTTTCATCTTGTGTTATCCAATCCAAGTCCACGAGGCCCAAACCCAAGCCCATTAGGGCATCTAGTTACTTGTACTATATAATCCCCTCAAAGTCTCATTTGAGGGGTGTGCTTGAGTGTGTGTGTGTGTGTGTTTTCCTTGAAGCAATATACAACTTATTGTTTTCTTTCTTCTCTCTATCTCTCTAAACATACATACGAATTCATATTCAAGTCACCACGTTCTTCATCTTTTCCTTTCCTATTATTTACGCATAAAGTGTTGGTTTAACGTGGTATACTTGTGTTCGTTAAGTGGGTATTTGTGATAAGGTTGATATATCTTTGGTCCTAACATTTGGCATGATCATATGCTTCATCTTGTAACTCAGCTAAACGGTTTATTTGGGAAAATCGGTGTTCCTTGATTATATCAGCCTCCAAGTTAGCATTCTTGAGAGCCCAATATGCTTTATGTTCCAACTCCACGGGAAGATGACATGCTTTCCCGTAAACAATCTTAAATGGGGTGCTTCCAATAGGAGTTTTGAAAGCTGTTGTGAATGCCCATAATGCTTCGTTCGAGTTTGTGGGACCAATCTTTTACATTACTGCTGACCGATTTCTCTAAAATTCCGCGAGTGACTGTTTGTTTTTAGTTTGCCCATTGGATTGTGGGTGATAAGGTGTAGACATTCGATGGAGTACCCCATATATTTAGAACTTTCTCCATAGCCATTACAAAAGTGTCCCCACGATCACTAATGATGGTCTTAGAGATCCCAAACGGAGAATAATCGTTTCATAAAGCGAATGACACCTAGCGTCCACATGTTTGCGAGCTTAACTTCAACCCACTTTGAAACGTGTCGACGGCTACAAGGATATAACTTTTATTCTTTGATGGAGTGAAAGAACCCATAAAATCGATCCCCCAAACATCAAAAACCTCACATACCATAATGTTGTTGAATGGCATCGATTTCGAGAAGAGATGTTCCGCCCTCGACAAGCGTCACAATCCCTAACATGTTTTGCGGCGTCTTTGAAAATGCTAGGCCAAAAGAATCTGGCCTCATAAACCTTTCGAAGCATTATTGTCCCTATATAGTGTCCTCTGCTTGGTCCGTTGTGACAATGTTCAGTCTGTTTTTGCTCATCTCCAAATCGCATCTCGAATAATACCATCAGGCATGATTTAAAAGGAGCGGATCATCCCAGTAATACTTAAGATCGAGAACTTTTTTTTTGATCCTAGGTTTTGTTGCTTCGGTAATACTCGGCCGTGAGGTAATTAAATCTGCGTACCATGGTTCGAACGGAATCTTTAATTCTAACTGCCATGAGATGCTCGTCGGGGAAGGAGTCCCAAATAGTTTCTTTGTCAAGTTCTTCAAGCTCGAGGTTTTCTAATCGTGAGAGGTAATCAGTTGCTAAGTTTTCGCTCCTTTCTATCCTTGATTTCAATTTTAAATTCTTGCGGCCTCATCTTATCAATATTGGTTTGGCATCCTGTTTATTAAATAAGTACTTCAAAGCAGAATGGTCGATAGTAGACAACAGTTTTTGACATTACTAAATAAGATCTTAATTTATCAAAGGCATAGACTTCTGACCGAAGTTCTTTTCAGGTGGTTGTGTAATGCTCTTGTGCCTCGTTAAGGTTTTACTAAGCGTGAAATGGGTTTAAATTTTTATCCACCTTCCGTACAAACAACACCCACATAATCACTAGCATCGCACGACATGAGTTCAAAATGGCTCCCCAATCAGAGCAATAATAACAAGGGCGTGAGTCAGTTTTTCTTTTAAAATATCAAAAGCTTTTGCACCATCGTCAAAATCAAATTTAGCATCTTTCATGAGGAGTTGGGTCATAGGTTTGGCGGTTTGAAAAATCTTTTATAAATCGTCTATAAAATCCTGCATGCCCAAGAAAACTCCTAATGCCTTTTAGGTTGGTAGGATAAGCGGTCGAAAATAATGTCAACCTTAGCTTTATCAACTTGATCCCTGTTTGGAAATCTTATGCCCCAAAACAATCCCCTCTTTAACCATAAAATGACATTTCTCCCAGTTAAGGACAAGGTTGGTTTCTTCACATCTGGCAAGCATTTTAGATAAATTATTAAGACAAGATGAGAAAGAGTTACCAAAACCGAGAAGTCATCCATGAAGACTTCCATAAAATCTTGACACATATCAGAATATTAGGTCATGCATCCATTTGGAATGTGGTGAAGCGATACAGTCAAAAGGTATCCTATGGTAGGCGAATGTTCCGTAGGGGCAAGTGAAAGTAGTCTTTTCTTGATCCTCGGGGCAATAGAATTTGAAAGTATCTTGAGAATCCATCGAAGCAATAATACTCATGCCCGAGCCTCTCAGCATCGATAGATAAATGGAAGGGAAGCGATCCTTTGTGTTGGGTCATTTAATTTCTGTCGATGCACCCTCCTCCGATGGCTGTTCTAGTCGGTATGTCATTATCTTCATTGGTGACCATGTCATTCCTCCTTTCTTTGGCACAACAGATAGGACTAACCCAGGGCTATCGAAATAACGTAAATTAGACCCGCATCCGAAGCTTAATGATTTCGTCTTTACCACGTCTTGGACTTTAGGGTTTAATCTCCTTTGTGGTACTACGTTTAAAATCATCTTCCATAAGTATCTTGTGAGAGCATTATGAAGGTTAATTCCTTTAATGTTATAGACTTTCCAAATTGCTCCTTGTGCTTGCTTAAAACCTGCGATAACGATTCCTTTTCTTAGTCCAGGATAAGAAATCACAACAGGAAAATTACTATCCCCATTGATGAGCATATTCTAAATGAGGTAGCTCCTTGAGTCTTGGGGTAGTATCGACTAATTCCAGGTATTGTGGAACATAATGTTTGATTGTTGTGACGAGTTCTTCCGTTTCGCTTTCTCCATCGCTATATGTCCCATCATTATCTTCTAATTTCATTGATCTCAAAGTGCGGAAAGCATTCACGGGCATGTTTAAATGCGTTAGCTTCGATAGAGTCGATCATCAAGGTTGTGCATCGATGAAAGAAGCATATCTCATTGACTTTTCAAGATCGAAGGTAATCTTATCGTTTCCAATCTCTAATTAAATCTTCTTGTTAAAGACATCAATCATAGCGTGTATGGTTTCAAGAAAGGGTCTTCCAAGCAAAATAGGGATATCATCCTCTTCCATCTCAAGGACCACGAAGTCGACAGGGAAGACAAATTTATCGATCTTGACAAGAATATTTTCAGCGATTCCTTTTGGATATTGAATAGTTTTATTAGCGACTCAATACACATTCTCGTTTGGTTTCACTCCCCAATTCAGGGCGTGAATAGAGAGAGAATGGCATATGACTTATGCTTGCCCCAAGATCGGCAAGGGCCTTGTTGAACAAAATTCCCCCGATAGTACATGGTAAGGTGAAACTCCCTGGATCTTCTTCTTCTTTGAGAGGTATATCTTTTAAAAGGCGTGAGCATCTTTGATTTAAAGTTATCTAGTCGATCGAAAGTCTTCTATGGGTAAGGAGATCCTTCATGAATTTGGCATATTTTGGCATTTGCTCCAGGGCTTCAACGAGAGGAATATTAATGCTGAGTTGTTGTAATTTCTCCATGAATTTCTAAAATAGCACTCGTTCTTGTTCCTTCTTAATTCTTCCCGGAAATGGAATAGGTGGAATGTAGGGGCGGACTTTTTCGATAGTAGGTTGAGCCTCCTCGGTTTCCTTGTTGTTGTCTTGAGGCGTTTCATTAGTCAGATCATTCGAGTTTGAAGGGTAAGCTTGTTCCTTATAGTTTAATCCACTTCGTTTGTAATGGCATGGCAAGATCTCGAGGATTTGGTTCGATTGTGCTAGGTAATTCACCTTCATCTCTCTCCGTTAGATTCTGAGCTTTCCAACTTGATTTTCAAGTCTTCTTATAGCACTGCTTGTGTTCGGCGCATTGTCGTAGTCTCAAACGATATTCCAAACCAATTTTCGTTCTCTTCTTGTTTTCTGCTAGATTCTTTGACAAGAATCTTCACAGCCTTTTCAAGATCTATTACTCTCCCATCAATGGGTTTATCGAACTTGTGTTTCACCATCTTGACTTCTTCAGTAAGGGATTGCATATCTACTTCAAATTCCTCCAGATTCTTTATCACCGATCGTATCTCGATAGGATCTTCATTCCGGTCTTCATTCCAAGATGACGAGTAGAGAGCTACTTCTTTGACTCTTGTCCATCCTTTATCAGCAGTCATCAACGGAATAGGTTCTTTTGAGTCTAACAATTGCCGAGTCTTAATGTTCAACCCGTTGTAGAATATTTGCAGTTGCTCGTGTTTGTTGAGTTTATGCTCAGGGCACTTTAGGATGGCTTCATTAAATCTTTCCCCAAGCCATAAGCAGTGGCTCATCATTGAGTTGACTAAACCTCCTAATTTCATCAAATTGTTGGAGGATTTTCAGGGGTTGGTTATTCCTTAAGAAAGGCCTTCTTAAATGCATTCCACGTTGTGATAGATCGGATGGAAGTTTCATTAACCATCTCTAGCTCTTCCTTTTAGGGTAAAGGGGAATGCCCTCATCATAACATGATCTCTGGAGACCCCAGGCGCATGGAATAAATCGGCGATCTCACATACTTTAGCGATGTGCTCGTGTGCTTCTTCATCATTGGTTCCATAAAAGCGGCATCTTTTAGTTCATCAAGACGAGTCCCCGAAATTTTACATTTTCTTCAAGAGCTGGAATGGTGATCCCATGTTTACTTTTAGAGGTGGTGAGATAATCATTCATAGTAAGAGACATAATATCGAAACAAAACTAAAAGACTTAAATAAAAATCCTAATATAACTCCTCGGCGTATAAAAACTTCTGCGGGTTTCTGACGAGTCTTAATATTTATAGTGTCGTTATACCTATGGTCTACCCTAGTGCACTACGGGCGTGTACCCGGTCGTGTGTAGTGTAGTAAACGTGTAAGCCGAGGTCGTCCCAAGAGCTATGTGTGTTGGATTATTACTAAGTCTAGGTGTCACAGATTAATAATGGTTTCGATAGGGATTTAATTAATTAAACTACTAATGCAGAATAAAATAAATAAAAGAAAATAAAGGATAGAGGGAAATCAATAGAGGAGAGTGGTGCTAACCTAGTTAATCCTCCTAGCTAGTTATGTCTATGTCTACTTACTTCCAATTACTTCAGGTGGGGTCAAATTCGAGAGGACAAACATTTGGTCAATTAATACAACTTATCAAAGAAGATGCTACCAGGAGAGAAATGGCGCAGTCATAAGTCCTGTTGTTCCTGGTCCCCTAAGCCAAGTCATTAAGTACCGCTACATGCTAGATTTATAATAGTGGATGCCGGCCGTTAGGAACTTAGATACGCACCCCGTAATTCTTAAGTTCATTCAAACGATAGGTGATCAGTTGGTCCAATCACACAAGTAGAAAGCGTCGTCAGTTGGTCATATCTTACCCTTCCCGTCTCAGTCCGCTCACCTAGGGTCAGTTGGTCATATCTCCTAGGCAATTGCCCTCTATCGCCATTCAAAACTACCGAACCAAGGGTGGCTACCAATAAACTATGCATGCATACACTTAGAAATAATTGTACGGAAGTAAAGTAAACGCAAAAAAAACAATTAAGGAATCATAACTAGGCTAGCACCAAGAGGTGCTTAGCCATCCATATTAATCATGCAAATCAATTCAATATTCAAAGGTATGAAATACGTGAATTGAAAGTAAAAGAAGTAAAAGCTAATGCTTATCGTAGGGAGTGATTTCTCCCTTGGAGACAACTCAGTATGCTCCTCTAGATCGCCTGGGCTTTTTCCCACATTCTCGAGTGTTGTGTGGAATGGAGCGAATAGAAATGCTGGAATTCGTGGGGTATTTATAGGCGGATCACGGGTGCAATATCACGAGTTACGCGTAAACTTCTATTTCTTGAATAATGCACTAGATCTGTTGGTTACGCGTAACCTTATGAGTGGTTACGTAGTCTTCAATAAACTTCGGTTACGTCGTAGAATCAGGTAGTTACTGTGGCATAGTATCGTGACATGGAACCTCATTTGACCCTAATATAGTTACGTCCATAACCTTTGAGAAAGTTACGCCGTAACCTTCGAAAAGTTGGCTTCGAGTCACGCAATATAGTTACGTGTGTGAGAGACAAGTTAGGTCAACTTCTTCAAACTAGCATATGTGATAAATCTTTAGATATTTCTCCAATTCAGCGTCTCTTTAGCTCAATGCTGTAATTTACAAAGTGGAAAACAATGGAAAACAAGCATAAATCAATATAAATGATATAAATTACAAGCATTATTGGGGGAAATTGACACTTAATATTCAGGACTATTTGATGTTATCAACCATGCATCCTTTTGTCTTGTCATTACTGATGATTGAACTAGGTACTGTTGGGTTTTCTTTCTATCTACCAAGGATGAGATTTCAGGCATCCTTCAAACTTTCATTAGGCTGATAGAAGGTATTCACTAAATAGTAAGGCGTATAGGGTATTTAATTTAGTGACTAATATAGTAGAAGTAACTCTGCATGTTAATTTTCTTGAGGAAAAGCCAAATGTAAAGGGAGTAGGATTTAGATGGATGTTTGACATTGATTATCTATCTGATTCTATGAACTATATTCCTGTGTCTCTGGACAATCAAGCTAACAGAAATGCAGGGTGCTCTGAAGACACTAACAATGCAGGTATTAGATCTCAAGCTTCTGAGAAGGAAGAAGAGCAAATGGTTATGTCTACAACAGTCAAGCAATCAAGCATCCTAACTGGTGATTTAGATGCCATTCTGCCATTCAAAAGAGATTTAGATGCTATTGCTGTAAAGCATCTAGGACCAGAACATACTTTAAAGGCTACCAGATAATACTATTATTTGGTAATGGAGCCGATTAATTACGGCAAGTCTAATTCACCAATTCCTAATGTTGATACCACCGATACTAACTTAAATAATCTTTAGTAGTGCATCTCTAAACGAAATGTTGATGATGATTCCTATGAATCAGCAATGCCGAAATTGAGTGTTTATGATCAACTTGAAGGAATTTTGAAGAAGCTTCTTATGATGACAATGGTGTGTGGCTTCAAAATTTTCCTCTTGAAATTAATGAGTCCCACTCCTTTCTTAGGATTCACAAAGATCATCCTAAAGCCTATATAATTGGTGATCCATGTTTGTTCGAGACAAGGAGTAAAGTTCAAAAAATTTGGAACTCATGCACCGATTGGTCATATTGAAGACAAAAATAACCACAAAAATTATCGGCATTGTCTGTTTGCTTGTTTTTTCTCGGAAGAACCCTTGGCTGCCTAAAAGCTTTATATGAGAGTTGGATAGAGGCCATGCAAGAAGAGTTATTGCAATTTGAATTACAGAAGGTATGGGTTCTTGTAGATCTACTTGATGGAGCTAAGGTAATAGGTACAAAGTGGGTCTTCAAATAAAAAAAGGATGAAAGAGGTATGGTTGTTAGAAATAAGGCTCAATTGGTGGCACAAGGATATAGACAGGAGGAAGGGATATACTATGATGAGGTTTTTGCTCGTGTAGCTAGAATTGAAACTATCAGGTTATTTTTGGCCTATGCATCATACATGGGGTTTATAGTCTATCCAATGGATGTTAAGAGTGCATTTCTATATGGCACTATTGATGAGGAGGTTTATGTTGCTCAATCTCCTGGTTTTGTTGACCCAGCTCATCCTAAGAGGGTTTATAAAGTCATCAAAGTATTGTATGGACTTCATCAAGCTCCCAGAGCTTGGTATGCTACACTCTCCACCTTTCTTGATGAAATGGTTATAGAAGGGGCACAACTGACAAGACCCTATTCATTAACAGGATAGGAAGGATATCATGCTTGTGCAGGTGTATGTTGATGACATCATTTTTGGCTCCACAAGAAGATCTTGGTGTGAAGATTTTAAGGCTTTAATGAAAGGCAGATTCTAGATGAGCTCTATGGGAGAACTCACCTTCTTTCTAGGTCTACGGGTCAAACAGAAGTCAGATGGGTTATTCATCTCTTAGGACAAGTATGTTACAGATATGTTGAAAAAGTTTGATCTGGTTAATGTGAAATCTGCTGTTACACCCATGGAGCCAAGGGGCCCTTAACAAAAGATGAGCTGGCAGCTGATGTGGATGTCTGATTGTATAGATCCATGATTGGATCTTTGATGTATCTCACAGCCTCTAGGCATGATATTAAGCATGTTGTGCGTGTTTGTTCTCGCTTTCAGGTTACTCCAAAGACTTCACATCTTCATGCTGTGAAGAGGATTTTTAGCTATCTTAAGGGCAAACCCAATTTAGGCTTATGATTTCCTAAAAAGTCAGCTTTTGATCTGGAAGCTTTTAAATTGATCTTTAGGTATTATGGACAGAAAATCCACAACAGAATGTTGCCAATTTCTTGGAAGAATATCAATTTCTTGGCAATGCTAGAAGCAGACAATTATGGCTACCTCCACAACTGAAGCTGAATATGTAGCTGCTGCGCATTGTTGTGGACAAGTGCATTGGATCCAGAATCAGATGTTGGATTATGGGTTGCACTTTATGAACACCCCAATCAACATTGTTAATGAAAGCACTATTTGTATTGTTAAGAACCCATTTTATCATTCCAATACCAAACACATCAAAATTAGGCATCACTTTATAAGAGATTGTTATGAGAAGGGTCTTATAAGGGTGGAAAAGATTCATCTTACGATAATAATGTGGTGACACGTTGACCAAAGTGTTTGAAGGACCTAGGTTCAATTTCTTGGTGGTTAACATTGGTATGGTGAATTCGTAGCTACATTTAAAATGTTTAGTTTGATTGGCAGATTTAATAGGGATTTTAGTTCTGGTTGTTCATGCTGGTGTTTTGAAGATTCTTTCAAACAGAGGAGGAAATCAGAGTTTTGGTGAAAGAAAGGATGATGAATGTTATCAGGTTTTGAGGTTAGTTGAATCAAATTTTCAACAACAATAATTTAAGTGTTTGGAAGAATTTTTGTTGTGTAGGTTATTAAAAGTTGATAAATAAAAATGGATTTTGAGGGGAGGCATTTGGTGAAAGTACTTTGTACTGTCACAACAAATCGTTATTAGTTCACCATGTCTAACCCACACAAGAACTGACTAATCCATGAGCAAACGACTCTGGTAAAGATATCTCAAATCCGTTTATGGCTGACAATTTGCCAAAAATTGTATGGTGTTCAACTCACCATATCTGTGTGGATGAAGAGTTGGCTAGCCCACAAGATCATGGCTTGTGATAAAGGCTATGGAAAACCATGACTAGTCCAAAAGGGTACAACTTTTGGTAAAGACCAATCAAATATGTTGGTAGTTGCTGGTTTGCTAAAAATCAGATGGTTATCAATGTACCGTGGTCTTATACACCAAAACATTGGCTACTCCAGGAGTGATGGCTATTTGGTAAAGAGACATCTTTATGTTTTGATGTACAGATAGTCATAGTTGCTGAAAAGACTAAGGAGTGCAAAAGTTTTGCTGATATGATGCTATACAGATCATAATGAAGACAATTTCAAGGATGCAGCTTAAAGATAATTCCAAGATCCTCAGGTGCTTAAAAGAACTTGAAGTTCACAAGTGAAGATAAAGTTAGGGGAGGATTGTTGGGACTTATATTTTGTAAAATAGCTTAAGTATGTTTAAGTCTATTAGAGTTAATTCTGGTAGAGTTGGTAGTTAAGTTCGTAGACCGACTGAATAAGTCATAGTAGTTAAGTCCGCCAAGTACTCAAAGATGTTAAGTCCGCAACGCAGTGTCGTTGGTTAAGTCCATTATGTCTAAAATAGAATAGTTGTTAGAGTTATATTAGGAATAGATATGAACGTGTAGAGATATCTTAGGAGAAGATATCTTTACCCTTCTACAAGTTTGTTAGACAATTAGGGTTTCTTTGGTGTATAAAAGGATTCCTAAGGTGTTAGGTTAAAGCATGAGTTGTATACATTAGCCTTTGAGCAAGTTAATAGAAAATACGGAGTTAGTTTATTTTGTTCTTCATACTTTGTGTGTTAATATTCCGCATTAACACATCAAGCTTTTGCTAAAGAGTTAATCATATAGTAAATTGAATTTATGCAAGTTTACTATTAGTCATTCAAGGCTACTAAGATCCAGAAACTTTTGGACCTACACATACCATCCCCAGACAAATGGCCAAAACAAATACTGGAAGACATGCTACATGCATGTGTCATCGATTTTGGCAAAGGTTGGGCTAGACACCTTCTATTGGTGGAATTTTCTTACAATAACACTTATCATGCTAGCATTAAGGCTGCACTATATGAGGCCCTCTATGGTCGCAAGTGTCAATCACCGATCTGTTGTGCAGAAGTTGGGGATTCACAACTTACTGGTCCCGAACTTATCCATGAGACCACTGAGAAGATCTTTCAAATCCAAAGTAGAATGCAAGCTGCTCGCGATCGTCAGAAGAGCTACGCCTATAAGCGGAGAAAACCTCTCGAATTCCAAGTGGGAGACAAGGTTATGCTGAAAGTCTCGCCATGGAAAGGTGTAATCTGTTTCGGTAAGCACGGAAATCTTAATCCTCGTTATATTGGTCCGATCAAAATCATTGCTAGGATTGACCCTGGCTTGAAACTACAGGACCGAAGCTACCACCGACCGAACTCTAGCAATGTCCACAACGTTTTCCATGTGTGTAATTTGAAGAAGTGTCTCTCGGACGAAACAGCTGTCATCCCTCTGGAAGAGATCCAGATTGACGAGCATTTGAACTTTATCGAGGAACCTGTTGAGATCATGGACCGTGAAGTCAAGCGGCTTAGGCAAAGTCATATTCCTATTGTTAGAGTCTGATGGAACTCCTGAAGAGGTCCAGAGTTCACGTGGGAACGTGAAGATGAATTCAACCGAAAATACCCTCATCTATTTCCTACCTCTATGAGTAATTCGAAGGGAAACTCGGGATGGGTTTCTTCTTAGGCGGGGTGACTGTGACAACTGGTAAATTTTGAAAAATTATTTTGAATACCACACTACTTTAAATTTTAGCAAGTTAAACATCGACTATAATCTTATAAAATTTTTGCAGTATATCACGTTACTGAACCTTGTGTGTGACTTTAAATTAGGCACTACTAGACCTCGGCACTAGGCAAAACCTAATAAATCGAGAAAGTTCGAGAAAACCACTCGTCTAGTTTCCATAGACGTATTTATGATCGATTTTATTGGAAAAGCATAACTAAAACTTTTGGCGCACTTGTGAAAACTCGTTAGACTTTTAAACGGAAAATACGAGCTCGGAAAGATAGGAATCGGGGAACTTTAAAAAAATTACGTGAATGGTCCTTGTAGTTTTATCCGGCGCGCCCCACCCCCCATATAGTATATTTTTTTTGAGAAGTAAATTACATAATTTCGTCCATGTGGGTATATCCCCACCCAAACACACACACACCCATCATTATCATCACCCTCACCAACACATTTTATGTCTCTCCTCTGTTGAAACCCTAGCCGCCGAAAAACACCACCACCGCCGCCTCACCGCTGGCCCCCACCACTCACCACCCACTCCAAACGACTCCCCACATCATCTTGTTTCTGATCTACAACACCACGCGCCACAAAAACCCCTCCACCCTCATTCGTTCACCCACGCGCCACCATAACGTCATCCTATTACCACCACCGGTTGTTATTCATGAAAAAGAAAAAGGTAGGGTTAAACCCGTGAGTTTTAACTCGTTATTTTTGTAACTCCTGATATGTGTCACGAGTTGACTCATTTTGATGTCAGGTCTGGTTAGAAAAACATGGGAAACGAATTTTTGATAATAAAAATGTGGTTAAAAACATGTTGGTATCTGTGTTTTGTGTCTCATGTGCGTATGCGTGTCGCGCCAATCGAGCCTAGAGCTTAGGCTCTCGGCGTGGCTTGTTGTGTGCTTGATAATGGTTCTTGATGTTGTTCTTGTTTTTGTTTGCTTACTTTTAATTTGGGTTTCAGATGAAACCCTAGGTGTTGGAAGTTTGATTTGATAGCCTTGATGTTGAAAATGGTTTGGTTATTGTTGTTGTCGAGAGAAAAGACCCTCGTATGGGTCGTTTAGTATTGCGTAGGCGAGGGGAAGGCTAGGCCGAGACCCATATGGTCTCGGCAATACATTTGGATTTTTTGGATTTGTGGTATATTTGTTGTTGTTGTAATTATTAACCGAGGGAAAAGAAAGCCGAGACCGAATGGTCAAGGCTAAATTTGGTTATAGTGCTGTGAAACTTGAAACGGGAATCGTTTGTGTGACGGTTATTAGTGACGGATGATAGGTTAGACGTGAGTCGTAGACGACCACGAAATGTTGAAGTTGTTAATATTGGGACTTGAATTTATTGACTTAATGATATAATTGTGAACTTCGCGCCAAGTCGGTGTCACGTTGACTTTTTAGTCATCTTTGACTCCGACAAGGCCGTGACATAGACTAAATTTATTATTGGACTTGATATAACTTAATAAGTCGAGAAGTTATGACCCGGACTTGTGACTCGAAACAAATAGTAACTCAAGTTAACTATAACGATAACAATAAACGTAAACAATAAATAGTAAAGGTTTTTCATATTAATAATTAACAAGTATATTTTACTTTTTATTATTCTTTTTAATCAACTGATAAAGAGAAGAAAATGAGGAAAACAATAAATGGGTTACTAAATGTTTTGAGGGCACGCAAAACTAGAAGTGCCATAAATGCTAATTTAATACCATTTAATTGCTAGTCACGAATATTTGGTATTAATAAGCTTAGCTTGCTTAACTAACGAACTTATTGGGTTGACGAATCGAGTAAGACCTCGTTAGTTATGTTGGAAGAGTTTAGTAATGACAACATATGCTACGACGCCCTAGGATGTGGTATAGTTTTGGAATAATAAGTAACGCGAATACATTGTAAAGTTTATCGAATTGACGGATTCGATAAGTTTTGACAATATATTTAAGATACTTATTAAACTACAAAATCGACACATAGATTTTTGTGATCTTTCTTCGTTGAGTTCTTGAGTAGCGTGTGCTCGCATGAATCTTGTTGAGTCGACACAACGCATGCGCGGATACCAAACACTAGAAACTGTTATGAGAAAGAGTTTCGGAAATAAAACTGGAATATAGTCGGGATTGGGAACTATTGAATGGAAATATAATCTAAGCCGAGTCTATGTTATTAGGTAGTGCCGAGTATGAGTTGTTGTTTCCTCGATAGTCGATAATCTTCTTGTTCCGTTGATTCTTGCGCTTGTTGGACTAAGGTGAGTTTCATAGCCCCACTTTTACTCGTACTTTGCTTTATTAAATCTTGGGGTGAGAAAACATGCACTTGTTTTGATTGGACCGATTATGAAACTATGTTTTGCTTGCTCTTATTACGTAGTCTAGGCTAAGTTTTAGCCTCTCTTTATCTTGCCAACTATTAGTTCTTTTATTAATGTTGTAGGTAGATCTATCGTGGTTGACCGCCCCGTCTTGGACTTGTTTGCCCGACTTACCAGGGTGGCACCTAGATTTGTGGTTGCAAAATTTTTCATGACGTATAACATCTTGGTTTTCGGTTTGTGATTTGAATATGATGGTTGCGCAAAATTTCGGTCACACCCCAAATTAATTGCTTTATGAATGGAATTCCCTGAGGGATCGATCCGCCATAGCATCCGATCGCTACGTATATATATTGAACGATCTAAAGTGTCGTTTGGAAAATACATCGTTTGATTTAATAAAATAATCAGAGTTTACAAAGATAGGTCCCAAATGAAAATCAATTTGTGCGGAAATAAGTTTGTTACAAGCCAAACGATGTTTTAAAATGCATACATCCCATGTGTGACGCTGCGCCGTCACGACTCTATGATAT
Source organism: Chrysanthemum makinoi (assembly GCA_910596185.1). Lineage (NCBI taxonomy): Eukaryota > Viridiplantae > Streptophyta > Magnoliopsida > Asterales > Asteraceae > Chrysanthemum > Chrysanthemum makinoi. Next base: position 224,992,511 of record OU343219.1, on the reverse strand, counting down.
GTCCATATGGATGTCATGAAGTGAATGCCTTAGATACCCGAGATAAAACATGCTAAAAAGTGTCAACACAAAGGTTGAGTGAGTTCATAGAGTTTGCGTTGAAATGTAAAGCCTTTCAAAATCGCTTATGCAAAGAAAGGCATTGTAAATCCACCTTTCCGCGATCCCAAGTTTACCATACAAAACTTGCAACCTGTGTGTTTACAACCCATTGCCAAAATATGTATAGTTTATGTTCAAATGCATGATGTCAAATGAATTCACATAACAATACATTACTAAATCTATCAATATTCAATTGATATAACACATATGAGTGTTGTTTCAAATAATTCCAAGACCATTAGTTCATGATTATACCAAGACATTTAGTTCAATGATTATCCCAAGACCTTTAGCTCAATGATTATCCCAAGACCTTTAGTTCTATGATTTATGATATAGAATATGACTAAACATTCAGTTCAGATAAACATATAGTTGCAAATAATCAAGAATGTCATAAAAGTTGATGAGCATGTATCTCCCCCAAAGAGTTTAATAAAAGCATTAAAACAATTGAAAATGGGGCTATGGAACTCACCTGTTGCAAATATTATGATGACAAAAGTGGATACACCAAAATGTAGCGTGAATCTCTAAACTTGACCTATTATGAATGATATGATATGTAATAAGTCATGATGTAATGTTATGCATGCAATCGGATGATATCTATACCACTTATGAATTTTGAAAATAATATTTCTCGTCGAGAAATAATCTTTTAACGTCTTGACCATTTTTAAATTACTCCAAATGTATTTACGCTGAAATGATATCCGACGATAATCATTTAGTGATTTATTAGGAAATTATAACTTTTCGTCGTAAAATAATGTCGTTGAAATTTTCATGAAAGTGACTAAACAACCTCGAAAAACTAGTCGTAAAATGGTGTACGTCGAGTGTTAAGAAATGAACTCAACGGTTTTGGGAAGCTTGTATCATTATCTCAAAGTTTTAGCATTTAAGTTTTCGTCACAGAGGTTCCGATCATAGAGAAAAATATAGCTAAAGTATGGTACTTTTGTCCAAAATATAGTTTAAGGATGGTTTTCGGCAAAATTTAAGTGACCGTATCTTATTCGTTACAACTCCGCTTGACGAATGGTTTGACATTTTGAAAAATATGCTTGGCGAACTTACTTTTACTAGAAGACATCACTTTATAAAAAGTACTTCGTCATTGTTAAAACGACCTCAACATGGTCCTTGGTTGACGTAAAGTTTGTCTAATAGAAATATAATAGTTTTTCTTATATAATAAAGTTACGACAACTTGTTTAAAATGTGAATAACTTAGTCGTTATAAGTCCGCTTTCTACGTTCTTTATATCCACGGAATCGTGATAACATATACTAATATATTTTTGATAAGTCGACATATTTAACAAAGCTTAAGACTCATTTTGACTCATTGAAAAGTCGAGACAGCATGCTGAATTTTCTGGAATTAATAGTTTTAGATGGTTAAACTTCAAAATAACATAACTTCTTCGTTATAGCTCCGCTTAACCCGTTCAAGCGTTGCGCTTTCGCTTTAAAGTATATTTTCCAAATATCTAGCCCAAAATATTTTGCTTACTGTCGAAAATTCCAGAAATCAAAAATATGGACAGACCCTTAATTAGACTTGTCGAAATGAGTTTTTCTCACGCCAAACCTATTCTAACCAATTCAAAACAACTCTGAAGCTATTCTAATCCTACCATACACCTTCTTAGGGTGTCATGGGTTCCTAGACATCACCAAGAGTGATTTATAACAAGGAGTAATTATAGGATGACATAAATATATATAACCCTTAAAATCAATGAAAAAGTGGTATAAACATCATATGACTTGCATGTTTTCTCAAATAAAATGAAATGAACATAATAATAAATATGAAATATGATGATGATAATGGATGCTTACTAGTAACTTGATGAGGTTATAAGAACAAAGGATTTTTCCTAATCACCTAAGGTTTTTATTGCAAAACCTTAATCAAGGGTGAACCTAGAGTGGGAATACTTGGTTAGAAAAATTTTATGATGATTCCTTCATGTCCTTGTGGTGTGGCCGGTTGCAAGAGAGAAGAGAAGAGAGAAATGGTTTTTGATCTTTGGATAATTATGAAGTGCATATGTTTGTGTTTAGGAATAGATATTTGCAAGTTACACATGACTCACCCCCCTCCCCTTAAGTCGGCCAAGGGGGTATTTGTCATCAATTAATACTTTTTTTTTTTTTTTTTATGTATAAGTGTAATAATATGTAAGTTACTTGAAGATATGTGGTAAGTTGAATACACATTTGAGTATTTAGGGTAGCGTTAGATAAAAATAACTTTTAACGGGTCAAGATGAAATATATTGAGGTTATAAAAATTATAAAAATACATTTCTTGCAAATTTTGAGTGAAATAATAATTATCGGGTTGAATGTACAAAAACCGTCGTAATTATATAAACATAACAATTTATATACGAAATAAATTTAAAACATCGGGTAAATTAATAATATAATTTTTATAGTCTTAAAATGAGTATAAAAATATATTAGGAATCTTTTGGAAGTGTTGGATCAAATATTCAAAATAAATGCTGATGAGCGTTAATGCGTTATTTAATAGGAAAATAAACGTTTAATGAAAATTGCAAATCCATGCATAAATTGATATGAAATGATGTTACTAATGATGTGTAGACTAAACCTAGTCTATATGAAATGTCCTTGATGATATGTTCATGAATTCGCAGCTAAACCATTAAGGTTACGCGAATTTTGATACTCGTAAACACGGTTTACGATAAATGATGAAATAGTGAAACTTTTAAAGTTTGTAAAATGACACGAAAATACGAAGGTTGTCACATTCTACCAATTCAAAAAGGAATTCAAATTTCCTTCGTTAGCTCATCGAATTTTTGAGTTTGTGATGAATAACGATAGAAGTAAGACATGAAGAGATGTCGCTATGGTTATCGCATGATTTAGAGCGCATAAAAACATTGTAAAGAGAATATTGGATGAATCTTCCGTGAATAACACTTTGATTTTTATGAATATGTAAAACCGCCTGCACTAAGACGATAAATAACTGCCTCAACATAACATGATCCCTCCGCATGTAGACATAGTTAGCTAGGCTATGTATAATTAAGGAACGATATCCCTCTAGAATTAGACATAGTTAGCTAGGCTATGTATAATTAAGGAAACCATAATGTGACGCTCGGTTTAGTTGTTATAACTCTCATGTTTACAGAGATCTAAACCTTGTAAGTGATAACTAATCAAGGAAAAGAAAGTACGCTTAATGAGAATATTTTACAACGAGTGGTTTATCAAAAGTAGTACATCTTAAGTCATAAGATCCGAACACGATGGAAGACATAAACTTAGTACCTATTATAGTACATAAGGAAAATTAAGATCACGTTAGTTTCCTAACTTCTTCAGTCTTCCGCATTGTTGAGACCATGACGAGCTTCTCTTCCTTCTAATATGTATGCATTCCCATGAGCACCTTCAACTTGTTGACCTTGGTTTTGAAGACATTGATTCCGATAGTCCTTGTTCTCTGCAGATTCGAACATGTAACTATGGTCTTCTACCCCTATGGTGTCCCAGTTTCGGATTTTTGACAATTGTCTAATTAAAGGCAAAGACCCGAAGTGATGATAATTACATCGATTACATAGTGGGTAGGTTCCAGATAACCTCTGCTTCTATTGATGCGCGAACATAAACCATTGCGTTTCTGCCCACTATTCAGCTTGTTGATGAGGATTAGTGTTACGCTTTGGTTGTCGCTACCATAACCTCCCCGGTCATTTTCCCATTTCCTTTGTTGTTGCTAGTTTGTTGTTGTTGTGGTTATTGTTGATAATGTTTTCCCATTTCACCACTCTGAGCCATGAGTTTTGAGTTATCCCGATAGTTTCTTCAATTGTTTGTGGATCGTAAGAAGTTACATCTCCTTGAATACATTGTGGAAGTCCTCCAATGAAATTTTCCAGTAGTTTCTCATTGTCCGAACCATTGATGCACATAGTGTACAATTCTTGAAACCTCCTAATGTAGGTCTCATGTCATAACCAATGTACCACCAACTCATAAAATTTTTCTAATTTCTCTTCACCTCCGCAGGACAATACTTTGTCAACAACCTCTTGAATTGATCCCACGTGAGCTTGTAAGCATTTTCGATACCAATAGGCATCAGATACTAATTCCACCATGATTATTGCGCCATCTAAGAGTACCAAAGGGCAAACTTCACCTTGTAGTCATCTCGGGTAATTTCATAGAAGAAACATACTCCATCTTCTCAAACCATCGAACCATAGCAGTGGTTCTTCTGGTTCTTTGAACTTTGTAGGGACGCAGTCTAAGAGTGTGCAATTTCAACCTGATCCTCCCGCAGCCTCCCCGTGAGAGCAAAGCGCAGCCTTCAGCAGCAGCCGTGGCCTCGCCAGCATAGCCTACCGCTGTTCGTTTTTCCTTTAGTGCCTCGCTATATACTATCCTCTATATACCTTTGGATAGAAGCCGTCAAAATTTTTCTGCCATAACTCTTCAAGATAAAAGGAAAGGTGAGACGAGCAAAGTCCATGTTAAGAATAAAGCTCTAAAGAGATGTGATATGAAGTGATAAGTTTGAGGTTACTTTTCAAAATAATAGACGGGTTCCCAAAAGATGGGTTATGAGGTGTCGTAAGTGCTTCAAATGTATGATAGTTTGTTTAACTTAATGCGAATAACGGTAACTCGACATGTTAGTGGTGAAACAAAGGAGTGAAAGTGGCTTTGCCCTACTTAAAGGTTTATCTCGCATTCGACGCTATCGGTGATGAATCACCGATATTAAAATTGTGATAGGAATGACAAGGCATTCTCCACATTGGAGTAGAGGAAATGATAATAAGGATGGTATTTAAAGGCATCTATGTGACAATAGATTTGAAATGAAAGTAAATAACTCAAAATGTATCGTGATAAACCGCATGTAAAGTGAACATGCACTTATGATGAGATGATGAGATGCTATGATGATGTAGTTATAGTCTAGGATCAATGATGCAACCTAGTTCTCTATAATCAAGCTCATGCCAACTCGTCACCCCCAAATCATTGGCTTTGCTGGAATTCCCGATCGACCGTCATAGCATCACGCTATTGAACGCATCTAAAGTGTCGCTTGGAAAATACATCGCTTGATTTAATAAAATAATCAGAGTTTACAAAGATAGGTCCTAAATGAAAATCAATTTGCGCGGAAGTTTGTTACAAGTTAAACGATGTTTTAAAATGCATAAATCCCATGTGACGGTCGCTCACCACGACTCTATGATATGTCCATATGGATGTCATGAAGTGAATGCCTTAGATACCTGAGATAAAACATGCTATAAAGTGTCAACACAATAATGAGAAGTTCATAGAGTTTGGCGCTTGAAAATGTAAAGCTTTCAAAATCGCTTATGCAAAGAAAGGCATTGTAAATCCACTCCCAAGTTCCTCATACAAAACTTCTGTAACCTCGTGTGCTACAACCCATTGCCAAAATATGTATAGTTTATGTTCAAATGCATGATGTCAAATGAATTCACATAACAGTACATTACTAAATCTATCAATATTCAATTGATATAATACATATGAGTGTTGTTTCAAATAATTCCAAGACCATTAGTTCATGATTATACCAAGACATTTAGTTTAATGATTATCCCAAGACCTTTAGCTCAATGATTATCCCAAGACCTTTAGCTCAATGATTATCCCAAGACCTTTAGCTCAATGATTATCCCAAGACCTTTAGTTCCATGATTTATGATATAGAATATGACTAAACATTCAGTTCAGATAAACATATAGTTGCAAATAATCAAGGATGTCATAAAAGTTGATGAGCATGTATCTCCCCCAAAGAGTTTAATAAAAGCATTAAAACAATTGAAAATGGGGCTATGGAACTCACCTGTTGCAAATATTATGATGACAAAAGTGGATACACCGAAATGTAGCGTGAATCTCTAAACTTGACCTATTATGAATGATATGATATGTAATAAGTCATGATGTAATGTTATGCATGCAATTCGGATGATATCTATACCACTTATGAATTTTGGAAAATAATATTTCTCACCGAGAAATAATCTCTTAACGCCTTGATCATTTTTAAATTACTCCTAATGTATCTACGCTGAAATGATATCCCATTTATAATCATTTAGTGATTTATTAGGAAATTATAACTTTTCGTCAGAAAATAATGTCGCTGAAATTTTCATGAAAGTGACTAAACTAAACCTCTAAAAACTAGTCAGAATGGTGTAATACGCCGAGTGTTAAGAAACGAACTCAACGGTTTTGGGAAGCTTGTATCATTATCTCAAATTTTTAGTATTTAAGTTTTCGCACAGAGGTTCCGATCATAGAGAAAATATAGCTAAAGTATGGTACTTTTGTCCAAAAATAGTTTAAGGATGGTTTCTGCTATATCGCTTTTAATTCGTGATTCTTTTTCTTACAACTCATTGACTAATGATTTGACATTTGAAAATATGCTTGGCTTAAACTTACTTTTACTAGAATACATCACTTTATAAAAGTACTTCGCCATTGTTAAAACACCCTCAACATGGTCCCTGGTTGACGAAGTTTGTCTAATAGAAATATAATAGTTTTTCTTATATAATAAAGTACACTTTGTTTTAAAATGTGAATAACTTAGTCGTTATAAGTCCGCTTACGTTTCTTATATCCCATATGACGTAATAATCGGATAACATATACTAATATATTTTTATAAGTCCCACATTTTAACAACGCTTAAGACTCATTTTTGACTCGTAAAGTTCGACAAAGATGCTGAATTCTCGAATTAATAGTTTTATCGCCAAACTTCAAAATAACATAACTCTTCTTCTTCTCAAGTTAATTCCGCTAACCCGCTCAAGCGCTTTCTGCTTTTAAAGTATATTTTCCAAATATCTAGCCCAAATATTTTGCTTTACTGGTCGTAAAATTCCAAATCAAAAATATGGACGTGCATCCTTAATTAGACTTGTCGAATTTTTCACGCGCCAAACCTATTCTAACCAATTCAAAACAACTCAAAGCTATTCTAATCCTACCATACACCTTCTTAGGGTGTCATGGGTTCCTAGACATCACCAAGAGTGATTTATAACAAGGAGTAATTATAGGATGACATAAATATATATAACCCTTAAAATCAATGAAAAGTGGTATAAACATCATATGACTTGCATGTTTTCTCAAATAAAATGAAATGAACATAATAATAAATATGAAATATGATGATGATTATGGATGCTTACTAGTAACTTGATGAGGTTATAAGAACAAAGGATTTTTCCTAATCACCCAAGGTTTTTATTGCAAAACCTTAATCAAGAGTGAATCTAGAGTGGGAATACTTGGTTAGAAAAATTTTATGATGATTCCTTCATGTCCTTGTGGTGTGGCCGGTTGCAAGAGAGAAGAGAAGAGAGAAATGGTTTTTGATCTTTGGATAATTATGAAGTGAATATGTTTGTGTTTAGGAATAGATATTTGCAAGTTACACATGACTCACCCCCTCCCCTTAAGTCGGCCAAGGGGGTATTTGTCATCAATTAATATATATATTTTTTTATTTATGTATAAGTGTAATAATATGTAAGTTACTTGAAGATATGTGGTAAGTTGAATACACATTTGAGTATTTAGGGTAGCGTTAGATAAAAATAACTTTTAACGGGTCAAGATGAAATATATTAAGGTCATAAAAATTATAAAAATACATTTCTTGCAAAATTTGAGTGAAATAATAATTATCGGGTTGAATTTACAAAAACCGTCGTAATTATATAAACATAACAATTTATATACGAAATAAATTTAAAACATCGGTTAAATTAATAATATAATTTTTATAGTCTTAAAAATGAGTATAAAAAATATATTAGGAATATTTTAAGTGTTGGATCAAATATTCAAAATGTTTAAATGCTATGATAGCGTTACGGATTAATAGGAAAATAAACGTTTAATGAAAAATGCAAATCCATGCATAAATTGATATGAAATGATGTTACTAATGATGTGTAGACTAAACCTAGTCTATATGAAATGTCCTTGATAATATGTTCATGAATTCAAGAAAGCTAAACCATTAAGGTTACGGAATTTGATACTATTTCGGGTAAACATAGTTTACGATAAATGATGAAATAGTGAAACTTTTAAAGTTTGTAAAATGACCTGAAAATACGAGTTGTCACAATTTCTATGTTATGACTTACTTGTGTAATAAGAAAATTTACTGTTTGGTCTAAATGTTATGCTATGTACTTAAACCTATGAACTCACCAGCTTTTTGCTGACCTTTTTAGCATGTTTTTCTCAAGTAATTGATATGTTAGGCTTGGGCAGTTGATTTGGGAGGCGCTTGGCGGCAATGGCATGGTCATGGATCTATATCACTCTGATGTTTATTTGGAACCGCTTTTATGAATTACTTTTAATGGGCTTACTCTCGTACTTTTGAATAAATGTAAAACTTAATTACTATCTTTGATAATGTTTTTAAATTATGGATGAGTTATTCTGTTTCGCTATACTTGTGTTGTGTACCAATTCCTGTAGCACCCCAATGCTAGTAAGTCTTCTGTTGAATTGTATTTTGGGGGTGTACACCTGAGCCATTCTACGGACCCGCCATGGCTTCAACCACATACCGCTCCTCGTTAATTTCAGCGATATTTATACGAGAATGCCGCTGAGGTATACTCAAGAAATAGTTAACATGTAAACAAATCATAATTGCCTTCTGCAATAAGCATTGCAGTCAACAGTTTTAATGTAACACGTATAAAGCAGTATAATTAACCCTTCCGAGTTCCCTTACAGATCCTTTTTCTCGTTTCAACTCCTCTTTTGCAAAGGCTTGCACCAAGCAATCTGCTAGATTGTTGAAAAAAGAAATGGAACTATATGGGAACTCACAATGGGTAACTATGCTAAACATTGTATGTCAATACTTTTTATGAAAGAAGAATCGTGGTGGACTTTAAAGTGCACCACATTCTTTTAGGTTTGCTAATATTGCTAACGATGTTAGATGCAAGTTGCATTTAATTACCAATACACAATCGGGACGGTACTTAAGCAACTTCTACCTCGCTCAACATCCCAATTTAAGCACACATATGCGTTTCATTACTAATACATGTTAATACATACAAACCAAACAAAGTGTTTAATATTGAAGATAATGAAAAGATCTTAACATGGCATTTTGCACTTTTTACATGGCTATGATGGCTAAAATTAACACTCACGGGTAGCCGCATGGGCTTTAATGGTCCCATAAGCTCAATATTGTTTAAAAACATCATAATTTCAATTAGAACTACAACAATGTAGTTCATGGACTATTAAAGTTTATCCATTGTGACCGATACTCAGAATATCGTTACATCACATACCAAATTTTTGTTACACTTTTTTAGAAAAGTAATAAAAATTTTGAGTCATAACACAATATGTTTTAATGTGAGGCTCGATATGAAATTCTTGGAGTAACTCTAAGACGCACCTTAGCCATGGCTACACCCACATAATTTTAGTTTCCCTCGCCAAGATATTGAATGCTGAGTCACACCTGCCAAGAAATAGTTAACACGCAGATAAATCATCATTGCCTTCTCGCAATAAACATTGCAATCACCCACGGAATAGCGAAAGCAAAGATAGTTAACCCTCCTCGAGTTCCCTTACAACTTCTATTGTCATTTCAACTCCCTTTTTGGCAATGCTTGCACCAAGCGTTTATTTGCTAGATTGTTGAAAAAACAAAAGGAACCGTATGGGAATTTAGAATGGGTAACTACTCTTGAAACAACTTCTGTGGTATGCGTCAATATTTTAGAATGGGTAACAAAAGGAGCTGATGGGAATTTAGAACCAACGTGGTGGACTTTAAAGAAGAAAAGTTAATTGTAACTCGACAAACACATCTGTTTCTTTTGAAAATTTAAATTTAAGAAAAAAGAAAAGAATATAAAAAGGAAATAAATTTTTAAAAAAGGCTACATTTAATCACGAATACACAGTTTCTTGCTAAACACAAAGAAACAGTATAAAAATTCAGATACACTGATGCCTTCTGGTGCAAGTTTGGTACTAATTTTGTATTTTGATATACTCATCATAGGCCCAAAATAACTAACCCATAACGGCCTTGCCTACCGATGTTTGACCAATGAAAAAGATGAGATCACACCAATGTGTAAGTTTTGTTGGGCGACCAACATATTTTTCTACTCCAATGCTTTTGCTCGCTAAAAATGATGTCATTAGTTTATTAGTAAAAATAAGGAAAAATTGCATTATGTCATTTTAACAAATAAAGAGTCACAAACCATTCATTAAAGCATGGCCTAACAGTAGAGTTGAGAGATTTTCCATGCCTAGTTCATGTTATTTTATCCGGAACTAGTCTTACCAACAACAAACATGCAAAAAAAAACCTAAAACAAAATCAAAAAAACGCGATTCAACAGATGGCATTAATCAGCCTCAATGCTGATATTAACATCCAAAATGAAGCTCAGATTTACAATATCTTGAGCCACTTTACGTGTCCGCCATGGCTGCAACCACATAACAATCGTGGTTACCCCAACAAGATATGGGGACATGCAAGCCAAATTTAAGAGACATTGTCTCTTGAAATGAATATTGTATAGTAGGTATGGCAAATAACCCAAATGCAACCCAGGGTACTTAAGTCAGTTCTCAGCCTCTCATGAAAACCCCATTATGCTTCTATGCACATGCGTTTCATTACCAATAGAGGTCAATACATGTAAACCAAACACCTAGTTTTAAAAAGATATTGGAAAATGATCTCACCATTCGTGAATTTTTGGATCTGTAATGCATGTGTCCCATCGCATGATGCCACACGGACTTTAATAGTCCATAGACTTAATGTAACACCCTCAAATCTCTGCAGAGAAGACTTAAACAAGTTTCGTGGCGTTACATGGATTGGTACATCACACAAGTATAGCAAACAAGATAGTCATTTATAATCCAAAAACCAATCCCAAATTTAATTATCCGATACAATCATCCCAAAATAGTTAAATGTAAGGCCAAACATGATTTATAAAATAGGTCCGCATAATATTATCAGAGTTTAAATATGATCCTTCAACTATGCCTCATTGCCAAGCTTCCACCGAACAAGCATTCCAAACATCACTCAAATACCTGAGAAAAACATGCTAAAAGGTCAGCTAACGCTGGTGAGTTCATAGGTTTAAATTCAAATTCAATAGTGGACCTGTAGGATTTTATTTGCGAGACCTAAGAAATGGAACTATATGGGAACTCACAATGGGTAACTATGCTAAACATCGTATGTCAATACTTACGAAAGAAGAACGTGGTGGACTTTAAAGTGCACCACATTCTTTATTTGCTAATATTGCTAAACGATGTTAGATGTTGCATTTAATTACCAATACACAATCGACGGTACTTAAGCAACTTCTCAGCCTCTGTTCAACATCCCACTCTGTTCGCACACACATGCGTTTCATTACTAATACATGTTAATACATACAAACCAAACAGTGAATATTAAGAAGATACTGAAAAAAGATCTTAACATGGCATTTTGCACTTTTTGCGATGGCTATGTTCTGCTGCTACAGTCACATGGGCTTTAATGGTCCCATAAGCTCAATATTGTTTAAAAACATCATAATTTCAATTAGAACTACAACAATGGCCGATGGACTATTAAAGCCATTGTGACCGATACTTCAGAATACGTTACATCACATACCAGTCTTTTGTTACACTTTTTTTTAGAAAAGTAATAAAAATTTTGAGTCATAACACAATATGTTTTTTAATGAGGCTCAGATCTGAAATTCTTGGAGTAACTCTACGCACCCGCCATGGCTACACCCACATAATTTTGCTGGTTTCCCTGCCAAGATACGGGAATGCGCGAGTCACACTCAAGAAATAGTTAACACGCAGATAAATCATCATTGCCTTCTGCAATAAACATTGCAATCAACAGTTTCGACGTAACAGGCGTAAAGCAGCATAGTTAACCCTTCTGAGTTCCCTTACAACTTCTATTGTCATTTCAACTCCCTTTTTGCAAATGCTTGCACCAAGCGATTTGCTAGATTGTTGAAAAAACAAAAGGAACTGTATGGGAATTTAGAATGGGTAACTACGCTGAACATCGTATGTCAATATTTTAGAATGGGTAACAAAAGGAACTGTATGGGAATTTAGAACGTGGTGGACTTTAAAGAAGAAAGAATCTAACTGACAAACACATCTGTTTCTTTTGAAAATTTAAATTTAAGAAAAAAGAAAAGAATATAAAAAGGAAATAAAAAAAATTTTAAAAAGGTCGGTTGCCTAAAATTTGTACTTTAAAGTACATCACGTTCTTCATTTGTCAATATTGTGTAAAGATGTTTAGATGCTACATTTAATCATTTAATACACGTTTCTTGCTAAACACAAAGAAACAAGATAAAAATTGATATACCGATGCCTTCTGTGTAAGTTTGCACTAATTTTGTATTTTGATATACTCATCATAGGCCCAAAATAACGAACCATAACTACGATCGAGTGTTTGACCAATGAAAAGATGAGATCACACCAATAAGAAGTAAGTTTTGTTGGTCAAGACCCGACCAACATATTTTTCTACTCCAATGCCTGCTTAAAAAAATGACTGTCATTAGTTTATTAGTAAAAATAAGGAAAAATTGCATTATGTCATTTTAACAAATAAAGAGTCACAAACCATTCATTAAAGCATGGCCTAACAGTAGAGTTGAGAGATTTTCCATGCCTAGTTCATGTTATTTTATCCGGAACTAGTCTTACCAACAACAAACATGCAAAAAAAAACCTAAAACATCAAACAGATTCAACAGATGGCATTAATCAGCCTCAATGCTGATATTAACATCCAAAATGAAGCTCAGATTTACAATATCTTGAGCCACTTTACGTGTCCGCCATGGCTGCAACCACATAACAATCGTGGTTACCCCAACAAGATATGGGGACATGCAAGCCAAATTTAAGAGACATTGTCTCTTGAAATGAATATTGTATAGTAGGTATGGCAAGTAACCCAAATGCAACCTGTGGTACTTAAGTCATTCTCGACTCTCATGAAAACCCCATTATGCTTCTATGCACATGCGTTTCATTACCAATAGAGGTCAATACATGTAAACCAAACACCTAGTTTTAAAAAGATATTGGAAAATGATCTCACCATCTGATTTGGACTTTGTAATGCATGTGTCCCCAGCATAGCAAAATACACGGACTTTAATAGTCCAATAGACTTAATGTAACACCCTCAAATCTCTCGCACAAGAGAAGACTTAAACAAGTTTTCTACGTTACATGGATTGGTACATCACACAAGTATAGCAAACAAGATAGTCATTTATAATCCAAAAACCAATCCCAAATTTAATTATCCGATACAATCATCCCAAAATAGTTAAATGTAAGGCCAAACATGATTTATAAAATAGGTCCGCATAATATTATCAGAGTTTAAATATGATCCTTCAACTATGCCTCATTGCCAAGCTTCCACCGAACAAGCATTCCAAACATCACTCAAATACCTGAGAAAAACATGCTAAAAGGTCACTAATTTGGTGAGTTCATAGGTTTAAATTCAAATTCAATAGTGGACTCAGAGGATTTTATTTGCTATGCGAGACCTAAGAAATGGAACTATATGGGAACTACAATGGTAACTATGCTAAACATCGTATGTCAATATTTTACGAAGAAGAACGTGGTGGACTTTAAAGTGCACCACATTCTTTATTTGCTAATATTGCTAAACGATGTTAGATGTTGCATTTAATTACCAATACACAATCGACGGTACTTAAGCAACTTCTCAGCCTTTGTTCAACATCCCACTCTGTTCGCACACACATGCGTTTCATTACTAATACAGGTTAATACATGCAAACCAAACAGTGAATATTAAGAAGATACCTTGAAAAAGATCTTAACATGGCATTTTGCACTTTGCTATGGCTATGTTACCTATTAAATCGCACATAGGCTTTAATAGTCCCAGAGGCTCAATATTGTTTAAAAACATCATAATTTCAATTAGAACTACAACAATGGCCGATGGACTATTAAAGTCATTGTGACCGATACTTCAGACTACGTTACATCACATACCAGTCTTTTGTTACACTTTTTTTTAGAAAAGTAATAAAAATTTTGAGCCATAACACAATATATTTTTTAATGAGGCTCAGATCTGCAATTCTTGGAGCAACTCTACGCACCCGCCATGGCTACACCCACATAATTTTGCTGGTTTCCCTGCCAAGATACGGGAATGCGCGAGTCACACTCAAGAAATAGTTAACACGCAGATAAATCATCATTGCCTTCTGCAATAAACATTGCAATCAATGACAGCATGTGAAAAGAAGATAGTTAACCTTTCTGAAAGTTTTACAACTCCTTTTGTCATTTCAACTCCCTTTTTGCAAATGCTTGCACCAAGCGATTTGCTAGATTGTTGAAAAACAAAAGGAATATGGGAATTTAGAATGGGTAACTATTGAACATCGTATGTCAATATTTTAGAATGGGTAACAAAAGGAACTGTATGGGAATTTAGAACGTGGTGGACTTTAAAGAAGAAAGAATCTAACTGACAAACACATCTGTTTCTTTTGAAATTTTAAATTTAAGAAAAAAGAAAAGAATATAAAAAGGAAATAAATTTTAAAAGGTGGGTTGCTAGAAACTTTGTACTTCAAAGTACATCACGTTCTTCATTTGTCAATATTGTGTAAAGATGTTTAGATGCTACATTTAATCACTTAATACACGCTTTCTTGCTAAACACAAAGAAACAAGATAAAATTGGTCAGATACAATCGATGCCTTCGTAAGTTTGCAGACTAATTTTGTATTTTGATATACTCATCATAGGCCCAAAATAACGAACCATAAACGGCCGATCGTTGTTTGACCAATGAAAAAGATGAGATCACACCAATAAGAAGTGTAAGTTTTGTTGGCCGAAGACCGACCAACATATTTTTCTACTCCAATGCCTGCTTAAAAAAATGACTGTCATTAGTTTATTAGTAAAAATAAGGAAAAATTGCATTATGTCATTTTAACAAATAAAGAGTCAAAAACCATTCATTAAAGCATGGCATAACAGTAGAGTTGAGAGGTTTTCCATGCCTAGTTCATGTTATTTTATCCGGAACTTGTCTTACCAACAACAAACATGCAAAAAAAACCTAAAACATCAAACAGATTCAACAGATGGCATTAATCAGCCTCAATGCTGATATTAACATCCAAAATGAAGCTCAGATTTACAATATCTTGAGCCACTTTACGTGTCCGCCATGGCTGCAACCACATAACAATCGTGGTTACCCCAACAAGATATGGGGACATGCAAGCCAAATTTAAGAGACATTGTCTCTTGAAATGAATATTGTTTAGTAGGTATGGCAAATAACCCAAATGCAACCTGTGGTAAAGTCATTCGGCCTCTCATGAAAACCCCATTATGCTTCTATGTACATGCGTTTCATTACCAATAGAGGTCAATACATGTAAACCAAACACCTAGTTTTAAGAAGATATTGGAAAAGGATCTCACCATCTGCATTTGGACTGTTGTAATGCATGTGTCCCACTGCTGCAGTCACACGGACTTTAATAGTCCAATAGACTTAATGTAACACCCTCAAATCTCGGTACAGTAGAAGACTTAAACAAGTTTTCGGCGCGTTACATGGATTGGTACATCACACAAGTATAGCAAACTAGATAGTCATTTATAATCCAAAAACCAATCCCAAATTTAATTATCCGATACAATCATCCCAAAATAGTTAAATGTAAGGCCAAACATGATTTATAAAATAGGTCCGCATAATATTATCAGAGTTTAAATATGATCCTTCAACTATGCCTCATTGCCAAGCTTCCACCGAACAAGCATTCCAAACATCACTCAAATACTTTCGAGAAAAACATAAAAAAAAGGTCATCTAATTTGGTGAGTTCATAGGTTTAAATTCAAATTCAATAGTGGACCTGTAGGAGTTTATTTGCTATGCGAGACCTAAGAAATGGAACTATATGGGAACTTACAATGGGTAACTATGCTAAACATCGTATGTCAATACTTACGAAAGAAGAACGTGGTGGACTTTAAAGTGCACCACATTCTTTATTTGCTAATATTGCTAAACGATGTTAGATGTTGCATTTAATTACCAATACACAATCGACGGTACTTAAGCAACTTCTCAGCCTCTGTTCAACATCCCACTCTGTTCGCACACACATGCGTTTCATTACTAATACAGGTTAATACATGCAAACCAAACAGTGAATATTAAGAAGATACTGAAAAAAGATCTTAACATGGCATTTTGCACTTTTTGCGATGGCTATGTTCTGCTGCTACAGTCACATAGGCTTTAATAGTCCCAGAGGCTCAATATTGTTTAAAAACATCATAATTTCAATTAGAACTACAACAATGGCCGATGGACTATTAAAGCCATTACACCTGATTACGAACACGTTACATCACATACCAGTCTTTTGTTACACTTTTTTTTAGAAAAGTAATAAAAATTTTGAGCCATAACACAATATATTTTTTAATGAGGCTCAGATCTGCAATTCTTGGAGCAACTCTACGCACCCGCCATGGCTACACCCACATAATTTTGCTGGTTTCCCTGCCAAGATACGGGAATGCGCGAGTCACACTCAAGAAATAGTTAACACGCAGATAAATCATCATTGCCTTCTGCAATAAACATTGCAATCTAACAGCGAATAAAGCGTAGCAAAGATAGTTAACCCTTCGAGTTCCTTTAACAACTCCTTTGTCATTTCAACTCCTTTTTGCAAATGCTTGCACCAAGCTTATTTGCTAGATTGTTGAAAAACAAAAGGAACTGATGGGAATTTAGAATGGGTAACTACCAATAACATCGCATGTCAATATTTTAGAATGGGTAACAAAAGGAACTCAGATGGGAATTTAGAACGTGGTGGACTTTAAAGAAGAAAGAATCTAACCGACAAACACATCTGCTTTTGAAAATTTAAATTTAAGAAAAAGAAAAGAATATAAAAAGGAAATAAATTTTTAAAAAGGTCGGTTGCTAGAAACTTTGTACTTTAAAGTACATCACGTTCTTCATTTGTCAATATTGTGTAAAGATGTTTAGATGCTACATTTAATCATTAATACACATTTCTTGCTAAACACAAAGAAACAAAGATATAAAAATTCAGAATACACCGATGCCTTTTGTAAGTTTGCGTACTAATTTTGTATTTTGATATACTCATCATAGGCCCAAAATAACGAACCATAACGGCTGATCAGTGTTTGACCAATGAAAAAGATGAGATCACACCAATAAGAAGTGTAAGTTTTGTTGGTCGAAGACCGACCAACATATTTTTCTACTCCAATGCCTGCTTAAAAAAATGACTGTCATTAGTTTATTAGTAAAAATAAGGAAAAATTGCATTATGTCATTTTAACAAATAAAGAGTCACAAACCATTCATTAAAGCATGGCATAACAGTAGAGTTGAGAGGTTTTCCATGCCTAGTTCATGTTATTTTATCCGGAACTTGTCTTACCAACAACAAACATGCAAAAAAAACCTAAAACATCAAACAGATTCAACAGATGGCATTAATCAGCCTCAATGCTGATATTAACATCCAAAATGAAGCTCAGATTTACAATATCTTGAGCCACTTTATGTGTCCGCCATGGCTGCAACCACATAACAATCGTGGTTACCCCAACAAGATATGGGGACATGCAAGCCAAATTTAAGAGACATTGTCTCTTGAAATGAATATTGTATAGTAGGTATGGCAAAGAACCCAAATGCAACCCAGGGTACTTAAGTCAGTTCTCAGCCTCTCATGAAAACCCGATTATGCTTCTATGCACATGCGTTTCATTACCAATAGAGGTCAATACATGTAAACCAAACACCTAGTTTTAAGAAGATATTGGAAAAGGATCTCACCATCTCGATTTTGGACTGTAATGCATGTGTCCCCATCTCTGCAAAGTCACACGGACTTTAATAGTCCAATAGACTTAATGTAACACCCTCAAATCTCGGTACAGTAGAAGACTTAAACAAGTTTTCGGCGCGTTACATGGATTGGTACATCACACAAGTATAGCAAACTAGATAGTCATTTATAATCCAAAAACCAATCCCAAATTTAATTATCCGATACAATCATCCCAAAATAGTTAAATGTAAGGCCAAACATGATTTATAAAATAGGTCCGCATAATATTATCAGAGTTTAAATATGATCCTTCAACTATGCCTTATTGCCAAGCTTCCACCGAACAAGCATTCCAAACATCACTCAAATACCTGAGAAAAACATGCTAAAAGGTCATCTAACGCTGGTGAGTTCATAGGTTTAAATTCAAATTCAATAGTGGACCTGTAGGAGTTTATTTGCTATGCGAGACCTAAGAAATGGAACTATATGGGAACTCACAATGGGTAACTATGCTAAACATCGTATGTCAATACTTACGAAAGAAGAACGTGGTGGACTTTAAAGTGCACCACATTCTTTATTTGCTAATATTGCTAAACGATGTTAGATGTTGCATTTAATTACCAATACACAATCGACGGTACTTAAGCAACTTCTCAGCCTCTGTTCAACATCCCACTCTGTTCGCACACACATGCGTTTCATTACTAATACAGGTTAATACATGAAAACCAAACAGTGAATATTAAGAAGATACTGAAAAAAGATCTTACCATGGCATTTTGCACTTTTTGCGATGGCTATGTTCTGCTGCTACAGTCACATAGGCTTTAATAGTCCCAGAGGCTCAATATTGTTTAAAAACATCATAATTTCAATTAGAACTACAACAATGGCCGATGGACTATTAAAGCCATTGTGACCGATACTTCAGACTACGTTACATCACATACCAGTC
>OU343219.1:224910628-224973252 GCA_910596185.1 Chrysanthemum makinoi | reverse complement strand
CCACATTTGAAGGAAAATGAGCACGAGTGCTTTTCCCTTGTTCACAAGCTGAGCAAAGGTGATCTTTAAAATACCGGAATCTCAGGAGACCTTCAACAAGTTTGTGTCGAGCAAGGTTGGTGATGGTTTGAAAGTTTAGATGTGAGAGACGACGGTGCCATAGCCAGGATTTTGTTGATGTAGCCTTTGAAAGTAGACAGATAGGAGATGAAGCAACCATGTCGTGCATTGAGATTGTGTCTGAGACTAGAATTGCGAGAGCGAGACATAAGATCGTTTCCTTGTAGATCACGAATGAAACAAGTTTTCTCCCTAAAAGCAACTTCCAAGTCTCCATCACAGAATTGACCGATTGAAAAGAGATTGTGGTGAGGCCTTCCACATAATAAACCCCGCTAATTTCGATATTGCCATTGATATAATCTCCGTAGCCCATGATAGCTGCTAGTGATCATTCGAATCGACGGTGCCAATGAACTTTGAAATAAAGTTTGATAACAGTTTAAGATTGCCTGTCATATGTTGGGAACATCCGCTATCAACAATCCAAAGGATGATCTGTATCACTGCATTACACCGCAGGCGACACGGATGGAATAGAAGTAGATGTGGAACCCGATGAGTTAGAGGGTTCCTCAGCAGTTGTAGTAGAAATACACATCAATGATTTTAGGCATCCATTTAAATCCTAGTGTATTATGTAACCATTTCTTCCATTTCCAACTAGTCTTAGCTTTAGTCTTAGTGAATGCACTAGGTGGTACTTCATTCCTTAGAGGTGATACTGGAGCTACAGGGACATCAATGCGTTTCTTAGAATCTAAGGAGGGCGGTTTACCAAGCACAGACTTAGAAGCATTAGTGGGCCTAGAGGTATTTTTCGATTCTTAGGATTCCTTAAACGAGACAAGATAGCTCTAGCAACACATTTGTCATGACAATCAGAAAGCATACTTTTACGACAATCAACACAAGAAGCATCGATGAATATCAAAAGTACTTAAAGGTTTAGCATTCGTTACAACACTTTTTCCATTACATTTGTCAGACGCAATATTTAAAGTGGGTGCAACTGGAGTCTTATTCAAAGTCCTAGGGTGTTCTTCTACTTCAACATTCTTTATTGTTCTTTTCTTAGGTCGCAACTTCCTATTCTTCCTTGTGTTGCTCCTAGGTTGTGAAGTGCGGACATTTGGAAAAGAGGCAATTATTCTGTGTTCAAAGAGGGAAGCACATTAGTAACTTGTGTTTTGTCAAGAGTAGGCATTCGGGTTCACGTTTGCTAAGTGTTACAGGTGCAATTTTCTTAATGATGCTAGGCTGAACATTTTCATACTTTCCTAACATTTCCGGGAACTTAATAATAGTGTGCACCAAATCTTGATTTTCGTGAGCGAAGATTTCGGCAAAATTCATGACTTCTTTAGTGTGTGCAAGATAATGATCAAGTTCGTTTGATGCTTCAGCATGAGTCTGTTTGAGTAAATCAGATATGACACCATATTCCTTTTTAACTTGTACAAGTTCTTGTTCATATTTTGAGATTTGACATTTCAAGGACGCGTTTTGATCATCCAGTTGCTCAAATTTTGGATTAAACGTTTTGGAATGCAACTAATTGATTTTGTTTTGAAAAGCAAGTTGTTGATCGTGAATATCTTTTTGACACCAATTAAGACGATGTTTTGCATTTGAAAGCTCGTTTAACAATCGTTCATTTTCAGCTTTTAAAGACTCGTCGATGCACATTATCAGTATTCTCAACAATTACAACAGAATCATGCGATCGGCGAGAGATAGAATCGATGCATATAGCAAAGAATGTAATAACACAACATTATGGATATCAGCACAGATAATATCTTTCAAGAGTCGATCAACATCTTTTCGTAACATTTTCTTTTTACTTTTTGTATTAGAAATAGATGATTCATTTTCAAAACGACTTTCATCAATCCAAGTTCCTTATGAAATTCCCTTTCCCAATACAATGCGCAATTTTTCAAAATTTTAACATGGGGTAAAAGTCTTTTCCGAAAAATATCTCTTTGTTCTCGCGCCAGAGGCGATTGAAAATGTTCAACTTTTATTTCAGAATGAAATTCAATCTCATGTTCTAAAAGTTTGAGGTCAGACGTGAAAAGGTCAAAATATCTAAGAATATGACGATTTTCAGGTTTAGAATTTACTTCACTGATGGAAGGTAAAGGACCATAAATTTGTGCATAATTTGGTTGGGGAGCAACATTATAAGACTCAGACGTTTTTGTGATTATCCGAGGTGTGTTAGAATAATCCGTTGGTGTGACGAAAGTGACCGCTTTTGAATAGTTAAATGGTTTGTTGTAAACAACATTTTTTAATTTTGATCGACTCTCGTCTTCTGCATCGAATTCCTCTTGACGATGATATTCAACAACACTCATATGAGAATCATCAATTTTATATTACTGCACCTGGAAACTTCAGGATCTGGTTTGAATGCTTTGGTTGAAAGCTTAGGTTTGTAATCAGCGAGATTCGGTCCATATCCATCTGGATTGGGTTTTAAAGTAAACTTTTGAATAGTTGTGATTGACTCACCATGTTTGTAAACAACATTTCGAAACTCTTTGAGTTTGTTTTGTAAGCCGAAAATTTCTTCAAGAAGGTCATCTATTCGTTTCGTTGAATGATTTTTGTATGCAGAGAACTGTTTTTGACAAGTTAACAACTCACCTTGGCTTTTTAGTTTCAAGGTGAGAGGCGTTAATTTCTTGTTTATGTTCATGTTTGAGCTTGTTCTATTTGAGACAACAAAGCATTCTTCAAGCGGCTAGATCCGCATCTGTCGTTCTAATGATTGTTCGTTTCGATGAGATTTAGCAAAAGTGACTTCAAAAGCTTTTTCACGGTTTTCTTGAGTTTTGAAAAAATTGAGTTTCCGTTGTAAGCATTCAATATCCCAGTTAACAGTGCATTTTATTGTGTAATTTCTGATTTAATGCATAACATGCATCCATTCGGGATTGTTGGTCTTTAAGTAAAAGATCAATATCTCGGACTAGGCAACGTTCACAGTGTTCAACGTGAGTCACAACATGATCACTATTCAGATCCTCAAGTATAACCCAGTCAATTTAATTATCAAAGGTAACAATAAGATCATCTTGATCGTCAAATGTAACTACGGGGTCTAGTTGAGAATCGTCAGAATGAGATGTGGATGACTCATTTTGAACATTTTGAGCCTCGCCAGATTCAAAATTTGGCGGAGATATTAGATCAGAGATGAATATGGTTTGTTCGGGTACCTGAGACAAGCCATCAGTGTCATACACTTGGGCTGTGTCACTCATGTGTAGCTCATGCATATTGGCCATCAACATAAGCTGCTGCATTGGCACGCAAGTCCTCCATATCATCATCCGAGTTTGCAGTGCCATAAAGCTCGTTCTTTGTTTGTGAGAGTTCCACCAGCTTCATCCTTAAGAGCCAAAAGTAAAGCCTCCTTATGATAAGAACTGCCCCTAGTCCTCGGCTTTGGGCATGCATTAGCCAGGTGTCCCTTCCCATTACATTTGTAGCATCGAAGACCATTCAACCCATTCTCGAGCATCACCTGTTTAACCACTTGAGCTCTGTTGTTAGTCCTACCCATAGCATTAAACCCTTGACCACCGCCCATCTGAAGACCATAACCACGATTCTGAACTTCAACTCGTCCATTGTTCACAAATAGCGGCCGATTCCTTGTGTTTGATGAGGAGCGAATGCGATTGTTGGATTTGTTTGTATAACGGCCAAAAGCTTTAGCAATCATAACAAATCCTTGTTGCAATGCATCGAACGGATCGAAGTCCTCATTAGCTTCACTGGAAAATGCTTGATCATTGTTGTTGTTGTATGGAACCAATTGAGTTTGTTGAGATTGTTGCTGTGATGGATCATATGGTGTGATTGTGGCAGTTGGTTGAGGAGCTGGTTGAGTAGGATAACTAGTTTGAGCCCACAAAGCAAGTTGTTGATTATCCGAAAGTGAAGGTGAAACCGTTTGGCCATGGATAATCCTTTCCTTATCAACTTGTTTTTGATGAGGCTTCAAATAGTCGTACAACACTCCGTATGTAGCATGATGCATATTCTTCGCTTGACTGAGGAAAATGACATACTTCTCCCATTCAGGACCAAGACTACTCAAGAACTTAGTATTAACTGCAATTATTGGCATGATGATGTTGTGTTTATCTAAATCATTGATGATGTCCGAGAGATGATGATAAGACTCTAGTGTCTCTCGAGGTTCAATCATGAAGTGTTCATAAGCCAAGTAAATTTTGGATTCCACATCCTCGATTGAGTGCGTGCCTTCCATGAGAAGATGAATATGTTCCCACATTGCTTTTGCAGTATTTTGAGCATCAACACTGCGAATAATTGGGTTTGGTAATCCTAAAAGGATATATTGCATTGCAAGCTCATCAGCTTCATAGTGTAGAAGCTCATCTCCAGACAGTTGAGCAACAGTTGCAATGTTGGTGAGATCATCTCTTGGTGGAACAAAGATTAGGATCTCCGGGTGTAGTGATAATAGGCATATGAAATGGACCTAATCACCCATTGATCGTAGTTTCCTGGAGTGAGCATTGGATGTCTATCAAGTGATCCAGCCTCATGAATGGATTGCTGGCTACTTAAAGCTTCGCACATCTTTGCAAACCAAGTCGGTTCCTTCATAGTGTTCCTTGATGGATGTTGATTGTAAACATTTGTGTAAGGTTGTACTTGAAGACTTGGTGGTGGTTGAACCATTTGAGGTTGTGGAATTGCTGCAAGTTGTGAAGTATGTTGTTGATTAAATCGTTGTTGATAAATTTGTTGTTGATGATTAAATTGTTGATGTTGTGGACTTAGTTGTTGTTGTTGTTGATTATAAGTGTAAGGGAAATAGCTAGAGTATGGTGGTTGTAACATGTTGAAAACTTGTGTTGTTAAATGGATCTTTGTAGTCGAATGAACCGTTGTTGATGAAGTATCCTTAGGCGTAGAAATCACGTAAAGTCAAAGTAACACTTATGCGTAAAAACACCAAAGCTACGCGTAACAGCAATAGTTACGCGTAGGATTAGCTTACGCGTAAGAAATGAGAAAACACTAAAGTTATGCGTAAACTGAAAGTTAAGCGTAGAAAACTTAGGCGTAGGATTAACTTATGCGTAAGATAGAGCTTAGGCGTAAGAATAATCTTATGCGTAACGAGTTCTACGCGTAAGCTTAAGCTTATGCGTAAAATTAGGGTTTTGCCCAAAAGATCTTTTACACTATCACAGTGCAAAAGATATCCAAAGTCGAAGTGTTTTCAGGCTTATCCAAGCAAGAAAAACACTGAGTAATCCACGAAACTGAAGATCAAACCAAGGATGAGTTACGCGTAAGATTAGGGTTTTCTTACGCGTAGAAATAAGCCAAAATTGATTTCTGCCAACTAATGTTTCCAAACCATATTTTTGTGATGAAATAGCTTCAATATCACCAAAATAACTCAAAAGTGTGAAACTTGATGATCCAAAGCTAAAAAACACGTTACGCGTAGAACGTATCCCAAGTAAAAAACCAAGCTTAAAAACAATGATCCACACGTAAAGTTTGAAACTTTTTACCAAAATCAGATATTTTAACACCTTAAAATGTTGAAAGGACAAGAATTTTGGATTGAAAAGTGTAAAAAATGAGTTTTTAAGCGTGACCAAGTTTGGAACCGATGCTTTACTGCTACGTAAGACCAAAACTTACTTCAAAAACAATACGTTCACCCAACTATTTGGCGAATGATACCACTGTTAGGTCACCATATTTGTAACACAAGCATCAATAGAAGAAATAGAGAAGAGATCGGATGAACAATCACACAAACACAGACGTATGAATAAATGAAATGTTATGCGTAGGAGTGAAATGTGTAACTTGAACAACCAACCCTCAAGTGAGGGTATTACAAAGGTATTTATAGGAGAGGGAGCTAGGGCAACACTCCTAGTCCCTTCCTTTCCTTATTAGACTTGGGCCAAGGCTCATGGGCTTTCTACATAAGCCTTGGCATGATTACTAACATAAAAGCCATATTAAGCTAACTATTACATATTAATTACTAACACTTGAATTCTAGATTAGGAGTGATTCCAACAATTAGACTTAGTAATAATCCAACACACATAGCTCTTGGGACGACCTCGGCTTTACCATTTACTACACTACACGCGACCGGGTACACTGCCCGTTAGTGCACTAGGGTAGACTATAGGTATAGCGAGACACTATAAATATTAAGACCTGATCAGTAAAACCTGCATCAAACCCCAAAGCAAATTGAGTGCCTCTCAACCAAATAACATTTTATGAGTCCAAAGTTGCATCCTATGCCAAATGCATCAAAATAAACGTGCCTTAAAAAGGTGTATAGTAAGATTATGAGTATGAGTGAATTTAAAATCGTCACATAGAACTAACATAATAGTAAAAAAATGAAATAGGATGTCATATATAGTACACTTTGTAGATAATTTTAAAAAATTACTAATGTTGTGATTAAAAAAAAAGTCTCCTTCTATGTTTGAACTATTTTAGAATGTTTTTAAAGCAGTTATTTCAAAAACTTGTCATGAATATAATACGGGGTTTAAAAATGGCTTTAAGGCAACAATGTTTGATTTTTTATTTGAAAAAAGTAAACAAAAGATTGAAATTTCAATTTTAAAGAAGAATTTTGGAGATTAAGAATTATCCTTTTTATAAGTTTCTTAAGTTTTATGAAAATATTTTTTCTCTGTATATGTAGTAGAGATAAGCATAGAAAAACAACTGGGTGGTTGGGTACAAGATTCACAACGGAAATGCACATGTTAGGCCGTATATATCTAAGTCAAATAGTTGCCCTTTTCAAATTACTTGAAGAATAAAACTTCATTTGTTTACTTGTTTATAAAATGTTTATAAAGTAATCAAGTGTGTGGTTGTTGACTAAGTGAGCTTAGGGAGGAGGGAGTGGTCTCGGGTAAGGGATTCGGGTACCCTTACCCGAGCGGTAACACCGCCGCCGCCTATTCGGGTACCCCAATCGGGTATCAATTTCGGTTTTGGAAGCCAACTGTTTTAATTGATGGAGCGTTTGATTTTTTGACCGTTGGGGAGCCAAACGGCTAGTACATGGTTTGAATAAAAAAAATCCCTTTAAAACCAAATAACATACACTCATTATTTTCAAATAAAACACACACTAATATCTCAAAAACAAAAAATAATTACCAAAATGTCTTCCGAATTCGAATGCATTATTCCGTCTTCGTCCGACGAGATATCCACGGGTAGCTCGTTGCAACTTATGCTTCAAGCGCTCAAGTATCTTGAAGACATGGCAAGCTCTAGCCGAACTAGTAAATCTTCTACGGAAATAGGTCTTCAAACGTTAGAGAATGATTGGTTCGTTGAAACACCAAAGTACAACGAAGAGTACTTTAAAAAAAAATTCGAATGGAGAAAAACATGTTTTTGCATATAGTGGGCGACATTGAAGCGAGATACCCATATTTTTAAGAAAGCTACGACGCCGCGTTCGAAAAAAGTTTCACGGCGAAACAAAAATCACTTCGCCGTTAGGCAACTCAACGAAATCCCCGATGAGTATGATGAATATTTATGCATGGTGCCGCAAGAACGTCACATGAAAGTCTTGATTATTTTGTGAGGCCATTATTGAGTTGTGCGGTCGAGTACCTACGTAGGCCGACGTGCACACCTGCGACCTTGCTTTCGCATTTTCAGGCCCATGAGGCTGAAGCATCACATCCACGAATGATTGGTAGCATCGACTGTACACACGTCAAATGGAAAAATTGTCCTAGACATTTGAGAGGGCAATATACGAGAGGTGACTATGGTGTTCCCACTATTATCCTTGAAGTCACCGCGTCACAAGATATGTGGATTTGGCATGCTTTTTTGGTCCACCGGGGTCAAACAACGATATCAACGTATTGAATCGGGTCGACTTGTATCTTACGATCGAAATAGAACGGCGATGAACATTTCATTCAACGTGAATGGGCGCTTTACAAACGCGGCTACTATTTGGCAGATGGAATCTATCCTAAGTGGTCCACATTTGTTAAAGCATACCCGTATCCAACCTACCCAAAGGAAAAGAGATTTAAGAAGTTACAAGAGGGGGCGAGAAAGGATGTTGGCGAGCTTTTGGTGCTCTCAAGGAAAATGGAAAATTCTCGATCGACCTCTCGAGCTATGACCAAAGCGAAGATTGCCAATCGGTGTCATGCGTGTGTTATTTTGCACAATATGGTTATAAAGCGTGAGGGGGCAATCTCACCGGTTCATATAATGGATGAGCCGGTCCAGCCAAATGTTCGACGACGGTGTGGTAGCGGAGTTACTAGGCGAAGTTCTCCATGACCGTCTTCTGATATGATCTCACTGAAGCACGTAGCGTCAATACTTGCCGCATTTCGATGATTAGTGGGTTTTTTATTTTAATCTAGTTATTTTTAAGTATTATGTTATGTTTCTTTTTTTTTAAGTATTATGTAATGTTTTTTTTTTTTTTTAATAAAATAGTATGTTTTTATTTTAAATATTGTATGTGATTTTATGTATGAAAAAAAATAAAAAATAAAAAAAAATCGGGTATTGGGTGACCACTCCCTCCACTTAGGGTAGTGTTAGGGTAAAATTGGGTAGTTTTAAGTTGGAAGGTTTTTATTGGATAGAGGTGATGTGGCACCTAGGGTATTAGGTGATGTGGCACCTCCTCCCTTAGATGTTCAAAGTACAAACCATTCAAATAACGTCGTTTTGTTCCTAATTCTTATCTTATGAGACTCTTATATTTTCTTTTATCTCTTTTAATTCGTGTTGCAAATTGTGAACCCTTTAAGGTTGTTTCAAATTCTTCCTTTGATAATTACCATTGTTTTCATGGGTCATTTTTATACTTTTGCTTCTTACTCATCACAATTGTGATGAATCATCCGAGTTTGATAATCATGAAGCGTCTAATTATATATCCTTCAATGCTTGGATCATATGGATGGTTTTGTTACGCTTATAGCAAATGCCAAAACTTTTGTTACGCAAATACATAACATTACATACATCATAGTTACGTGATCCTTTCCTCATTAGACATATGGTTTATTACATTAAACATTCAGATTTAATTCTCTCCTACCTCTCTCTAAAAACTCATCCATCGAAATCCAATCATTTCTCCGGCGGTCGGTTTCGACCGGCCGTCAGGATCTTTTCTTGTACTTTATTTTCCCACAATAAAGCCTCACTCATGAGATCTGCATCTCACCTTGCATTGCTTGTTGTTGTATTCTTCTTTTGCCTACTCGATCTGCCCGGATATGTTGCGATGCGCCATCGATAACTAGCTGCTGACCTTGAGTTTCTAGATTCGATTGGGTTTTGTTCTAGCTCCTTTTGGGATGCTTAGTTTTATCTTCTATGTATGTTTTAAATGCTTTGTGTTTTTTGTCAGCTACATCTTTGTATGGTTGTGTCTCCTTAAGCTCACTTTGGTGATTCCCACCACTTGTATGGTGTTGTTGTGGTATATCACAACTATTAGGGTGTATGATTTCTTTGAAACTAACTTGTTGCCGTGTATTTGTTTGGCAAGTCAAGCGATTTTGCCCTTTATGTTCGATGTAACTTGTTGTGTTCAAATTACCTCTGTTTGTGAGGAGTGAAATGAAATGTAATCTTTGTTCAAAAAAAAAAAAAAAATAGACATATGGTTTTTCTAGTGTTATTTTGAACTTGCAACCTTTTACGCCAAAATATGGGGGTGTTTGTTTAAGCTTATATGTGGCTTATGAGTTTATATGTGTTTCGGCTTATGTTTCATAAGCCCCAATTTTCGACTTATTTTGAGACTTGTGAAGCTTATTAAAGTTTATTATGGTATAATAAACTTATATAAATATAAATCTCAAAATAAGCAAAAAAATTGAAGCTTATAAAACATAAACCGAAATCAAATAAGCTCATAAGCTTACATATAAACTTAAACAAACACCCATTATATCTCAAACGGCGTTTAACTCGGAAATTATGCACCTCAAGGCTCAAGCACATACATGCACACTGGATTGTCCATATATTTCGATTGAAACTATTTATGTGCATGTTTCTCGAGATAAAAATTAGTCATTTAATTTACTTTAACTTTCGTGTAAAGTTAACGTTTTGCTTTAAGCCTTTTTTATTTTATACTCCTTATTAAAAGTGTGTTAGTGGTTGAAAAAAGTTTCTTGATTGTTTGTAAATGTTAAAAGAATTACTCGAATTAGTAATTAGGTTGCAATTTCGTTTTTATGAAAAATAAATGGCTCAAAAGAACATCTTTGACTAAAGTAATTTTGTAGTATTACGCAATTTGCCTTTAAAAAAATATATAAATCTAAGACAACGTGTTTCAAGCTTAGCTGAATAATAATAAACAATTAAACGTGTTTGATTTCGGTTTTGAAACTGATATTGCTTAATACTATAGTTTATTAAAAAAAGGTGATGTATATATAAGCAATCATAAATCACATAAGCACAAAAGTTATTTCCATTTTATATAATACACTTCTTTTCAAATTATTAGTCCTAAGTTTTTTTTGAAAATAAATAAATAAAAGTTGAATCAAGTTTACTATATTATCTTTTATTGAACTAGACAAATCTTGCATATGAAAGTAATGATTATATGCGAAAAACAATTATACTTTAATGCAAAATTTCTAGGTTTAATTTGTAGTCCTTTACTTGAAAAAGTTCACGAGTTAAATAAACAAAAAATAATAAAAATTTAAGGATTAAACAATATTAAAATATTAATTTAGTTATAAATAATGTTATCATTTTTAATCAAGTGTGTAATAGTCCCCTAAGATACTTGACATTTAAACATTTAATTTTAAGTGATAATAGAGATTATTATGCATATTTTAAAAAGATAGTAATTAATTAGTTAAATTAAAACTGTCATTTTGTAAAAGATAAAAGAAAAAAAATATGATTATCACAATTATGTTTTCTTTTTTTAAAATTGTGTTTTTTTTCAATGACAATTATTTTGGAATAAAGGGAGTATCTATAGTACTTATAATAGAGGAATGACCTTTTTTTTTCTCATTTTTTAAGATTTTCATATATAGATTTTAAGCAAATACAGCTACTTAAGCTATATGTACAATTACTTTATGCATAAACATCTACATATATTGACTGGTCAACATTTATAATTAATGTCATATTTAAAACACCCATTTGATAAAAAGTATAATTTATAAAACACAATGTACAAACTATTTGAAGCACAAATACAACTAAAAAACACTATTTCAACACATACAATTATACACTTTATTTAATTTCCCATTCACTAAAATATACAACCATTTAACCACAATGTACAATCTAATCAAACTATTAAGCCAAACATTTAAAAATAAAGCCATTAGGTTGCCTGTAGTGGTTGGTTGGTAGTTCGATCACATTTGTCTTGGAACAAGTTAAGCCACCATTCAACATGAGGGTCGAGCTGGGGTAGGTTGGCTCCAAATTGACGAAGGGTGATTGTCTTTGAAGGAAAGAATCAAGATTTTGTTTGTAGTAGCCGGTTAGCACGGAGATGAATTATTTTCACGGTCATAACTAAAGTTATTATTATTTGTAATTTAATTGTTTAATAAAAGTATGGTAGCATAACATTACATTGTGAAAATATAATCACGAGATGCGCAGTCGCATCCCATAGGTACTTTGCTAGTATAATTGGTGTATAAAGTACCTTTATGGAAATGTTGGCACATTTAAGCTCGTCATAAAGGCACTAGGTATGGTGTTATCGATACTTAGCGTTATTGGTATGTCCTTGTCGCGTGCACCAAATCTTCATTTAATAACACCAACTAAACGCACCATAACTTTAACCAATGTTTTAAAACCGGGTTTTGATTGACCGGTCGAGTCACGGGCACCGGTTCGACGATTCAACGGTTGACCGCCGGGTCAACCGATTTTCCATTTTTATTATTTTATTTCCGACGGTCAGCGGTTTGATCGCCGGGTCAACGGTTCGACGCCAGGTCTTAGGGTCAACGGTTTTCATAAAATTGAAAAACCAAACCGGCGGGTTTCATGACGGGTCACTCAAAACCGGCGGGTCGCTTGGTTGACCGGTTTTAGAAACCGGGTTTTACCGTTATAGTGGCCGGTACGGTCCGGCCGGTTGAACGGTCGACGGGGAAAACATTCTTGTATGTAACATATTATGGGTCTGCAAAATACCCATTAAAAATCTTCCATTTCATTTCCTTGTCTATGAAAATAAAAATAAGAAAAACACAAAAGTTACCAATGGCTCAACTTTGGCATGTTGGCGGTATGGTGGTAGCAATTAACTTAGCGACGAAGATGGCGTGTTAAATGGGCTACCATACCTTGTGCTCTAAGCAAATATTTTAAAATTATTCAGTGCATATATAATTTTTTTTTTATAACAGGACAATATGATAAGAAATTTCCGGTGGTAGCATATTCTTGTGCATATAAGTATATAACTACAAGATGATATGTAACTTTAATGTCAAATTTTTCAAAAAAATATGACCATGGAATCTAAATTGTGTGTCTAAATTAATGTCTAAACATGTGTGATATTTGTGAAAAAAGTAGATTATCTAGCTGCAGTTATCAAAATGATGTCACATAGACTTATGCATGAATTTAAAAATATCTTTTATATCTTCCGATCACTGTTTTTTTCTAAAACAACACTCTATAAATCGAGATGACTCAAATAGACATATAACTTTGTCTAATTGCATAAGTGATTCGTGTGATTTGTTCTTTATTTGTGACTTACAGATGTTTTGCATTTTGACAACGTTTTCGAAGTAAGATTAGGCCTCAAACAAAAAAACATGAAAAATCATGAAGCACTCGAAAAAAAGTCCACTAATACAAAAGACGTCGGTTTGTCGATTACAAAAGAAATAAAGGTCATGACTTTTGACCAAGTCAATTTTAGACATGGTACGTACCCAGCCAAACTCGTATGTTCTGCCATGTCCACGGACGAATTAGGATCTTGTAAAAAGTTCAACATGTGTAGTTATCTAACTTAAAAAGTAGGCATCACGTGTCCCCAACTTTAAATTATACATAAAATTCGTTTATGGGTAATATGGTCTTTTGACCAATTTTTTTTTCCACATCAAATTTTAAACGCACATATCTCTTAAATCACAAACTTTTAGAAAAAACCGATTTCGCCATAATTTTTAAAATCCGATTCTCTTTAATTTGGTATAAATCTTTTTAATTATTTTGAAACTTTTTTGGCATATTAAATTTGGATAATGATTTTAACGATATTTTTGCTATTTTTGATCATATTTTTACCTTAAAATTGTCGAATCATAAAATACTTAAAATACAAAAGTTTTATTTTGATTCTCTTTTGAGTTTGAATCACTTAAATCGATATGATATGAGTGAGATATCCTTGCGTTAAAGATGGCGTTTTAGTCATATTTGTTACACACAAGGTGTTTGTTGAAATGTTTAGTTCAGATTTTTAGTGTTAAAATTGAGCTAAATGAACTAATTTTGTCCTAGCGCATCATTAATCATTTTATTAATGTAAAACTCAAAAAGTGATATTTTTAAATAGTTAAAGTTTTAACTACTAAAAGCGATGAACCAACTAAAAGCGATGAGTCAAACCATAACGATGGTGATGAACCAAACAAACAACGATGAACCAAGTCAAACATAGTTCATCGGTTTATTTTGGTTCATCAATCATAATTCAAACATGTGTTGGTGTTTGTTTTGTTTTGTATGATTTATTTTGGTTCATCAATCATAGTTTTAGTTTTGGTTTGGTTCATCAGTTTTGGTTTGGTTCATCAGTTTTGGTTTGGTTCATCAGTTTGGTTTGGTTCATCAATCATAGTTTCAGTTTTGGTTTGGTTCATCAGTTTTGGTTTTACGCTTTTTTTAAAACAGTTTGATTTGGTTCATCAGTTTTGGTTTGGTTAATTAGTTTTAATAGTTAAAAACTTTAACTATTAAAAAACATCACTTTTTGAATCTTACATTAATAAAATGATTAATGATGCGTTGTGGGACAAAAATAAGTGCATTTAGCTCAACTTTAACACTAAAAATCTAAGCTAGACATTTCATCAAACACCTTTATGCGCAACAAATATGAGTAAAAGCCATCTTTAGCGTGTGATATCTTTCATATGACATAATTTGAGTGATTTAAATTTCTGGTAAAGGTGTACAAAATCTATAACTCATGTTTTAAGTTTTTAGATTCGACATTTATGAAAGTAAAAATATGGCCAAAAATGCCAAAAATAAGAAAGTCAAAACTATTTGATATGTAAAAAAGTTCGAAAATATTTATCAAGATTTATACCAAAGAGTTTGTAACTAATCTTGCCATTTTAACATTTTGGCTCCTTTAAATTTTAATCAAGAAAAAAATACAATTGTATATAATAAAATATGTCATTTTTCCTCATAGATCGAGAGTTAAAAATGACACCATTTCGAAACTTACAAATATACCCGCGCCGTGGTCGCAACTATTATGTACATTCGTTCCTTTTTAACACGGGCTCTGCCAAACCATCGATCCACGCTAACCATTCTGCTATGGTGCTGAGATTGAATTAGAAATATTGCACCGACTTCGAACTAATCTCCATACATCATAAGCAAGCTCGCATGTAGGGAAAACATGGTCTTTAGTCTCGGTCTTCTTTAAACAAATTGGAGATAAAATTGAATCGATGTCAAAACCACGTCTAGATAAATTGAAGCGGTGAGGAAGAGCGGTTCAACGATAGCCTCCATATAAAGACATTAGTCTTGCTTTGAAGAAACTTGTTCCATCTTGTGCTTGAATCAATAATAGGAATAAGAGAAATGATAGAAAGACCTAAACTTAGGCCTAAATCAAGTGGCATTATTTTGATGGTTGTAGACAGGGACCCACTTATTTTACATCAGGATGATGCCACTTGGTTTTAGGCCTAAAATTAGGCCTAAGTTTATGTCCCCCCTATCATTTCTCTAGGAAGAATAAACTTGTCAATATGTTTACGTGTTTCCCCAACAGTAAAAACACCATCCTTACCTAGAAGCCTTTGCCTTGTATCTGATTGAGAAGTAAGATCAACGTGTTCAATGTTGTCCATCATGGCGACCAACATACCACTAGTTCTACGCCCCGATTGGCCTACGCCAATGCTAATTCCAACCATTATTAGACCATCGATCAACCGCGTAACAATATTGGATTGCGTCTAACCAAAATAATCTATTGTACCGCTCATTCAAAGCATTGTCTCCAATCCAAACATCTTTCCAAAATCTAACTTGCGATCCACAACCTACTTTTAGCTAAATGGTATTGTTACTTTGGAATAATATCACTTGCATGTAAAGCATGAATTGAAGCAACCACATTAACCCATGTACCATGCGTAACACAATGAGCGAAATCTAATCCCCCGTCTTCTCCATGAATAGCTATAATAGAGATACCTATAAGGCATTTGGTTGAGTCAAGAATCTTCGACGCCACTTTTGGAGTAGAGCAAAATTGAATGACTTTAAACTACCCAAACCTAAATCACCATGAGCCTTGGATGCCAATACGAGGTCCCATTTTATCCAATCTACATTTTTTTTTAAACATTATCACCATCAGAGAAAATGTAGCTCTAAGACTTTCTAAAGTTTTATTAATTGTCATTTGGAACTTTAAAATAGACATGTAATATATACCGACACTACCCACACCATTTTGAAACGTTAGGCGAACACCAATCGATAAAGATCGGGTTTCCATGATGAGAGTTTAGCTCTGAACCGATCAACCAAAGTATTCCATCTCGAAACCTTTGTTCATATTCGCGCCAATTAGAAGACCTAAGTAATCAAATGGTAATGTAGGAGAGCATCCGTTAAGCAAGCCATAGATTCAATTTCTTCGATGAAAACTCCGACATAGTACACATAAGACTTATTGATATTGATTTAAGCCACGATGCTAGATAGAAAACATTTAAGACCCAAATAATATTATCCATGTCATTTGTACTCCAATCAAGACCATAACCCGTCGTCGACATAGAATAAATGAAAGCTTGAAATTTGAGTTTCATCTTGTAAAACCCTAAAATGTGAGCGTCAAATGACCATTATACCCTCATTGTAATAATTCGTAAAATAAGCGAGCCGATAACTTCACATTCTGCTTAATGGTAAGAGGTTACATTAGACATGGAAGAATAAAACTTATAATAACTTGCAAATAATTATGTAACACATTTAAAATGTCACATGTACAATATACTTAATAAAATAAATAAGTGTACATTATATTTTTGGCAAGTAAATTAGTGTATGATTTGGTCTTAACCGTCCCCCCTTCTCCACGTCAAATCCCTTGATTCTTGGCCTAATTTACACGCTCCATTCTCACATTTAAAAGTTACCATATCCTATTCTATGTGTATTTAAAATAAAAGAAAAGGAGAAACCTAAACTCTCTCTAACATTATTGGCGACAAAACACACCCTCCTTCTCCATTGTTCTTTGTCGACAGAGGCTCCAAGAAAAAGGTGTAGAAGGTTCCTTGCAAGGCTTCTAAATTCACGTGTTTATTACAAAGGGTAGATTGGTTTGAGTGTGGGTTATTGATCTTCTTCTTTATTGTGATTCCTAGGGCTCAGGAGGGTTTGATTAGCAGGTTTTTGGTTATTGTTTTCCTCTCCTCTTCGCTACAAGGTACCTTCATGACCACCTCCTCGTCCTTTTATTACGACATGGTGGTGTTATTCACACCCTACAGCGCTTTTGAACCTTAAATCATGTTTCTTGTAAATGTTAAATGCTAAGTTATGAAAACCTAATATATCACGTTAAAATCATGGGATAACATCTGTTAAGTGTCGACCAAAGTGCAAGAATTTGGCGTATGAATCTGCTTTGAAACACCTTACCATGCGCATGTTTCTTGTGCAAATATACATGTTACAATAATGTTAAAGCTAAGCTAAGAGTAACCTAGTTTTATACTAAATAAAAATAAGAAGCAAACACTTTGTATATGTCGATATGAGTACATAAAATCTGGTCTTCAACTACTGATGCACTCTTTTGAAACATGATCACGGAACCTAAATAAAACCTAATCGAAGAAGAATGAGATATGCATGGTAAATACGTGATTAAAATATGTATTGCATGTTTAGTCTTGGTCTTTAGAATTTATTGCATCATCTTTTAAATGCATATTTGAAACTGGAAATAAAACTAAGATTAGGTCTTAAAGGCATATTTACAAATCACATGAATAAAGGTGAGTTCAAGTTATGCCAATTACATGTTGGGTATATGATTTTGTGTCTTGGATGCCTTTGTATTATGAGTCAAATTGTGTCATCTTCATGGTTATTATCTCGTCCTATGGAGTTTTGCGAGAAAAATGTTTTAAATGGGTCTTTGCATGTCTAATAGGGGTGATGAGTTACTAATATGTGTTGCATCATTTTTTTTTACCATTTCATTTGTAACCCTTAAGTTTGGCTAATTAATGATTATTACCTTAAAGTATTTTAATTCCGTCCATTACTAAAATGAGAATCGCATATGACTCTAAAATATTATCTGATTAATCCGTTAAGACTTAAATGAGCTAATAAGTATTAAACAAATCAATCCGTGTAGATCTTGGAGGAGGCGTGGCGTTGTTTCTTCATGTTCACATCATTGCTTTCTTTTTCATTGGCGTTAAGGTACGAGATATTCTCACCTATCTCTTAAGGTTTCTCATGATTCGTATACATCCTTTGATACTAGCTTTCATTGTTATGCTTTTACTCTGAGCCTTATTATGGGCTTCCTATGACTTTGCTATGCACCCCTTTGATTGAATCTCACGATATGAACTTTATGATTATGAACCTACGATTATGAACATATGATTATGAACTTCTAATTACGAACCTATGTTATGGAACTTCGATATCCTTTGACTTACGAGCGGTGATATGAACCGGTATGATATGACTATGCTTTGACCCTTGATTTGGTACGAGCCAAATATGTTTCCCTAGTCATGGAGGTACCATGACCATGTCATTGATGCACCAATGGCATAACTCCGTGTGTATGCAGTGATGTTACACACCGTCCCCTTTTTGTTATATGATTATGAGCTCAAGATATATGTTTGGACACTATTGTTGCGAGGCGTATGGATGCATCCTAGATTTGTTACGTTATCGATATATTATGATTTGTGCGGTGAATGATATGGTGTACATCTGGCGTCTTCACAATCTAAGGCCGATCACTCCATGTCATTATATACGCTATGGTTACTATTGGTTACTCTGACCTACTATGGATATATGATTTGATTTGTTTTGTTGGCTCGTGGTGGATAACTGACCCCTTTTCCTATGTTTCATTTACCCTACTTTGTTCCTTTGATATACCGGATTTATTATTGGCCTTCCTTACCTTGTTCTCATTCAGTTTATTATTATTGTAT
The DNA here is from genome assembly GCA_910596185.1 of Chrysanthemum makinoi. Classification (NCBI taxonomy): domain Eukaryota; kingdom Viridiplantae; phylum Streptophyta; class Magnoliopsida; order Asterales; family Asteraceae; genus Chrysanthemum; species Chrysanthemum makinoi. The sequence continues at coordinate 224,954,617 of OU343219.1, read as the reverse complement.
CGTTATATCGTTCATTGGGCTTTTAAGCTCAGCAGCATTTCTTTCTGCGGCCGGTACATAAGCTAGGAATTTGGGGATTGTTTGGGGTTGAGAGATGGTGATATAGAGACCATGCCTAGTCATCTTAGACTTCATTTGATTTTGTTATTATATTTCCATTTCAAGTTTTCCTTACGTATTTATGTATTGATAAGTCTTGTTGACTTGAATTCTTTCGGATTTATTATAAGGCTTCACTTGTTTGATTTATGTTCATTATGTATGTTACGATATGACACCATCTTGTGATACTTCTACCCTTATCGGGTTGGGGTGTTACAATTATGGTATCGAGCGAGTTCGACTTATAGTCGGGACACGTGACATATGGACCCTAGGATTTGACCCTTAGAGCTTAGGTTTGACTTGTGAGGATTTGGGTAGACATTAGGCTTCCGTTTGTTTGATCTTTTCGATTCTTTTGATTTCGTCGAGGTTTGACTTGATCTTCTTTTGTCTTGATTCAACCTTCTACTTGGCGTATTGTTATTCTATCTTCGCGCATTCACGTATTGATCATTTAGATGGAGACTACTGTTCGAGGTGATGATACCGACCACAATGTTCTTTGCAGAGTTTACGAGCTAGAGATGCGTGAAGTAAACTCCCTTACCGGCTGCAATCTTTGCTTTGGAGACATCGGGGATCTTGTTGGAGGGAATTTGACGAATCAACCAGTATGACGAGATTCAGCTGGTGGACACTTGGAAGAATGCGGCGAGAAAAGTATGACGGTACTTTAGTTATGGTGAAACTACTACCAAGATTGGGCATATTGTGGTCAATAGTCCAACCGTTGAGATCTTGAGATTCATTTGCTTCATATGATTGGAAGCGTTTGGATGGCGGAGTCCTAGGGCATGATTCTTCGGTGTTACTACGACCTGGTTGTGTTCTAAATCCTTGAATAAATTTTGTTCTCTTTGAATGATTTTCCGTTCTGTATAAATTATGTGCATGTTGGATGATTGTTTTGTTCTGGGAGATTTGACAAACTGTGGAATACCTGATGCTATTTCTTACGTGTTTCAGTTCGATGGTACTTTCTATGTTCCGTTACATGTTCTGATTCTCTGATTTTGAATCCGTTAGTGATGATTGTTTCGAACCAACCCTAAGATGTAGAATGGCCCGTTAGGTGGTTGATAGGATTGATTTTCACGACTTGAGATAAAGTATGGTCATCATGAAGGTATACTCATATGATCTTTGGTATTATGGCGCTTGCAGCGTGATAATACTTACATCATATGCGTACCCTCATTGTGACCATAGGATATCTCGAGGTGCCGAAGCTTAGAAATTCTGGCACCTGATTTGGATTGTCTGAGTTAGCAAGACCTTGGGATCTTTATGCCTATACGTTTGATCTACCTTCATCGATATACGATTGATATGTTTGAATTCTCGGCACGCGCTCATATCTGTAAAGTTCCTACCGTTTGATCTCTGTTTCTCTCATGTCGATGTAATCTGGTATGTCTCCGTTGTTTCATTTGTGTTCACTTCAATTTTCGAGGACGAAAATTTTCTTTTAGAGGGGGAGAGTTGTAAAACCCTAAAATCGTGAACGCGTCAAATGACCATTATACCCCTCATTGTAATAATCCGTAAAATAAAACGAGCCCGATAACTACGCTAACTGCTTAATGGTAAAGAGGTTACATTAGACATGGAAGAATAAAACTTATAATAACTTGAAAAAAAAATGATGCAACACATATTAGTAACTCATCACCCCTATTAGACATGCATAGACCTAATTAAAAAAGTTTTCTCGCAAAACTCCATAGGACGAGATAATAACCATGAAGATGACACAATTCAGACTCATAATACAAAGGCATCCAAGACACAAAATCATATGCGACCAACATGTAATTCGTACAACTTGAACTCACCTTTATTCATGTGATTTGTAAATATGCCTTTAAGACACGATCTTAGTTTTATTTCCAGTTTCAAATATGCATTTAAAAGATGATGCAATCAATTCTAAAGACCAAGACTAAACATGCAATACATATTTTAATCGTAATTTACCATGCATATCTTATACTTCTTGATTAGGTTTTATTTTAGGTTCGGATCATGTTTCAAAAGAGTGCATCAGTAGTTGAAGACCAGATTTTATGTACTCATATCGACATATACAAAGTGTTTGCTTCTTGTTTTTATTTAGTATAAAACTAGGTTACTCTTAGCTTAGCTTTAACATTGTTGTAACATGTATATTTGCACAAGAAACATGCGCATGGTAAGGTGTTTCAAAGCGATTCATCACATGAAATTCTTGCACTTTGGTCGACACTTAACAGATGTTATCCCATGATTTTACGTAACGATATATTAGGTTTTCATAACTTAGCATTTAACATTTACAAGAAACATGATTTAAGGTTCAAAAGGTGCGCGTAGGGTGTGAATAACACACGACCATGTCAGAATAAAAGGACGAGAGGAGGTGGTCATGAACGTACCTTGTAGCGTGAAGAGGAGAGGAAAACAATGACCCAAAACCAAGCGAATCAAACCCACCTTGAGCCCTAGGAATCACGAGAGCAGCAGCATCAATAACCCACACTCGAAACCAATCTACCCTTGTAATAAACACGTGAATTTAGAAGCCTTGCAAGGAACCTTCGACACCTTTTCTTGGAGCCTCTTGTCGACAGCAACAATGGAGAAGGAAGGTGTGTTTTGCCGTCAATACGGTTAGAGGAGTTTAGGGTTTCTCCTTTTCTTTAATTTTTAAATACACATAGAATAGGGATATGGTAACTTAGATGTGAATGAGCGTGTAATTAGGCCAAGATTTCAGGGATTTGGCGTGGAGAGGGGGGAACCTTAAAATCGTGAACGCGTCAAATGACCATTATACCCCTCATTGTAATAATCCGTAAAATAAAACGAGCCCGATAACTACGCTAACTGCTTAATGGTAAAGAGGTTACATTAGACATGGAAGAATAAAACTTATAATAACTTGCAAATAATGATGTAACACATTAAAATGTCATATGTGTAATATACTTAATCAAATAAATAAGTGTACATTATATTTTTGGCAAGTAAATTAGTGTATGATTTGGTCTTAAACGTTCTCCCCTCTCCCGCCAAATCCACGAAATCTTGGCCTAATTACACGCTCATTCACATTTAAGTTACCATATCCCTATTCTATGTGTATTTAAAAATAAAAGAAAAGGAAGAAACCTAAACTCCTCTAACCGTATTGACGGCAAAAACACCCTCCTTCTCCATTGTTGACAAGAGGCTCCAAGAAAAGGTGTCGAAGGTTCCTTGCAAGGCTTCTAAATTCACGTGTTTATTACAAGGGTAGATTGGTTTCGAGTGTGGGTTATTGATCTTCTTTGTCGTGATTCCTAGGGCTCAAGGAGGGTTTGATTCGCTTGGTTTTGGGTTATTGTTTTCCTCTCCTCTTCACGCTACAAGGTACCTTCATGACCACCTCCTCTCGTCCTTTTATTCGACATGGTGTGTGTTATTCACACCTACTGCGCACCTTTTGAACCTTAAATCATGTTTCTTGTAAATGTTAAATGCTAAGTTATGAAAACCTAATATATCGTTACGTAAAATCATGGGATAACATCTGTTAAGTAATCGACCAAAGTGCAAGAATTTGGTATGAATCGCTTTGAAACACCTTACCATGCGCATGTTTCTTGTGCAAATATACATGTTACAACAATGTTAAAGCTAAGCTAAGAGTAACCTAGTTTTATACTAAATAAAAACAAGAAGCAAACACTTTGTATATGTCGATATATGGTACATAAAATCGGTCTTCAACTCTGATGCACTCTTTTGAAACATGATATGGAACCTAAAATAAAACCTAATCGAAGAAGAATGAGATATGCATGGTAAATTACGTGATTAAAAATATGTATTGCATGTTTAGTCTTGGTCTTTAGAATTTATTGCATCTCTTTAAATGCATATTTGAAACTGGAAATAAAACTAAGATCAGGTCTTAAAGGCATATTTACAAATCACATGAATAAAGGTGAGTTCAAGTTGTGCAATTACATGTTGGTGCATATGATTTTGTGTCTTGGATGCCTTTGTATTATGAGTCTGTGTCATCTTCATGGTTATTATCTCGTCCTATGGAGTTTTGCGAGAAAACTGTTTTAAATGGGTCTTTGCATGTCTAATAGGGGTGATGAGTTACTAATATGTGTTGCATCATTTTTTTTTGTAATATGAAGCGTATGAATTTTAAAGAAACCAAGGTCTAAAGCATGGTCACGTAGGAGTAAGTTTGAGGCGTCAGCGGGAAGCGGTCGTGTCATTTTGTATTTTGAAATCGTGTCGGGATAGTTGAATCGGGGGTTAGTAGTACTACGTGTTTGCTTGGTCGTAAATGTTAATCATATGGTCCTGGCGAGCTTAAAGATGATCGATCGTAATTTTAAAACATGGTTCTTCAATTCATATTTAACGTGCATGAAAATTCTTGCTTTGTAAAATATAGCATTTATAGTATAGTTACAAAATAAACCTTATCCTTTGAGATAATGACCATGTAAACCTTAAACTTTGAGAAAATTACCATGCAAACCCTATATTTTGAAGTATTATCTAATAAAGCCTTAAAATAAGATTTTTGTCATATTAAACATTTAATTTTACCATTTCATTTGTAACCCTTAAGTTTGGCTAATTAATGATTATTACCTTAAAGTATTTTAATTCCATCCATTACTAAAAATGAGAATACGCTTATGACTCTAAAAATATTAATACGATTAATCCGTTAAGACTTAAATGAGCTAATAAGTATTAAACAAATCGTAATCCGTGTAGATGCGTTGGAGGAGACGTGACGTTGTTTCTTCATGTTCACTCATTCGTTTGCTTTCTTTTCATTGGTGTTAAGGTACAAATATTCTCACCTTATCTCTTAAGGTTTCTCATGATTCGTATACATCCTTTGATACTAGCTTTCAACTGTTATGCTTTTACTCTAAGCCTTCTTATTAGGGCTTCCCTATGACTTTGCTATGCACCCCTTTGATTGAATCTCCGATATGAACTTTATGATTATGAACCTTCTGATTATGAACATATGGTTATGAACTTCTAATTACGAACCTATGTTATGGAACTCTGATATGAACCTTTGAATTACGAACCGGTGATATGAACCGGTATGATATGACTATGCTTTGACCCTTCATTTGGTACGAGCCAAATATGTTTCTCTAGTCATGGAGGTACCATGACCATGTCATTGATGCACCAATGGCATGACTCGGTGTCGGTGATGTTACACACCGTCCCTTTTCTGTTATATGATTATGAGCTCAATATATATGTTTGGCCACTATTGTTACTGCGGTATGGATGCATCCTAGATTTGTTACGTTATCCGATATATTATGATTTGTCCGGTGAATGATGTAGGTATGCAATACGCGTCTTCACAATCTGGGAGTTGATCACTCCATGTGCTGTATATACGCTATGGTTACTATTGGTTACTAGAGGCTACTATGGATATATGATTTGATTTGATTTGTTTTGTTGGCTCGTGGTGGATAACTGACCCCTTTTTCTATGTTTCATTTACCTACTCTTTCCTTTGATATACCGTTTTATTGGCCTTCCTTACCTTGTTCTCATTCAGTTTATTATTATTGTATCGTTATATCTGTTCCTTTGGGCTTTTAAGCTCAACCGCATTTCTTTTCCTGCGGCAGGTACATAAGCTAGGAGCTGGGGATTGTTTGGGGTTGAGAGATGAGCTGATATAGAGACCATGCCTAGTCATCTTAGACTTTATTTGATTTTGTTATTATATTTCCATTTCTAAGTATTCCTTCTGTATTTATGTATTGATAAGTCTTGTTGACTTGAATTCTTTCGGGATTTATTATAAGGCTTCATTGTTTGATTTATGTTCATTATGTATGTTCTGATATGACACCATACTGTGATACTTCTACCCTTATCGGGTTGGGGTGTTACACATACGCTTACTCCTTTAATCAACCGAGATTGGGATGCTTCTTTAATAGCTACATGGAGGCCCTCCATAACGAGGATATATAAGAGCGGATATCGGGTCACCTTGTCTCAAACTACGCTTAATCGAGAACTCTTTGGTCGGACTACCATTTACAAGAATAGAATTCCTGGCCGAATGTAAACATGTCCGAATCCATCCTCTCCAATTTTCACTAAAACCAAAATGTAGTAAAATATAATCAAGATACGTCCAACTTACGGAAGCAAATGCTTTCTCGAAGTCCACCTTAAAGATCGTCAACTTTTTTTTTTCTTTTTATACCAATCAATTACCTCACTTAACATAAGGGTACCATCAAGAATTTGACGGCCGAGATAACGCCGACTATTCATGACTTACAAGTTTATCTATAACTCCCGCTAGTCGATTAGCAAGAAGTTTAGCTAATATTTGATATTGCAAGCCAATCAAGGATATAGGCCGATAATCATTAATGAGGATTATGAACCTCGACTTGAAACATAAATGAGAATCCATCGGGCGGAGCTTTACTACTACCACAATCCCATACCGCATTCTTAATTTCCTCTAATGATGCATTTTTGTCTAGCGTAGGCGGGTTTATAGTACTAATTAACGGACATACAAAATACTCTTTCAGTATAAACTTAGACAATTTTTAGAATTTGTAATCATAAAGATTATATAAAGAAAGCATTCATTTTTTTTAAGGATAGCTAAATATAAAATGTTACTTTTGTATTATTTGCTTTTGCTGTTAGATAGATGTGACTAAATTTCTAAATATCTTAATATAAATTTCAACTTAGACACCTATAGTTCTATCATTCAATGCATAAACTTAAACAAGTAACAAATAGCTTGCCACTCAAAAGAGTTTACATGACAATGTGAACGACAAGTATAATATCTTTGAAGTCTATAAAATTAATTGACAAAAGTGATTATATATGTCTCGCATTGCCCCCACCAACCTATCACTTAAACATCCATACATCAACATTAGACCGGCCGTAATGGCTCCGGTTGTAAGTGTCGTCGAGCCAAGCACGTCCTCCCGCTACACCTCATTGGTTCGACGTGTCCTATAAGGGATTTTTGGGGATGTTGGTCTTATTTAGGACCGAGTCTTGTGGGAAAAAAATCGCCCCCAATGGCTATTTTTTAGACCGTTAGGTCATTTATTAAGAAAATAAATTTCTTTAAAAATTTAAATAAAACTTACCCTATAAATACCTCATTACTTTTTCATTTTATATATAATTTCAAACTCAATCTTTATATACATATACATACTATAATCTTCTCAACTTAAACAAATGAATTCTGATTATTTTTTTTACATCATTGGATAAGGAAGAGGAAGTTAGTAGTATAAATCTAGAGTTTTTAAATGATGTCGTTATGCTTGTTAAAGCTTTCACTTCTCAAATCCAAAAACCTCACGAAACACGATAGATGAGATCGTTCGATACTTATGATCGTCTAGTGACGCTTACTTCTCTGAAAACTCAATGTATGACGATAAATTATTCCGTAAGTGGTTCCGAATGAGCCAAAGACTATTCACACACATTGTTAGGGAGTTAACTGATAATGTGTCGTATTTTCAACAAAGTAGTGATTGTACAAGAAAAGTTGGCATTTTCTCATTGATGGAGTGTACCTCTGCAATTCGTCAATTGCCATACAACACTGTTTCTGATGCTCTAATCTGCAAATGGGCGAGAAAACTTCCTGTGATTCTCTCCAAGCTTTCTGTAAGGTATTATATACATATATGGATACGAGTTTTTGTGAAAGCCTACTTCACTAATGTCGAAAAGCTCTATGGTTTCACAAGCAAAACCATGGGTTTCTTGGATGTTAGGAAACATTTATTGTATGGTTAGCCGTGGGCTAACTGCACAAAACGTATATCGTGCTCAATATTGTAGGATGATCACGGGCCACATCCAATTATTTTATTAAGGCGGTTGCCTCACAAGACTTGTGGATTGGACATGCATTCTTTGTTGTTTCCGGAACGAACAACGACGTCAACGTTATATGTCAATCGCCTATTTTCAACGACCACAAAGACGGGAAAGCACCATAGGTTCCGTTTGTGGCTAACAACGTGACTTATAAATGAGGATATTATCTTATTGATGAGATATATCCGGAATGGTCTCTTTTTGTTAAGTCTATTTCATAGCTATACTCTAATGATATGAAACAAATAAGATATTAAAAAGCTCATAAACAACAAGAAAAGATGTGGAACGAGAATTTGACGTGTTAAAGAAAAAGTGAGCTATAATAAAAACTCTCGCACGACCGACGTTGCCAAAGAAAATACATATACACATGTATCATATTACATAATATTAAAAGACAAAAAGAAGGGCAACATCGTGATGATGATCTCGTATGAACACATGAAGAAACGTTATAAGTTGTTAGAGATTTAACCAACAAGGAAACTCATCTAAGCCTTAAATCTGATTTAGTGAAACACATTTGGCGTCGAACAAATAAACACTAATTTTCTTGTAATGTTTTTATTTTATTTAGATTTTTAATGTAATGTTTTTTAATTATTAGTGAAATTTTAATTTTAGTAAAAAAAATTGAAAATGAAAAAGAAAATTGACAATTATCATTACGCTAAATTGGTTATAAAGTTGGTTGTGAAAAAAAGAGTTAAATTGACGTTGATACGACATTGGAGAACTCGATCCTCAATGGTCACCGTTTCGACTAGTCTTAACTGCAATTCAATTTCAAACAATCAAAACCATATTTCTACTTTGTGTATATCAGGAGTTTGTTATTTCAGTATTGTCAACAATGAAAATTAAAACCAACGCATGCTTGAAATTACAACATAGTAAGATACCCTAGTACGTAGTATAATGTAAACTAAACATCAAATTACACAAAATTTCTGTTAAAAATAAAAACCAAATATCAAAAACTTTTTATAACCTCAGATCAGGAATCTGTACTTACCCACTATGACCAAATTGAACCATGGTTAAAAAAGTAAAAAGGTACAAATGAGAACACAACAACACAAAGTGTGAAACCAAACCACATATCTATCTTGAAAGTAGACCCCACCACTCAACCCAACCCAAACCCGAAATTAACTCTTATTCTTTTTTTTGAAATAAAATTAACTCTTATTCCAACACACATAAAAGTATAAAACCCATCCAAAAAAAAACACAACTACAACAACAACATTATTACTTTATTACAAAAATCTAACTTCACCTAATTATCTCATACTAATATTAACTTTAATAATAAAATAACCAATCTTTTACACTACACAAGATATTATTACTATTTTTTTTTATATATATTAAAAAAAAAAACACATTTTCTTTAATTTATTTCTTTTTGGGTTCTTTTTTCCCCTCATCAGCCATCAATTTTCTTGAATTTGTTGATCTGCTTTTATCTTTTTCTATGTTACTCACTCATGAGTTAGCTCATACCCTTAAATTTTGGGTTTTTTAAGGCTAAATAAAAATTATTATTATTATTATTTTTTTTGTAAAATTTTTGTATGTATAGGCAAATATAAGAATACCCATTTGATTAAAATTTGTGGGTTGGTTTTGATTTTTGGCATGGGTGGGTGTTTTCCATGCTTTGGTTCATCAAATACCAATAATGAAGGAAATGGTAATAATACTGGTGTTAAAGTGGTGAAAAAGATGTTGTTATTGGGAAAGAAGGTTCAGTTGGACATCAATCTCATCATGTTAGTAGGGTTAGTTCAGGTAAAGTTTTGATTTTTATGTGTTTTTGTTTCAGTCTGATCTGTTGAGCTTATTAGTTTCTTGATTTGGTGAAATGGGTCATTTCAAGATTTTGAAATTATGTGTTTTTAAGATCTGGGTAGGTGACATTTTGTTGTAATTTTATGGATTGGATGTTTTGTGTGTGAAAATTTGGAATTTTGTGTAGGGAAATCGAAATCGCGGGTTAGTTTGGATCCTAAGAAGGAGCAAATGGTTACAAAAGATGGGCAGACGGCGAATATTGCAGCACAGACATTTACTTTCCGTGAGCTTGCTGCGGCAACTAAGAATTTTCGACCTGAGAGTTTGTTAGGAGAAGGTGGTTTGGGTGTTTATAAAGGTCGTTTGGAAAGCACAGGACAGGTGATTGTGTTAAATTTTGTGTTTGGATGTGCGTATTGGAGTGATAATGTTTACAACTGATAATGCTATAGTCAATTTGACGATAACAGTCTCGTTATAATTTCGCTTGTAGAGTGTGTCTGGATGTGCATTTTGATGTGATAGCGAAAATCATATTTTCATTTGTGTTTGGATGTGTTTCAGTTTGAAGCTGCAATAGATAAATGTTTTGAATATTTGACAATGTAAATGAGCAGAATTTACAATTTTTGTGATAAAATTTGGGACAGTCAGTAAAACGGAAAATAAAACTGATTACTTGGCAAAAGTTACATTCAGTTTACCCTTAGTAAATCAGTTTTTTCTGCAGCTAGTATATAAACAAGTATGAAAGTGAATGTTGTAAAAATCAAGCAATCAGTTCCAAAACGCAACTCCAAACACCCCTGTAGTCAGTTATTTTTCAAGGTCTTCCATTTTGAATGTTTTCTGTCAGCATTCTGAAATGAAGTTGTTTGCAGGTAGTTGCTGTAAAGCAGCTTGATAGAAATGGTCTTCAAGGGAATAGAGAGTTTTTGGTGGAGGTTCTCATGCTTAGCCTTTTACATCATCCAAATCTTGTCAATTTGATAGGTTATTGTGCAGACGGAGACCAGCGCCTTCTTGTGTACGAGTTTATGCCTTTGGGGTCACTCGAGGATCATTTACACGGTCAGATTTATATCTTCATATATTTAAAACTGTCTAATCTTCAATATTTTCTTGCACAATTGAATGTTATAGATATGACATCCAAAGTAGATGAAATGACACTGTTTACTTGACCTAGTAAGTATACCAATGTGCCCTTAACTTGTTATCTCACTCCTCATGAGAATCTTTGCTTCTTCACCCAAACCCCGAATCTCTTACATAACTTCAGGCCCAAATTATATCTTAAATTAATGAACTCATAACAATGCGTAGCCGTGTAGGTCTATTGAAGTAGAATTGGTGTCTAATGGACCTCATTTGGAGATACACGCCTTTTAAATCATTTTATAAATATGCAGAAAGGAAGCACGCCTGATGGCAGTAATTCTAGAATGCTAGGATCTTCAATGCTGGTATATTGATTCACTAGTTTTGCAGGCATGACATGTAAAATGGATGGAAGTGTCAAAATTTGATAGTGAATATACTAGAATGCCAAATAAATTGTCCAATCACGCTTTTAGCATTTCACATCATCATCATTGATTTTGAAAAGATGTAATTCAACCATCTCTCAAAGAGTCGTAGCTTCCTCAAATAGTAGCTTGTGAACTTATTCTAGAAACGGCCTTTGAAATAAAGGGCTGGGACTTTTTAAGACTAGAAGCGGGGAATCTAGTACCATGAAAGTCAATGATTTGATGGCACATAAGGAAGAAAAAAAGCATGAAAGTAGATAATTTGATGATGACAACTATAGAGCTTTGTCTGTATGCATTTTCATTTTGTTGTACCGTCCACATTCCATACTGTGCTTTTTTTGTTAGTTTGCGATATATGTTAGGGTCAATTCATGTTTCCCCAATTTTAACTTTAAAATGCCATATTTTCCCAAACATGCTATATAATTATTGCCGCGATGCATCATATATGACAATTAACGAAGTTAACACCATCAGGATTTCTTTAGTATTAACTCTCTTTGCACTTTCACAAGTATGTTGACCGTTCAAAAAGCGATACGGTTCCAAAATTATTGTTATGTCGGGGTTATGGCGTGACTAGGATTTTCCTTTATTTATTTTTTTTATCAAAGATTTAGGCTCTAACAACATTAGAATTGGTTATATCATAGAGTAAAATGAAAATATTGGACTAAATGCCTCGAGAGATCCAGTATATAAATAACATAAGACTATATGTATATTATCGTCATTCATCTAATCAGCTATTTAAGGTTGGGTTTTTGTAATTTCTGTTTCGTTTCATACTATGTATGACAATATAAGCTCAAGCATAGGGCCTTATGCATCTCCAAAAAGCTCCAATTTTGGAGCTCACGGTTATTAGTCCCCTTCTCATAAATAAGCTTCTAAGAGAAGTTTTATCCAAACACTTATTTGGAGTTTGTTGTGTTTTGATAGCACAATAAGGCAATAAGTTATTAAGGACTACAATTAAGCTACACAAACACCTCCTTAGTGGTTTTCTTTAAGTCTGTTGTGAGTTTGACTATTGAATTATAATTTTAAGTTTTGTATTTGGATATTAAAGATGACAAAGAAATTAGGTTTTGGGAAAAAGTAATTTTGTCATCATGTTTCGTAGAGATATACTTCTACTGAAACATTGAATCCTGTTTGGCGTTTCCTTGGTTTATGGTCAGTTTAGTGTGGTACTAGTCATTACTATTTTATAGCATACTAGACTACCTGCATTACTATTGGAATTTGTTCTAGCAAGAAGAACTGAAGTTGCACAATTTCCATTCCACTCGGGAAAAATCTGCTTCAGATAGTACTACTGCACATTCATGTGCTTTCTTTACTTGTTAATCCGTCTCTGCTACATGTTGCCCTAAAATAAAGAGCTATACTCATGGTATCCCCTTTATGCACCCTCTAGTTGAAATAGTCTAGAATTGCATGAGATAGGTGAAAGTTAGCTCAACCATTAAGTTATGTATTGATTATCTTTTGCCTGTTGGTAAAATTCTATATCATAAAGTTTGACTTTCTAGTGGTATGAACATGCATAAGATTGGTGGCCTAACTCATTTGATTCTATTGGCGACTTATGTTCGTATGTTGGTACCTTCCGGTTTTCTAATGGTACATGGAATTATATGTACTTCTGTAAAAAAAAACTCAAGTTAATAGTTTAACCACTGCTCCTAATTGTATGTTTTTGTGAAACACTAATTTGGTGCCTTTGTCAGTTGTTACTAGTCTTTGAATTATAACGAATTCTAATGTCACATGAATCATTATGTGATATACCCTCAAGGCCTCAATAAATCTGACATAAGGAAACACTTGTTTTGTATGTCAGCATATTTGCAAATGGTTTCTATACGTCTCCTAATGGTATGCGACCATATCTCAAATTGGATGGAAAAAGGCCACACACACTTAAATATATGCATTCCTCTTAATCGACCTTCTTGAATGGTTTTTGATAGGAATACCCGTAAATGCATGTATGCCATGAAGCTAAAAGCTTTAGTTCTCTGACACTTTAGGAATAATTAGGTAATTTTACGTTTATTCCACATATAAAGTTTTCTTGATATGGAGATCCTTATCTTTGGCCCTAATATCAGACAACTGGAAATAGAATGGATTTTTCCTAACACTGCAACAATGATTATTTTCTTTACATATGCACTTAAGACAGACTTGCATCGAACTTAATATGATGGTGTTTTTTTTTCCAGATCTTGCACCCGATAAAGAACCTTTGGACTGGAATACTAGGATGAAGATTGCAGCTGGTGCAGCCAAAGGTTTGGAATATTTGCACGACAAAGCAAACCCTCCTGTTATATACCGAGACTTAAAATCATCCAACATTCTTCTTGATGAGGGATTCCACCCTAAACTCTCGGATTTTGGGCTTGCAAAACTGGGTCCTGTCGGCGATAAAACACACGTGTCCACAAGGGTGATGGGCACATATGGTTACTGTGCTCCTGAATACGCCATGACAGGTCAACTCACTTTGAAGTCTGATGTCTACAGTTTTGGTGTCGTTTTTCTTGAACTTATTACTGGACGAAAAGCCATTGATAATACCCGTGCTCCTGGTGAACATAATCTTGTTGCTTGGGTAAGTGATAATGCTCCCTCTGTCTGTTCCTTCTAATGCAGCTATAACTTTCATCTATCAATGGTTTTAGTTCCTTAAAGTAAGTTATGTAAATGGTCCCTGTGGTTGTCTGAAAAGTACGTTATTGATCCATCACAGTTGTAATTACGAATATGGTCCCTAGACACATTGTTTGCTTTCATATTTTATCCGTTTCCCTTTATCTTTTAGGGACTGATCAAAAGCAAAATTAGTTACGTACATGAGGGACCAACCGTGAAAGCAAACAATGTTTCTACTTTCTAGGGACCATATTTGTAATTAGTATCAGCAAAAGACCAATTCCGTAATTTATAGCAAACCACAAGGACCATTTATGTAACTTACTCATTATTTTCTTTTGTGATTGCTTATGTTTTCTGTTTATCCTTGTGCTGACAACTAAGTAATTAGTATTAGCAAAAGACCAATTCCGTATTTTGAGCAAACCACAAGGGCCATTTATGTAACTTGCTCATAATTTTATTTTTTTTGCGGTTGCTTGTGTTTCTTGCTTTGTGCTTATAAATAAGTGCATATGCTTTAAAAAAGGACTTCAGGAAATACAGTTTAGATTTGCTTACTCTGTTGTAAAAATGCAACAGTACTCGAAAAAATTATAAACAACTTTGTTTTATTTACCTTCAAATAACCATATTAGCAGAGGTAGTTTAAATGACAGAAAACTCGGTATGTTAAAAGATAAGCAGGAAAACTAACCATTCCCAAACACCCTCTTAATAGTTTTTAAAGGATAATAACGATTCTACCGTAATTGGTGTTTGGTATTTAGTATCTGTTAAGCTCTTTGTGTTTCACCTTATTTTGTGCAATTTGTAGGCACGGCCACTTTTCAAGGATAGGAGAAAGTTCCCGAAAATGGCTGATCCATTATTGCAAGGGCGTTATCCCGTGAGAGGACTATACCAAGCACTTGCTGTTGCAGCAATGTGTTTACAAGAACAAGCTGCCACAAGACCTCTAATTGGTGACGTTGTAACTGCGTTAACATACTTGGCCTCTCAAACATACGACCCTGAAGCAGCCAGGGCCGAGAGAGCTGCTAGAGGCAGTGGTTCTGGTACTCCTAGAAGCCGAACCGATCGTAGGAACCCTAGTGACGGTGGTCTTGACGGTCTTGATGATCCCACACGGGCCCTAGGGTCCCCTTCTACTTACAAAAACTCTCCCGATTACAGGAAAAGAGAGTCTTTGAGAGAAATTAATACCCGTTCTGATATCGGGGATGGTGAAAGTAGTAATGGAGGTAACGGTCGGTCGGGAAATGGGGTGTTGTTGATGATCCAGATTCTCAAAGGAACAGTCCTGCAAATACGAGTAGGGCTCGAGAGACTGCTAGGAATCGGGATCTTGACAGAGAGCGTGCAGTGGCAGAGGCTAAAGTTTGGGGAGAGGTTGGAGAGACAGAAAGAACAAACACAATGGGTGGTAGTTTCGATGCTACAAATGAGTGACGGAAATTAAGGTTGGTTACATGTGTTTGTGTTTTTTCTTATTAGCAAAATAAGAGTGTTAGCTCTACATTGCTGATTGTTGTAGTATGTTGTTGGTTTAACAATATTGTCGCAGATAAAAGAGAGGAAGTGCAGTTAAGAGGGTGTTGACTTCTGTAAAAAAATTGAGATTTGCTTCAACTGTTTATGCAAACTTTCGTAATTATATCATGGATTTGAGTTAACTATTTTCATATCTGTTGCAGGCATTCTAATCAAATCTATATATTTATCATGTTTCGATGTCTGCATCAGTTGTAGGTATTTGAATCAAATCTAACATCCGTTTGTACGTTTCAGGTGTTCTATAGCTGTAGTGGTATCTTTCATCTGTTTTTTTCTTTTATATATATCTGTATATGGTGGTGAATGATGTTTGTTTTGTATAATCGGTGAAAAAAAAACCCCAAACAACTTATTGGGTACTGAATGAAGTATCTGAAATTGGCGAAAGAAATATATTTCCAAAAGGAGTTGCAAAAAAAGTTTGCCGGTTCATCAATCATTGATTGTTCTTGAACTGCTGAGTCTACGCGAATAGAGAACATTGTTTCGGCTCTGTTTGAAATAAGTATAAAATGGAATATAATCCTGCAACATATCAGTATACCACATGGGTGTTTACCTGTTTGGAATTCTTATTTAAGGAGCAAATAAGCAAATTTACTCATTTGTGTAAAACTGCTTCTTTGTTTACCTTACTCTAAGCGCATAGAAAAGTAATATAAATTAGCGATCTCAAACACGCCCATATTCATATGTGATCAGCAATGTTAACCAAAGACTATTGTCTTTGAAAGAACAGTTCAATATGGTTTGGTTTCAGTGTGAAACCTTGAACAAAAAAATACTTGGTATCTAGCTTTGCCACCTGAAAACCATTTTGAACAAAACCACCACAAATATCACATTTTAAATAATTCTCAGAGGTCCTGACTATTGGTTTAAACAGGTACGGGCATGGGAATAGGTTCATCAGCAAGCACAAGTGGCGGTCTATATTCCTCGACCTCTTTAGGGGGGCATATAACAATAACGTGTTCCTTGGGCAAATGGATAACCACATTATGGGGCAGAGGTGTCTTTGGGCCAAGCTTTCCAGTTGGATCCCAGTCGAGCATGATTTTCACTTTGATACCAAGAACACCCTGAACATAATGGTAAACAAGATATTATAAGAGCACCAAGCGATCAACGTCCAACCCGTTATTTGGTTAACGGCGTGTAGCCATTCGTAAGGCGTTAACGAGCAAATGTTACCCCCAAAGTTAACTGAGTTTAAAAAAAAAAAATAAAAATAAAAGAATAAAAAATTCAAATTACCCCTAACGCTTAGTTACCGTTGGGGTTTAATTTTTTTTTTTCCCCTAACGGCTAGTTTTATTAAAAAAAATTCAAAAACATTTTCTTACCACTATAAATACCCAACTAAAACAACATTTTTTTTCCACACTTCCACTACTCAATCCTCTCAATCTTAGGGCCCGTTTGGTTTGTAGATGGGTTTATGATTAGGATTTGGATTTGGATTTGAATTTGGTTTAGGATTTGGATTTAGATTTAAGGTAAGAGCATAAGGTATGCAACATACCAATATATCGTTATTGGTATGCACATCAGCCAGCATGTCATACATCTCCAATTACACCAATACCACTCAAACACCCTCCCTCATATACACCAATAACATGTTATTGGGTCCACTTTTCATTTTATTTTATTTAAAAATAAACACTTTTTATTAAACATAAAATAAAAGTACAAATACATAAAAACGATTAAAAAAGCGATATATTACACGCAAAAAAGAGATTAAAAAAGCGATCCATTGAAGTTAAACGTAATAATTCTTCGGCTTGAGTTTCAGTTAAAAGATCCATTGAAGTTAAAACTTTATAAAATATGGAAGAATGGATTAAAATGTAAATGAAAGAGTATAAATATTGAGACTTGGTTGGATTGTTTGAAAATTATTTGCGTTAAAATAGATATACATAATTGAAATTGGGTGTATTTATTTTTTTTCTTGTTGATATGCCAACTTTTCTTTTTAAAACTTTACCCGTTGCATGCATTCAATACAACACAATAATTTGTGTTATCCCTATACCCCATGTCCATTCAATACAATACAACTTTTGACAAAAAGTAAAATAAAACATTAATTGAAAGCAAAAAAATAAAATAAACATTAACTTTTGACAAAAAACACATGTCGACTGGTTAGACTTTTAAGCAAAAAGTAAACACATCACATCTCTCTCTCCAAAATCTCTCTCTCTCCAAATTCAATGCATCTTCATTATTACTCCACAAAATATTTTCTGCACTCATCCTAACTTCATCTCCTTCTTTCTTTCTTCTCCATTGTTTTACCTGAAAAAAAAAACAAAAACGAAAAACAAAAACAAAAGAAAACATACAAACTCAGACACAAAATCAAAAGGGGAAAAAGGATACACGATTGGCGGAGCCATTCAAATGGTGAATCCCCTTTGGCACAAAATGGCGTGTTGCTGGTATCATGTTTGGCACGCCATCAGTCATTTAAAGATGCATTTGGCGAGTTAAAGACCACCGTACCGTGTGCTCTAAGAGAGAGAAAATACTATTTGTATATTTATTATATATTATAATATGAATCAAAATTTAAATCTATCAAATAAAAGATAAAAATAATAAATAATGAGTGGAGAAGAATTGAGAGGACACACGAAGATATAATCTAAAAATGAAATCCTGCCTCCCCACTAGACTTTTCTTTCTCTTCACTATTTGGGAACCACTCTCTTATTTTAATCCACTAGAATTTGAACCAAACAATAAATATTGGGCATCAACCCAAACCCATATTTAAAAAACCGGATAACAAACGCCTCCTTATACTTCCAATTACTAAAAAAAAAATGTCGGAAAGCAACAACGATGATACATTCTTGAATCTTCTCGGTGGTGGGTGGAATAACTCGAACGCGGGTTCATCTTCAAACCGAGCGGGTTCATCTTCAAACCCCAACGTCTCTTTTCCCAACCCACTAGGGAGCGTAAGCCAAGAAATGTACCTACAACATCAACAATATCTGTATTGGCAAGAAAGCACCTTAAACACCAACTTTCAAAATCTACAATTCTCACAACACTCACAAAATTCACAAAGCGAAACACATGATGTTCTTGAAACACCACGTCTCCTCCAAAAATCCAAATGTCGTGTTAAACGAAAGTCCAAAAATCCAAAGACCCCGAGCAGAACCAATCAATGATGATGAAGAAGAATTCGCTCTTCCTTGGCAACCGCCAGAAGGAAGAATTACTTCCGGTGTTATGTAGTGCACGGAGGATCCGATAGTGGGCGTGCACAACCCAAAGATACGTTTTGGTATCTGGTCACAAATGAGTTCAATAGACTCAATTTTCAACGACGCAACAAGGATATGATGTCAAGCAAGTGGAAAATGTTGAACCACTGTTGCACAAAGTTCAAGCGGTTTTTCAAACGTGCCGCGGGAGCGATCGGGCGGGGAAAGTGAGATGGATGTCATGAAACGGGCGAAGCAAATGTATCGTGAGGAGCACAAATCAGCACCGTTTGCTCTCGATGATGCTTGGGAGGTTTTGCGTAAGCATAAAAATGGGACACGCGGATCCGGTTGATTTAACGGCGATGTCCCAAGCAAACAAACGAGGCTTTGTTTGATCATGATGAACAACGCCCATGAGAAAAGCGTGCTTCCAAGAAAGCAAGATCCGAGAAGCGACAAATCTGGGGAGCGAGCACTAGAGAACGAGCTCGTCAAGTCATTTCACCAAACTATGGCAAACAAGTATCGTATCAAGCGTGAAACCAAGCGGCTTATTGGGCCCAACAAGTCAAAGATGAAACAATAAAAAGGTTGGAAGAGATAAAGTTTTTGATGGTTGATACCGAAGGCAAAGATCCAAATGTCGTGGCTTGGATCAATGACGAAAAAGACCGAATCATCAAAAATATAACTTGCAACCTCGTCAGTAGATTGTATTCTCGTCATTTCCTTTACGTTGTAACGTTTAATTTTCAGTGTCTTTTTTTATTTCGTTGTAATTATTATTATTATTATTATTATTATTATTATTATTATTATTATTATTATTATTATTTTTATTATTATTATTATTATTTTTTTAAATTTCGTATTGTAATATGTTTTTAAATTAATAATATGTTTTTTTAATAAATGAAGTGTTTGTTTTAGGTTAGGGGTTGAAATTGAAAATATCAAATGTTAAAGTTTAACTTGGGATGTTATGATTGTGGGTGTTTTTTGGGTGAGTTAAGATGAAATGTTAAAGCTGATGTGGCGCTGACGTGACACGGTGTTATGATTGCTAGTGCTCTGAGACAGTAATATAATTTCATTTTGAGGAATCATAAACTGAGAGTTAAACTTATCTTACCTGTCTTAAAAGCACGTGTCTTACAGCTGCATCAATGTATTCCTTTACGTGGTTGACGGATGAGACCATGTACCCATCTTTGAACTTCATTGATTTGGCACGCTGAGCCCTAAGCTTTCCGCTCACAATCACCTAAAAGAGGTTAATGGTGTTACTAAACAAAAACATGTCATATGAAAGAGGTTAATGAGTTTGAGTCTCGCAAGAGACAAAAAATCCAAGTTTTCCTCCTAGTGTGAAGCCGTTAGTTCTAGGAGTTTCCCTTCGCCGGGCCCCTCCTAGTGGTTCGGGTCCCCGGGTCTGCCCGTTTGGTTGGTTTAACTCGGGGGTCGGATTTCAAGTGTGGTGCCGTTCTAAAAAAAACATATATTTACATACCTCACACCCTTTAGCTCCACTCTCCATGACAAATCTAAGAACAACGTAGCATGCCCTACAAACAATCAACTAATATATGAATTCATAAAATTATGTTATCTTGAACTAGTCTACGAAAGGTATGCTCAAATACTCTTTCACATATATAATATATTGGTTGTAGAGCACACATACAGAGATTTAGTTATTTCTTCACGGAAGATCTAAGCAAAAATCTTTGTAATGTGTACAAACACAGAAACAACAAGCCCTCCAAGCTTGTATCAAAGACTCACTGAGCAATGGCACGAGAGCCCTCATTGTTAACTCGTTGGTAAAGCTCATTTGTGGAACTTGAAACGGCTTAAACAAGAGATGTCACTCCTTTATTCTCCTTCCCTTCTCACCTGAAATATCAAGTTCAATAACAAACATCATTAGGATATCTATTGACAAATTTGTCCAAGTTTGAATCTGTATCATTCTATCATTCTATCATGAAGTTGGCATTCGGTATCATTCTATCATAGAACTTGTAAAACTACGGTAAGCCTAACAAGATTATAAATTTTACCAAGAACGTCTTGGGCACGGCCACGATGATGATCTCAAGACGCATAGGTGTAACCACGACTTCAACGGAGTAACCATCTTCCGAAGCTCTAGTAAGGACTTCGTTCAACTCGTGAAAAACACTCCAGCGCAATGATCCACAAAACAAATTACAAACATAACCAAAAAAAAACATTTACTCACAAAACGTACTGATAGACGACACTAACCTTTCTCTTTTTGCTCAAGTTAGTCGCCATGATTGTTGTTAATTTATTTAGGATGAGGTACGCTCACCCAAAATGCTTTGTATTTTATCTACTTCTTTTCTATCAAAATACAATGTACAATCTTTAAATTAGCATTGCGTTCATCACGTCAAGCTTCAATAATAATAATGATCGATAAATTACAGATAACCGTGAACCATCTGCTAGCTATTTAACTAAGAGTGTGTTTGGCATGAAGCACTTTGGAGCGGTTAGTGTTTAGGATAAAAAGTTGTTTGTGAAACAAGCGGTGAAAACAAGCACCAAAATTCTAACGCTACTAAAACAAATATTAAAGCTCTAACGATACTTTTTTCGTTTTACAAATTTAATCATAACTATGTTACCGGACACTTTATTAAACAAACGTCTTGCGCCCACAACTAGTTTTAAGCCAAACATTATGGTAAGACAAAAAATATCTACTTAGTTCTTCTAAAGGTGTTTTGACTAGCTTGTTTTTATGGCTTATTTAACTTTTTGAGAATGTTTGATAAGCACTTGTGCATAAGCACTTGTAAACATATAAGCTAATCGGAGAATGTTTAGAATTTGGCTTATTTTCCGGCTTCGGCTTTACGCAATACTTCAAATTATAATGTCAAAACCCTAACACGAGATACACAAATTTATACTTATAAATAATGAATAAAAACATTAATAAACTTTAAAACTTATTAAGCGGTTGGTGTACATAAAAACAAACTTTTTCAACATAACTTCGATTTTGACTAAGAACAATAATCGAAAAGGTGCTTACTACAACCTCTTGCTAGTCATGAAATGGTGAAGACGATGGTTATATAAATTATTATTAGTAGGGTTTTTTAGTTTGCATGGGCTTCATAGTTGAGCAAACTAATAAAACATGTTATGGCATAAAACAAATACATTGTATACAATTCATTAGATCTCTTTGAACATTAATCTTACAAGCTTACATGGATTGTATACAAAACATGATATTTAAAACGCTGTGATGCAGAATTTGAACATTAAATCTCTTTCCCAAATTTGTATACAATACCAAACCACATAAACCATCAACATCAGGAGGTGCGAATACAACAGGACTTGTTAGCATTCTAAATAACTCGAACACAACTCACATTTAGGATCTTGTTATTAGTCGTTATGTATTAGATGTTATGTATATATGTTGACCCATATGTATAGTCGGGCCTAGCCCATCATAGTACTCATCTAGAATCATGTTGTTAAATCTGGGATTGTGTGTTAATTAATGAAAAGAAGGAAAATCATTTACCTTCCAATATGGTATCACTGACCACTTTTTCTCCTAAAATCTCTCCATCATCCGCCTCCTCTCCTCCCAAATTCAACGCCTCACGTAACCCTTACCCATCATACATTCTATGGCGTGACCGATCACCTCATACCCCTCCTCCTCCACCGTGATGCTCATCCCTTTTAGTATAAGCAACAAGGTCCCCATTAAAGCGGACCTTGAAAAACACAATTACATCTCACGGAGTTCCTTCTTTTAATACACCTTGGAAGTCTCGGCCTTAAATCTCATATCGAACGGGCATCATCCAATAACCCATCTCTAGAATGGTGCAAACTTGATGACTTAATCAAGATGTGGATTCTTGGCTCGACTTCTTCAAGAACAAGTTGTCTCAACACAGGCTATTCGAAAGCTTTATAGGACCATATCAAAGATCTGTTTCATGATAACAAATATGCTCGGGCAATCTCTCTTGATAATGAACTCTGGTCAATCAAGATCAGAAAGATGTTTATTAATGAATATTGCACCAAGCTTAAGTCAATGGTAGCCCAACTTAAGAATCTTGGATCCGTGGTAAGCGAAAAAACCTTGGTTATGTATGCCGTGTATGGTCTTGACTCTCGTTTTGATACAATTGTCAAGATCATTCGTCACCGTGAACCTCTCCCATCCTTTGAAACAATGCGTAACATGTTACTTCTGGAAGAAACCTCTCCGTGATGCACCCAGTGAGGTTTGATAGTAGCTCGTCCCCAGCGGTTCTTGTGGCAGCGAGCAATTCCGGACATAAAGGCACCTCTAGTTCTCAATCCACCAAATCAAACAACGTGCCACAACTATGCAACCACTTTAATAAGGGCATGTGTAAATTTGGTGGCGGTTGCAAATTCATTCACGATTATCGTTCTAGGGCGGACTTAACAAGCCGGGAAAAATAACACCCAAAGCACCCACGGTAACTTTGTTTGCATGCAACCCTCGTGGGTTACTCTGGTCTTTACCAGGCTCGCCAGGCCCAACACACTTACCAACCTACCTTGGCCCAACACCCTAATCCACCACAAGCCCACTTCACCCCTCCCCACTATTACCATCCTACGGCCCAACAACCACACGGGCCAAGCACTTCCGCGCCTATGCAGTCGCTACATACCAGCGGCCGCGCACCAACACCGGACTTCTCGGACCCGCTCGCCCTTTACCCGTCTCAAGCGCCACACTTAAAGCCTTGACACCATGACCCTCCAAAACCCGACATGAAATATGGATACATGTGCTTCCTCTCACTTAAACTCTAGTGCAAGTAACTTCGTACTATTTTAATAGCGTTTATTCCCATCAGTTCATGTTGGCCGGTAACACCATTCAGTCACCATCGGTCATAGCATTATTCCTCTCGCTCATCATGCTTTGCATCTCCATAATGTTCTTGTTACCCCCAATATAATTAAAAATCTCATTTCCGTTCGTCAATTTACTTGAGATGACAATTGCACTATTGAATTTGGCGCTTTTGGTTTTCGTGAAGGATTTCTTGACTTCGCCATATCCTCCTTGATGTGACATTTCGGGAGATCTATCGTTACCAAGCCAACCAAATCCAAGTGCATTTGTTTCTACTAGCTCTTCCACGTGGCATCAACGCCTCGGTCATCCAGGCGACGAAGTGCTTCGTTCTCTTGCTTCCCGTCATTTTGTTTCTTGTAATAAGGACAAGTCTAAGCATGTTTGTCATGCCTGCCAACTTGTCAAACTTTCGTTTTATAGTTCAGTGCATGGTTGAACATTGTTTTGATATTATTCATAGTGATTTATGGACTTCTCCAATTGTTAGCTCGGTGGTTTTAAGTATTATGTTCTCTTTCTCGACCACTTCTCTCAGTACTTGTGGATATACCCTCTCGTAACAAATTCGACATGTTCATGAAATTTTTGCATTTTCGCACATACATTAAAATCAATTTAAAGCCAAAATAAAAGTTTTCAATGTGACCACGGTGGTGAGTTGACAACAACCAAATCCATACCCTCTTTGCCAACCACGGCATCCAACTTAGATTCTCTTGTCCTAAAACCTCCCAACAAAATGGAAAAGCGAAACAAATGATCAGAACCATCAACAACGTCATCCATACTTTTCCAAGCACACCTACCTCCGTATTTTTGGGTTGAGGCACTTCATATGGCCGCATACCTTCTTAACCTTCTCCCTTCCACCACCATTAAAAATTAGATACCCCAACGGACTCTTTAACAAAGAACCCGACTACTCCTTAGCATCTTTTGATGCCTTTGCTACCCTCATCTACACTCCCCAAAAGCCCCGAGCTACACCTTGCATTTTCCTAGGGTATCCGCCTATCAAGGCTTTCGTTGTCCTCGACCTTGAAACCAATAAAATCATAATATCACGACACGTCACTGGCGAACATCAATTCCCTACCGATCCATGACACCAATGTCTCCTCCATCCTATACCTTCGCCTGAACCCGACCCATTCTACCCCGCACACGACTCCACTCTCCAAGTGACACACACAGCCGTTACTTCCCGGGCCTAACCCCAATCGAACCTACTACCCCCTTCGCGACTCACCAAAACACCCATATACCCTATACGCCCACCCCTACTTCAACTCAATATCTCCCACCCCGACCCACCAACAATTAAACTGCCTCATTACGCCTCAGATCCCTCAAAACCTTTCTCCTTCACCCCCTCACCTTTGAACAAACTCACGAACCCTCTCGTACTCACCGCATGGTCACTCGTTCTTAGGCAGGCATTGTTAAACCGATTAATCGTCTATCTCTACACACGTACTCCATTTCTCCTATTCCTAAATCTCCTTATCTCGCTCTCAAAGACCCTCATTGGAATCTTGCATGTATGATGAGTATAATCGTTAATTAAAATGGTACTTGGATTCTTGTACCGAGACCTCATTGTTAATATAGCTCTATGTGGTTATTTAAGCATAAGTTTCATCTTGTCGGGACTTTAAGCCGCTATAAGGCTCGTTTAGTTGCTAATGGGAGTAGTCAGCAACTTGGTGTTGATTGTGATGAGACATTTAGTCCGGTTGTTAAACCGGCTACCATTCGGACCGTATTGAGTATTGCATTATCTCGCCCGGTGGCCTATTCATCGACGGCGTTAAGAATGCTTTTCTTAACGGCGATCTGTCTGAGACCGTCTACATGCATCTGCCTCCCGGCTTTGTTGACACTAGGTATCCTGATCATGTCTGTCTTCTGCAACGATCTCTATATGGTCTGAAACAAGTACCTCGTGCTTGGTTTTAGCGTTTTGCAGGTTATGCCACTCGGGTCGGTTTCTACCACAGTCGGTGCAACTCATCTCTGTTTATTCTTCGACAGGGTACACAAGTTGCTTACTTACTTATATATGTGGATGATATCATCCTTACAGCATCTTCTCTGGTATTACTTCAGCAGATTATTACATCTCTACATAGTGAGTTTGACATGACTGATCTTGGGGCTCTTAACTATTTTCTTGGTGTATCTACTGTTCGTCACTCCACAGGGTTATTTTTGTCTCAGAAGAAGTATGCTCTTCAGCTCCTTGAGCGTGCTCATATGGTTAACTGCAACCCTTCTCGGACACCAGTTGACACGGAGTCTAAACTGGGCCCATAGGGTGTCCCTGTACAGGATCCTACCTTGTACCGCAGCTCTCCTGGTGGGTTACATATCTTACATTCACACGTCTGGATTTATCATATGCTGTCCAACATGTGTGTCTTTATATGCACGATCCGAGAGAGCCTTACTTTGCTGCTCTCAAGCGTATCTTGCGATATATTCAGGGGACTTTGGATTTCGGTATACACTTATATGCATCTTCCACTACTTTCCTGGTTGGTTATACTGATGCTGATTGGGCGGGCTGTCCGTCTACTCGACGTTCTACATCCGGTTATTGTGTTTTTCTGGGCGAAAACTTACTATCATGGTCGTCCAAGCGCCAGCAGACTCTCTCCCGTTCCAGTGCAGAGGCTGAATACCGGGGCTTGGCTAATGTGGTCGCTGAGACTGCATGGCTTCGCAATCTACTCCGTGAGCTTCACTCTCCGTTATCGACTGCCACCATTGTATATTGTGATAACGTGAGTGCCATTTATTTGTCTGCAAATCCTAGGGCTGAGCATGGAAGGTTCAAAACAGAACCGGACCGACAAAACCGAACCGGACCGACAAAACCGACCGAACCGAAAAAAACCGAACCGACCCGACAACCTTTCGGTTCGTTTTCGGTTTCGGTTTTTTACAATTTTCGGTTTCGGTTTCGGTTCGGTTCGGTCTGACCCAAAACCGACAAAACATGCACTAACACACGTAAACCGGACCGAACCGACGGACCCGACACTAAACCGAACCGAACCGACCATATTCGGTTCGGTTTCGGTTTAGGTTTTTTATGGTTTTCGGTTTTGTCGGTTTGGGTCGGTTCGGTTCGGTTTTGGACCGACGCTCAGCCCTAGCAAATCCTGTTCAGCACCAAAGGACAAAACACATTGAGATCGACATCCACTTCGTCCGAGACATGGTCACTGCTGGACATGTGCGTGTTCTACATGTCCCTTCACGTTACCAGTACGCTGACATCTTCACCAAGGGACTTCCTTCCGCTCTTTTTGAGGAGTTCAGGTCCAGTTTGAGCGTCCGGCTTCCTCCCGCTCCAACTGCGGGGGCGTATTAGTTGTTATGTATTACTCCCTCCGTCCCAAAATTATAGTCCCCTTTCTATTTTTTCGGTTTTTCTTTTACCACTTTGACCTTAAGTATTTTTTTTTTGTGTTATATAATATTTGATGCAAAATATATGAATGGATTGAATTTTTAATGTATTTTCATTTGGTATAATTTTCATCAACTATTGTATAACATAAACGAAAATATTTATGGTCAAAGTTGGAAGAGAAAGACCAAAAGAGTCAAACGGGGACTATAATTTTGGGACGGAGGTAGTAGCTGTTATGTATATATGTTCGGCCCATATGTATAGTCAGGCCTAGCCCATCAAAATACTCATCTAGAATCGTCTTATGTATGTTAAATACCGGATTGTGTTGTTAATGAGAAGAAGGAAAATCATTTACCTTCCAATACTTGTGTGCTGCCTCACATGGATATGTTTATGAAAATGCAACAATAACATTCAAATGTCTTTTGTACCCCTATGTTGATGATAAATTGAAAACTCGTTTATCGTTATCTTTATCTAATTTATACAAAGGCATAACAAGCCCTTATAATGTAACACAAGAATATATCCTACATAATAATCTCATCTCCAAAAATGTACTACCTCCTCGACTTTAGATGCAAACCTAAATATATGGTCTTCTCAGTACTATACATGTGCATAACAAGGAATAACTTGGCAATATGTGAAGAAATGATTGAAGAGAAGTAAAATTATGTTACATCGGGTATGTTTGGCAAAACTAGCTGTAAGCCGTAAACTGTAAGCTGTAAACTGCAAAGCTGTTAACATGAGCTACAAACTGTATTTTTCTTTTAATAAAAGTGTTTGGTAAATTAGCTGTTAAATGCAATTATAAGATGTAAAATGACATAAAAAGACAAATCTATAATTGTAAACAAATGTTTGGAGGGTATATTAGTAATTTAAAGTTTTAACAGCTCATAGACATTTAAAAAGCTTCATGAATCAGCTTTTCATTTTGAATCTATTTGTTTGAAATAAAAGCTTATATGTAATGCATCCAAACGAAGCTACTTAGTTTATAGGAGATTATTTTGTAACAAAAAGCTAAGGGGGGTGGCAAGTGGCAACCATGCCTAACAAAAATTTTCATACCTAATCAACCACCAATAATATCCTTCCATCTCATCTCATACCTAACAATAGATTTTTAGTGGCAACAATGCTTAACCCATACCTCATCTATTAAATGTCCAACGTCTATTTTTTTAATGCTGCAACGGATACATTTTCGTTCCACACGCTCCATGCCTAATCGGCAAAGTTTGCCGATTTACCACACAAACCCACCATGCCGATCCATGCCGATTGAGTGGCTATGCTCATGCCGATCGGTATGCTTCATGCCTAACCCAAACCGAGCCCCATTGCCACCCCCTAATAGCTCCTCCAAAAAGCCTATGACAAACAGGCCCAATGAATTATCTTATGATAGTGTGTAGAAGTCATGGATCAACCACTCAGCATCCCAAATTCTATAGGGAGGAATACACTTTTCAACTTAGCATCAACTTTTCTGCCAAATGTACTGTCATAAGACAAACTCATAATTCCCAAATCACATACTACTAGGCCAAGTTGTGAGATGTTGTGTGTTTATTTGTAGGAAGAACTTTTTCCGATTCATTAAAGTGTTTATGAACAGAATAACATTAACCTAATTATGCATATTAAACGTATATTTTAATTCGGTAAATTTGATCGTCACAGCTAAAGATTAAAACAAGAGGAAACCGACTTGTTATATCATGACTCGAACACTAAAAAAAAAAAAAAATGGTAAAATCTCAAATAAATAAACACAGGAGTAAATCAATGTGAAACAATAAAACCTAAACAAAATTCTCAGAAGTGGTCCAAAAAAAGAAAACATTATGTCTAACCATAGTCTTATGAATCAAAATCACCAAAAAAAAAAGAAGCTAAACTGCTAAGTATCCCATAAGCCTTCAACTACGATCATCGATCACATAATCACTAGCAGCACCACCATTACTCACATGGGATTCATTTTCTTGAGGTTCAAACTTGGACAACATGCCACCTTGCACCAAGTGTGATTGCTGCTGAAACGACAAAAACGGGTTGTTCAAGTTATTATCATAACCATTACCTCCATAATCTACCGACGGATAACCATACGCCGCCATAGTTTCACGGTTCATGGACACATGATTAGGATTCATTAGATGAGCATGATTAAGTTCAGGGTCCGAATTACCTAAACCTAAACCTAAACCTAAACCCGCAAAGTGAAGCATTGATGGCTTGTTTCCAAAGTTAAGCATGTATGGATATATAATATTCATGTTTCTTTTCTTGAACTCAAGACGATCTCGTGCATCTCTCTCCTTTAGTTCCAACATAGCAACGAATTGTCTTAAATGATGCTCGGGTAAACTATCGAGTGCATCAAACCACGTCGAGTACTTGGCTTCCATGTTCCTTCTACGGGCTTTCATAAGCTCGTCTTCAATCTTTTTCTTTCGATCTTCAAAAAAGTCATTAAGATTATAAGTTCTTTTTCCGGTTTCACCTTTTTTAGATTTGTAAGAGGCGATTCCTTTCTTAATTTGGTCAGGGTTTTCCGGCCAAACCTCGGGCTCATTTGAGTTTGGAGGGGTTATGATCATAACCGTGTCGACATCACAAAGAATTGTGAATTCACTAGCTTTCTTAATGATACCAAGCTTTCTTTTTTGATAAGTTGTGATTCGCGTCTTCTCTTTCACTATGAGTTCCATTCTTAGCTTAGCACGCCCCATATCTCTACAAGAAAAACCATGCACACAAACACGTAAATTAGCAAGCATGCATCATAATCAAACCAAAAAATAATTATTAATTCATAACACATAAATAATGTAAACAGTCCTAGTTGATTTACCAGATCAGTTTCTTTGTGTTCTTATATGTGGAATTTTTGTAAGAATAGGGTTCGTCTTATGATTTATATTAACAAAGGTTTTCCAATATTAAGGAAAGATTTGGACATTAAAAGCAAATATTTTCATTCCATAAATAACTATGTTTTTAACTTCAATTAGTTAGTCAAAAGGGTAAAAAATGAAAATAAGGTTATTGGTGATTCATGGTGACTTATTGAATTAGATTAGCGTATCTAATTGATCGAAAAAAACTTATACACGGTTAACTCAATGAACACTATGCTATAATGATATAATTATTTCTTTTGTGAAGAGGGACGGAACCAGGGGTTTCCGGGAGACCCATGAATTTTTTGGATGTAATGTTGATTTTTGAAGGAAAAAAATCAATTTTTTCTAAATGCACCTTAATATATTGCATTCGATTCATCGAAATGTGTTTTTAATGTTATTTAGTTAGTATATTTACAAAAAAAAATTGTGCATCAAATAATATTTGATCCTGATTTCGTCTATATTTGTGAACATATATAGTTTTATTACTTAAGTATAACTAAAAATAATAAAGTTTTTGTCACAGTAACGACTTATTAAATACAGTTATTATGTAGGCTCTTATAGATAATGAATTAAATAAATAAAAAAAATATGACATGACTAAAATTTTGTGCAAGTTGACTTGGCTCATAAGTTGATAAAATCTTTAAGATTTTATCACTGTTGTCTATCCAATCAATATGTTGAAATTGATTTTGGAAATTCGAATTTATCGATTTTGATATCCCCTATTTATTGAGTTTGTGTTTCTGTTAACTGAAAGTTCACAATTTAGAAAATTTAAGCTTGCTTTATAGCTATTTATTTTAGGGTATTTTGAAAAGATCTCATAGATGTTAAGTTTCAAGTCATCATGGATTAAAAATGCAATCACAATTACTATCTATACTATCTATAAAACAAAAATGGTCAAAGTGAAAAGTGAAAAGTCAAGAAAGTGAAATGTAAAAAAATTAAAATGGAAATGTTAAAATAATTAATATGAGTAATTTCAACTATTAATACACATATGTTTCAAAAGGAAACTATTAATATATATCGAAAACCGGGTTGACCCGGGACACTTCAAACCCGGCTAGTTGACCCGGTTTAATTTGACCCAACCCGTCGGGTTGACCCGGTTTATATTGACCCGTTTTTTGACCGCAACTGGTTAACCGGTTGAACCACCCGGCTCGAACCGGGTTTCAAAATATTATGCTTAATCTCCAAATCCTCAAACTGTTATTATTTTTCGTTTATAACCCATAAACTTTCTTTTATCACTAAAACTATCTGCAGCTATAAAATTCCGTTGCTATGCACGAGTACTCGTCTAGTAAACTTTTAAGAAGAAACTAGACAAGTTAGATAAAATTCCAAGTTAAAAAGCAGCATAAAAATTGAAATTAATAACATCACCACATTCCTTAATTTTTTTTTAATAACAAATGATTCATTAATATAGTGATATCTTGATGAGAATATGATATCTTCAACTTCTTATCAAAACAGATATGTATACATATGTGTGTGTAAGAACATCTTATTTAGATGTGTGCATTTGCTTTTATAAAACAGCTAACGATTAAAAAAAAAAATAGAAAAAGAAAAATCTTTTGGTCTAACTAAGGTGTTTGTTTATTGAGAGGCTTAAATCTAAATCTAATTCTTATATTAAAATTTGAGATGTAATTGTCTGAATCTGAATAAAATAATATTGTTTGTTGTTTGTAAAAAAATTATATGAATCATACATAAATATAAAGCAGTTTAATTCTTACGATACATAAACCAATACAACGTGAAAAAAAAAAGTGTTAAGACAAAATATTCAAGGACAATGTGCCGCAATTTGATCTCATAAGTAGTCATATATTGTTGATATGTGTGACACACGGAAATTTTTCACTAATTATTCTAATAATAAATATGAATTTATTATTTTATGGGTTATAATGTTAAGCTTAAGTGAGCTTAAACAGTTGTTTTGGAAAGTTATCCCGCACACTGCAGCACGCAGTAACACATAAGACTGATAAGAAATGACAGAAGATGAAGGTCTGATCATGTGGCTAGGGGAGCGCTGCAATGAGTTGCGAAGGAAGATTGAAAAACCAAGGTTGTCAAGATCGGGATCCTACCTAGGATCGTTTTTGTCTTTGCAAGATCGTGATCGTAAGATCGGATCGGGATCTTAAGATCCTACTCTAATGTTATTTCTTAATAGTTTATGTAATTTTATACAAATCTACAAATTCTAATACATTATAACCACAAAATACTATGAATGTTTCATATAAATGTTGTCCTAAATTATGATTATAAAATGTTTAAAAAGATTAACATGTTGTTTTTTTAATTCTACAAACAAACAACCCATAAATTTGTAGTTTTTTAGTTTGTAATCCGAGAAGAGTAAGATCGGATCGGATTAGATCATAAGATCGTATGGTCAAGATCGGGATCCTATAAGATCTTAAGTTTGCAAAGATCCTATGTAGGATCCGGATCGTTTTTGCTTTACAGTATCGTAAAATCGTAAGATCTTAAGATCAGGATCGGGATCTTGACAACCATGTGAAAAACTCAACGAGAGAATGGTGGAGGTGTATTCAATTAATCATGATGAAGAAGAAGTTGTTGATGATACCTATGCCTACGTGCGACTCAAGTGAGGGAGCGACGAAGGCTGAAGGCGTTTATGGTCATCTTGGTTGAAGTGTGTGGTGGGCTATCTGAGAAGCAGCATCATCTGACCATTATGGATATGTATGATTAGGTCTTCATGGGTAATGCCTGTTTAGGCTCTTTTGCTTTGTTTATGATGTAGGTAGTATGTGATGGTTTTTGATGGATATGTATGGGTTTGTTTTGTTTGTTTGTTGATGATGAAAGTGATGGTTTTGACGTAATTACCTCTGCAGTTAATCGATAAAATGGTAGTTATAATAGTAGATCTTGTTTTGTTGTTGTTGTGTGTGTGTGTTTTAATTTACAATTGTGTTTTTGTAGTTTGGCTTTTTCTCTCTCACACACATGGATAAAACACACACATAAATGGGATCGGTTAAAATTGATGAAGCAATTGAAGTTAGGTTTTTGATATTCATAACACAAATATTTGATTTCTATTAGATGATAATCACATCTATTTAAGTTGGGGATTCTTAAATCATTTTAGGGTTTGCCTGAAATGACAATTCAAGATCCTATTGACATTCTTTAGTCGTATAAAGGTTTGACTAAAACCCCAAATGAAGATCCTATTTATTCACAAGTCCGTATTTTAATGAGACGCCATTATATTGATTTGTTGTATTTTGGGTTACTTTGATGAATTTATTTGATTTTGTTTTTCATTTCTAATATCTTATGATGCACTTGATTGAGTTACAGTTTGTATTTTTACTGACTGATATAATTTTAATCAAATAGTTGTTAAAAACTTGTTACTTTATTTTGTGAAACATGAGAATGACTATAATCATTATGTAGTGTTATAGTAGGCACAAATAGAGGAGATTTGTTTTTAGATTGTTGCAAAGGAGTTGTATTTGGGTTTTGGTTTGGTTTGCTGATTTGAGTATGTTGATCCCAGTTGAGCAAACGATCTAATATAGAAACTGACTTAGAATAAAAGCTTATTAAGTATTACGCGGAATTTAACACTTAATCTTAAGAAGAAGAACAGTTAACATTCAACACCTCAATATTATTTATTAATTCGAATACTCTTACAGTATTAGGGTTTTGCAACCTTGAAGTGTATCAACCTTATATATAAAACTTATATATCAAATCTAACCTAGGACCTCCTTTAATAGACTAAGGAGTCTTTTACATAATACAATACGTAACCTACAAGATAAATATCTTTACCATATTTATCTAATACAATAAACTAAACCGACTATACAAGACACTAGCAGTGGTTACAATATATCATCCGTGGTTACACACTACTACTAGCCGTGGTTAGTCTTCATCAGCGGTTACATTCTTCTGTCCGTGGTTATATCAAACCTGTCCGTGGTTCCAGTACTTAAAGTAATTCATGATTCAAGGAACCAAAAACCCAACAATCCTCCCCTAAACTTGACACATTCCAACAAAATTCTCAAGTTTCCTTTAAGCTCAAAACATCTGAATTGGAGGATGTAGCCAAACACTTATGAGATTTAAGAATTGTCTCATATTTCTTCAACAAATCATAAGCTTGACCATCATAGGGTAACAGCATCTTGATAATACCAGGTTTCAACATCTGAGCAATAATTCCTAGATACTTATTCAACTGAGGATATTCACCTTCTACAAGCATATGAATAATCTTTCCAAAAACAGTTAAAACATGAACTCCGCAAGTTTGATATAAAAACCATCTTGTTACAGTACCATTGTAGAGTCCTTTCCACTCAGGTTCATCATGAGTTGGTTCAAATAAAATCTTCAAATTATAATAGACCAGTCTCTCATGATAATCATTAGGATGTACTTCACCAAACTTATTCTTGTAAAGTATCCAAAGATTCATCAAATCATCTCTTTCAAAATACTGAAGCATTTGTGAAAATTTATTATACTCATAAACTTCATTGTTTAGTCTTTGAATTTTCCAAACTCCTTCACTTCCATCATTAAGTAAAACTTATAAGAAACAATTTGATTAACATCTGCAACTTCTTTCAATCTTTTAGAATCAGATGTCTCTTGAATCTCATGTTTTCTCTTTCTTTTACTTTGCATCCACTCATCATGCTTCTTAATCCACTCTTCTTCCTTCTTAGAATTCATTGGACAGTAATAATCATGATTAATCTTCATACATCTTTCATAAATCTCAAGAATTCTTTCAAATGAACATTTACTAAGATTTTCTGAAATGTGAATGCCTGAATTCTTAATAATTTTCATTAGTACATTCCTCATCTGTGCCATTGAAAGAGGTTTCTTTCTTATAACTTGCTTCCTTTCTTTACCAACCTTCCTTGCCCATTCACCCAAAAGCCTAGCTTTTTCCTTATCATCCAACAAATTCCATTCTTGTGCAGTATATTCATCATGTATTTGTTGAGAAGCTTCAAGAAAGTTTTGTGATTCATACCATATAGCTAACATTCTCTGACTAGCTTCCTCTTCTTTCTGCTTTCTTTTCTCTAAAGCTTCTTGTTCTTCAGCAACCATATTCTTTACATACTCTGCATCATAAGCTTCTTGTTATGCTTTAGATTTAAACTTCAACTCGGCGCAACCCTTTACCTTTGCCAACATCAGATTGAACCACTTTCTTCTTCAGAGGTTCACCAATAACTAAACTTTTTCCTTTGGATTTGGATTTAGTTGCAGTAGATTGAAACAGATAAAGCAGGTGCAATAATAGGTGTAGAAATAGATGAAGTTTTGCTTAGATTTATCAATGTACTTGCAGCTTCTTTCTCAATTTCTTTAGACTTAGGTGGTGATACAGAAAGAGTTGTGACAACAGTGGAAGTGGTTATGATAGCAGTGGGTATGATAGTAGTGGTTATAGTTGCCATGTCTGATACTGCAGCAGTGGTTAGAAGAGTACTAACCGTGGTTTCAGACATACCATCAGCGTTTGTGTTCTGTACTACATCTTCTACAACTTTCTTCACATTTTCAAGAACTGCCTCATTCCCATCTTTATCGGATACCAAAAATCTTGATCTCCACTATTTTCTTTCATAGTTCCATCAGCAACCTCCCCTAAATTTATGCCTTCACTCCTCCCCTGTTTGGATACATCCTCCATATTCGAGCGGAGAGGAGTCCACTGCTTTTTCTGTCTCCGTAGCTTCCTTAAAGCAACAATCCTAGGCCTTTTCATCTTCTCCAAAACCAAAACCTGTAGCTTGGCCTAATATCCTTTCCATGAAACACAGCCAACTCCTTGAGATTCGAGATCGTCTCCTCCATCTTGGTACATTTAGCCGTCAATTCATTTAAGCGTTCAAAAATATCCTCCCCACTTCGACCTGTGTGAACTGGTCCGAGAGGTGGTTCATTGGAAAAGTCATCATGTACAAACTCAGAATCCGTCAATTCATGTGCATGTTCCAAACGATCCTCATCACTTCGAGTTGTGTTAACTGCTCCGATAGGTGAATCCTTGGATATAGAAAACATAGCATCAGACCGAGCCTGAACAACTATGCACCCTGTATTAGCCA
Organism: Chrysanthemum makinoi; assembly: GCA_910596185.1. Lineage (NCBI taxonomy): Eukaryota > Viridiplantae > Streptophyta > Magnoliopsida > Asterales > Asteraceae > Chrysanthemum > Chrysanthemum makinoi. The sequence goes on along the minus strand of OU343219.1, from coordinate 224,918,343 downwards.
AGTGGCTAGGGATTCCTCCACCTGTGTTAAGTTCCAAGGAACTCTCCACATTAGAAGTTGCCAAAGGTTGGGTCTTATTTATGTTTCCACTATCCTGACCAGCATCAAAGCATGAATCAGTAGTGGAAGCCCTTCCAATCATGTCACCTTCACCACCTGTGACAACCTCATGAACAACACTACTAGCACTAGCCTGAGGTAGCTCAGTGCCCTTCGGTCTCCTAGTGAAAACAATAGGTGTATCAGTGGTTTGAGGTTGACTAGAAGTGGGTTGAGATACACTCATCGTGTTTCAGGTATTCTATCGGGATTGGAGATGCATCAGCAGTGGTTTCAGTTGGTGTAGAATCCTCATCAAACTCATGATCAGTAGGCAAAGTAAGCATATGAGGAAATAAAGGAACATCTATAATGTTTACAGTTTGTGGCTGATTCCTCATATGTGCAAAAACCTTAGAAAGCATATGATGTACTTCATACTCCTGAGTATGCTCAACAGGCTCCTCTATTTGACTTTCCACAATCAGTTGAACAAACCTAGGATACAAATAGTATTTACCCTTCTTCCTAATGTTTTGAACTAGCCCTTCATAGATCATCTTAGACCAATTGAACTTTCTTCCATCCGACAAACAAATAATAGCAGTAGCAATTTTGGAAGGAAAGTCATTAAATCCTGTGGTCTTATTACTCATACACATCAATAGGGTGTGAATAAGAAACTTCCATTGTTTTGAAAACAAACTCTTAAAATACTGTACCTTATCACCTCTATGGGTATAACCTAACCTTTCCAAACCAGCAACAATTTCAACATCTGAAAGATTATCAACACCATCAGCATCATCAAACTTTAAAACAGCCCTAATGATCTCCTCAGAAACAGAAATAGCATTCTCATCCACAACAGTGCTAAACACTTCAACTCCAGCAACCTTTTCAAGCTTAGCATTCCTCCAGAACTGATGTATGTAGGCTTTAAAAATGGTTGGTGTGACAGTTAAGGCATAGTGAATAGAACTGTGAACAAGGAAATTAATCATTTGATGAAACCCTTCAGATCGATCATCCTTGGTGAGAATAGCAACAAGGTTATGTGTAGTGGAATACTTTCCAGCCATTGTGATGAATGATGGTTATGATGTGGGATTTGTGAATTATGTAAAGATAAGTGATTAGGGTTAGTGGGAGCGCCAATAGAAGTGTTTTGAAGATCAAATAAATGATCCATCCGTGATTTGGGGAAAATAATATACTTTTGCAAAAGTTACCAAGCAGCCCCTGGAGTATCCAACACTAATCAAAATGCTATCCGCGGTTGCAGAACAGCTATCCGCGGTTAGAAACAAACCATCCGTGGATAGAAATTAGTACTTCAACCAAACTTCCAAGAGTTATAGAAAGCAAATATGTGTTATTAAATGGGAAATCTCACAAAAATATAAAGGATTACACAATTTTTTTTTTTTTTTTTTTTTTTTTTAACAAACATAAGCAGCTAACACATCAGCTCCTATGTACACAAATCCTTCATACCTGCAAGACAAAAACACAAAACAAACACAGAGAAGAAGGTTATTGTTATCAGTGGTTAGATAATGCCATCAGTGGATCCAAATGACCTATCCGTGGTTAGAACAGGTAAGTCAATATGGTCAACTTTTTGGATTAATATCAGTCCAATACCCAAGAATCTCATTAACTCCTCAACCACATTTAACCTGCCCCTCATTTACTTCCAAAGCCCATTACTCTGCTTATATAAAGAACTCAAAACTCATATAACGCACACACTAATTAAAATCAAAACCCTAATTACTCCAAAATCCACAATCAACTCCAATCACCATGTGGAACCCTAGTTGGAATAAACCAGAAGTTGTTGATCTAACATCCTCCTCATCCTCATCATCAGCAAGTGAAGATACTAACCCATGGCAGTTTTACCTCCCTCCACAAGAAACAAGACCAAGAAAATCCCCATTTCTTCCATTATCAGAAGATGATAGTGTGGTGGATCCAAGTGAGACATCTGAGGACTCTGATGACTCCTCAAAGAAGAGAACTTCAAACCCCCAACCTTCATCATCCCAACCCCAAACAAGACCACGAGCAAGAAACCCACCACTCCCAAACAACAGAGAGGTGGTTCTTGGTCTTCCAACACCAGGTTGTGGTGCTTCTTCACATATCGTAAAGGGGAAAGGAAAAAGGAAAATGGAATGATGCTTTTTGGTGAAACCAGTAGATGCAAGTATGATATGACTATGTCCTTTGTGCTTCATCTACTGTGGTCATCGTCATCATCTTAGTTTTCATCAATCCATCCTTCCCATTTTGATCCTTAGCTTCTTCTCGTCAATGGTCATGCATATCACAAATGCATATCCACCAACTGGAAGGAACTATGTGAGCAAGGATAGTAGTAGGAAATCATGTATAGAAGTAGTCTTTTAATTTGCACTTGAAGTTGAATTGTAAGCTGTAAGCTGTAAACTGTTTTGTTGAATGAACAATGAACTTCAGTACTTCTTTAGCTTCTATAATGATCTTTCTTGTATCTGCAAAAGTGTTAGTGGAAAAACAGGACAACTAGCAGTGGTTTGAACCAAACTATCAGTGGTTAGAAACAAACTATCAGTGGTTAGAAACAAGAATAGCAAAACTAAGATTACATAATAACAGTCCAATACTTATACAAACTAGTACAAAACAATTTGAGAATTTAGAGATTAATCATTCCAATACTAACAACAAGATACTGAAACCTCCCCACATCAAAAGCTTTGGTGAGAAGATCAGCAACATTGAAATCAGTATGGATTTTTACCATTTGAATCAACCTTTTCTCATTACAATCTCTAATAAAATAATGTCTTATCTCAATATGTTTAGTTCTAGAATGTAAAACAGGATTTTTAATGATGCATATTGTTCTGTTATTATCAATGTAAATCTTAGTATGCATAAAATTGTACCCAAAATCCAGCAATTGATTCTGAATCCATAGAACTTGACCACAGCAACTAGCAGCAGCCACATATTCAGCTTCAGTTGTAGAATTTGCCACAATAGTTTGATTTTTACATTGCCATGAAATAAGTCTGCTTCCCAAAAGCTGACATCCTCCAGTTGTAGACTTCCTATCCAAACTAGCACCAGCATAGTCACTATCTGTGTAGGCCACCAAATCAAAAGGAGAATCCTTTGAGTACCAAAGGCCCAATTTAGGATGACCTTTAAGATACCTAAAGATCCTCTTTACAGCATTCATGTGTGAGGTATTGGGTGTGACTTGAAATCTTGCACACACACATCATGAGAACATAATATCGGCCTAGATGCGGTGAGATACATCAAAGATCCAACCATGGACCTGTACAACTCTGATCAACTCGGTACTACCATCATCAGGGTAGCAATGGTTTTCTGAGTCTCCATTGGTGTACTAGCACTTTTCACATCCTGAAACCCAAACTTCTTCAAACATCTGCTACATACTTGTCTTGACTAATGAAGATACCATCATCCTTTGTTGAACACAGCCCCAGAAAAAAAGAAAGTGAGTTCTCCATAGAACTCATCTGAAACTTATCATGCATAAGCTTCTCAAAATCTTTGCATAGCTCTTTATTGGTTGAGCCAAAGATGATGTCATCTACATAAACCTGAACCAATAAAATATCATGTTTGTGCTTCCTAATGAACAAAGTTTTATCTATCAGCCCTCTTTTAAACTCATTGTCCATCAAGTAAGTAGACAGGCACTCATACCATGCCCTAAGAGCTTGATGCAAACCATACATAGCCTTCCTCACCCTGTAGACCTTGTCAGGATGATCAGGATCTTCAAAACCAGGAGGTTGACAAACATAAACCTCCTCATCAATTGTGCCATACAAAAATGAACTTTTAACATCCATTTGATACACAACAAAATTTTGAATGAAGCATAAGCTAAAAACAATCTAATAGCCTCAATTCTTGCAACTGGAGCAAACACTTCATCATAATCCAAGCCTTCAGTTTGTGTGTATCCTTGAGCAACCAACCTTGACTTGTTCCTCACAACAATACCTCTTTCATCTCTTTTATTTTTGAACACCCATTTTGTCCCAATTGCCCTCTTACCATTTGGAAGATCTACCAATCTCCAAACCTCTTGAAGTTTGAACTGAAGAAGCTCATCTTGCATTGATTCTACCCATCCTTCTTTAGATAATGCTTCTTCAACTCTCTTGGGCTCCTTTTGAGACAGAAAACAAGCAAACAGGCAATTTTGCAGATCTTTATGATTGTTTCTTTTGTGAAGTGATCTTGCAAAGAACCCATGTTTAGGAAAGGGTTCAGTGTTCTTAACCTTGCTTCTAGTTTGAACTGGAGTATTCAAGTTTCCAAGTATTTGTTCCTTGGGATGAATCTTGTGTATCCTTGTTGAGGTAATAGGACTTTCATGAATGACATGTTCCAAATTAGTTAAATCAGCATTGAAGAAATCATCCATGTCTTCATCATCAGCAGGAGTATCAATTTCAATCAAAGCAGGCATATCAGGATCATGTGGATACTCCTCTTCACCATGTAATGGCTTTGCATGTGGTCCAAAGAGAGTACTACTATCAGTACTTACAGCCGGGATTTCACTTGTAATGATAGTGGTAGAAGTTGTTGGCTTAGCAGTGGTTGTATTAACTCTATCCGTGCTTATTTTTGGCTTATCCGTGCTTGTAGACTGCTTTTTCTTCTTTTCAATTTCTTCTACCAACATTGAGTTATCCTGCAACAACTCATCCTTATCTTGATGATGAGCAACGTTGCCTCTAGTATTCAAGACATCATCATCAGTGGGACCTTGCTTATCAATGATGGGTGAGACTGAACTAGCTTTCCATTTTTCAAACAAATAGAACTCTTTAGGAGAATCAGCTTCCTTAGAAAGTGCTTCTGCATCAGAATCCTTTTGAATACCTGCATCAACATTAGTGGAAGTTCCTGCAATGATAGGCTCATAATTCATATATTTGGTTAGCATATCAATGTTAAACAGCCAGTCTGGTCCTTTGGTATCAACACAAGGAGTCTTTTCACTAAATTGAACATGTAAGTCCTCTTCAACAATTTTAGTCATCCTATTGTATACTCTAAAGGCTTTACTATTTGAAGAGTAGCCTAAAAAGTATCCATCATCTGCTTTTTCTTGAAACTTGCCTAGGTAGTCTATGGTATTTAAGATAGTAACAGGACACCCAAAAGGTTTTAGGAATGCAATCATTGGCTTCCTATCATGTAACAACTCATAGGGGTCTTGTTATGAGGCTTCACTACCTTACTTCTATTCTGCACATAACATGCAGTGCCTACAGCTTCAGCCCAAAAGGTAGTAGGTAGCTTAGATTCTGACAACAATGTCCTAGCAGCCTCAATTAGTGTTATATTTTTCCTTTCAGCTACACCATTTTGTTGTGGTGTTCTAGCAACACTAAACTGTCTCTCTATACCTTTATCTACACAAAACTGATTCATCACAACATTCTTAAACTCAGTTCCATTATCACATCTGATTATCTTTACTTTATGATTTACTAGATTTTCTATCTTAGTAATGAAACTCTTGAGAACTTCACTAGTTTCACTCTTAGCAGCCAAAAAGTAAACCCAAGAAAATCTACTATAATCATCAGTGATAACTAGGCAATACTGCTTATGGTTCAAACTCTTGACAAAGGTAGGTCCAAATAAGTCCATATGAAGCATAAACAGTGGTTGTGTAATGGTGTTGACAGTTTTGGTCTTACAAGAAGCTCTATGTTGTTTTCCTTTTTGACAGGCCACACACAGTTCCTTACACTCAAAAACCTTAGAAGGTAACCCTCTCACTAAGTTGCCTTTTACCAGTTTATTGATTGTTTTGTAATTGAGGTGACCTAATCTTCTATGCCATAACTTAGACTCATCCACAGATGCTTTAGCAAACAAACAAGTTAATGACCTATTAGGAATTACATCTTTAAGATCAAAACAATATATATTTTCCTTCCTAGGTACCCTAAGTTGTATAAACTTCTCATCAGACATCTTAAACTCAGGAGACAACACCACACACTCAGTTTCACCAAAAAGTACCCAGTTTTTCTTATCACACATTTGAGAAACACTGAATAAATTGTACTTAAGTCCCTGTACCAAATAGACTTTTTCAAAGTCTAAATTCCCTGTTTTGATTGTGCCTCTTCCAAGTATCTTTCCTCCCTTTGGATCATTGCCAAATGCCACATAATCTCCATCAAAAGCTTCAAAATCTTCCAGGTTGCTCCCATCCCAAGTCATGTGCCCCGAGCAACCACTATCAAAAACTCCTTTGTCTTTTAGCTCATCTTGTAGATTGTTCTGCACATGAAATTAAACAAGTTAGTTCCTTTTGTGGACCCAAGCCAATACTTGACTTAGGTCGCCCTGTGCATCAATATAATCAAATTTGTTTAGGTCCATTGATGCACAGTTGACATGATGTAAAACCTTGGTCTTAGGTTTCCATTGCCAACTAGATGAGGCCTTAACAGCATAAAAATGATTTCCAACCACTGTATCAGTTATCACCTTTGGAATTTTTAAAACTTCTTTGTTATCTGTGGTGATTTTTGGCTTATCAGTGGTTTGATATTGCTTAGCCATGTTTACATTTTGCTTAGCGATGGTTGGAACCCATTTGGGAGAAGCAATGACAATTGATTTTGTATTCCCATTCCTCATTAACACTGCTCTAGGAATCATGTTTCTGTTAGGATGAGGGTTTGTTTTCTTTGAAAAGTTTTGGTGATTTACCCTCCTCCAATGATTCCACACTTGTGGTCTGTTTTTATAACAATTTCTCTGTAAGTGCTCAAAACTACCACAGTTATAACAAGCTTTATTGACACATTGAAACTCATTACCTAACCTATTAGATATTAGGCCATTAAAGTTTCTCTGATTGCCCCTAGGTATATATCTTTTCATTTGTTCCCTAGATACTTCCTTGTATTCTACCACTTTCTTAGTAATTTGAGCTCCAAATCTAGGTACAAGGTTGGCTTGCTTAGTATCAACTTTCTTAAGAGTTTCTATCTTCTCAGGCTGTGTTGATACTGAGAACTATCTTCTTGATCTGATTCCCAGTCTTCAATGATGGGAGCATCAGATAACTTATCAGTACCTATCTTAGATGATTCATTCTTTTTAGTCTCACCTACAGGCTTGTTGAAACTAAATTCACTGCTAAAGGAGAGCTCTTTTGGTGGTGGTGCATGTTGCATAAGGGTAGGTGGTGGCATATCATTGTAACCTAGGCCAGTTCCATCCTTGAACAATTTTTGACCTATGGGTTTATTTACTAGATCAGAAGCATACTGTGTTTTAGCAACCCTAACAACATGTTTTTCTTTTTCTTTTAGGGCTTTGATTCGTTGTGAAGTGAGTGGTGAAAAACACAATATCAACGTATATCAAAATAACCGCAAAATTCGACAAATTAACCCTTTAGGAAAAAGGTTAACGTATCAAATCTTACGGGTGTGATAAAAGTGATACCAGGAAAGTGATTTCCCCGGGTCGTGTCCCAACGAGGTGTGAAATTGACGGTTCCGATGAGTTTCGTGATAAGGACTTGAATTGGTTAAATGAATTTTTGGAATTGTGATTACGTATTCTACAAAATAAAGAACGGAAATGAAAATAAA